>CM055749.1:15555469-15642969 GCA_029465975.1 Dallia pectoralis | reverse complement strand
TATTCAGACACTCATATTCATATATATGTAAACTCATATATCCTCACACTCATATATCCTCACACTCATATATCCTCACACTCATATATCCTCACACTCATATATCCTCACACTCATATATCTATACACTCATACACTCCCACCCACTAATGTATCCTCATACTTATATATCCTCACACCCATATATCTATACACTCATATATATATATACACTCATATATCCTCACACTCATATATCCTCACACTCATATATCTATACATTCATATATCCTCACACTCTTATATCCACACACTCATACACTCCCACCCACTAATGTACCCTCACACTCATATATCCTCACATTCATATATCCTCACACTCATATATCTATACACTCATATATCTATACACTCATACATTCCCACCCACTAATGCACCCTCACATTTATAAAGTTAATCATCGATGCACAAAGGCAACAGAGTCCACCCCATCTGGTCCCAACCAACAGAAGGTCCACTGTGGCCCAAGTCACAGATGATGGTTAGGGGACAGATATTTCACAACAACAGTGCCTCACACCATGATGACTCATGTCCACAGAAGAACCTACTGGAACTGGACCTTGGATCAGTGGAACAAGTCAATTTGACATGTGCCACCTACCTAAACATTGTTGGAGACAAGGTGCTTCATGTGAATGGTTTTCCCAGATGGCAGTGGGCTGTTTCAGTAAGATAATGCACCCTGCCACACTGGACACATTGGAACATGATTGAGGAACATGTCAAGTTTATGGTGTTGCCCCGGCCTCCAAACTCCCCAGATCTGATTAAGCATCTGTGAGATGTCCTGGACCAACAAGTTCACTTTAAATGAAGGATCTGCTGCTAATGTCTTAGTACCAAATACCACAGGTCACCTTCAGGGATCATGTAGAGTCCACGCCTCTGCAGGTCAGCGCTGTTATGAGGGCCACATCCACCCATTCAAACACATCCACCCAATCGCAAACATCACACACACACTCATATATCCACACAATCACAAACATCACACACTCATATATCTCCACAATCAGAAACATCACACACACTCATATATCCACCCAATCACAAACATCACACACTCATATATCTCCACAATCACAAACATCACACACACTCATATATCCACACAACCACAAACATCACACACACTCACATATCCAGCCAATCGCAAACATCACACACTCATATATCCACACAATAACAAACATCACACACTCATATATCCCCACAATCACAAACATCACACACTCATATATCCACACAATCACAAACATCACACACTCATAAATCCCCACAATCACAAACATCACACACACTCATATATCCCCACAACCATAAACATCACACACTCAAATATCCATACAATAACAAACACCACACACTCATATATCCCCAAAACCACAACCTCATATATCCCCAAAATCACACACTCATATATCCCCAAAACCACACACTCATATATCCCCAAAATCACACACTCGTCTATCCCCAAAACCACACACTCATATATCCCCAAAACCACAACCTCATATATCCCCAAAATCACACACTCATATATCCCCAAAACCACACACTCATATATCCCCAAAATCACAAACTCATATATCCCCACAACCATAAACATCACACACTCATATATCCCCAAAATCACACACTCATATATCCCCAAAACCACACACTCATATATCCCCAAAACCACACACTCATATATCCCCACAACCATAAACATCACACACTCATATATAACCACAAACATCACGCACACTCATATATCCCCACAAACACAAAGATCACACACTCATATATCCCCACAACCACAAACATCACACACTCATATATCCAAACTCATAGATGTCCCTACAGAAAACATATCCTGTGTTCATGGATTGGACCTCATTCACTTTGTTGCATCATTGTTAAAACGTTGTTGTTTGGACTCCCACCTAGTCAGCTAATGTCTCTCCACCTCTCTCTACATCTCGCCACCTCTCTCCCTCTCTTTCTTCACCTCTCTTTCCAACTCTCTCTCCATCTCTCCACCTCCACCTCTCTCTCCACCTCTCTCTTGATCTCTCCACCTCTCTCCACCTCTCTCTTCACCTCTCTCTCCACCTCCACCTCTCTCTCCACCTCTCTCTTCACCTCTCTCTCCATCTCTCCACCTCTCTCTCCATCTCTCTCTCTCTCTCTCTCTCCACCTCTCTCCACCTCTCTCTCCATCTCTCTCCTCCTCTCTCTCTCTCTCCACCTCTCTCTCCATCTCTCTCTCCACCTCTCTCCACCTCTCTCCATCTCTCCACCTCTCTCTTCATCTCTCCACTCTCTCTCTCTCTCTCTCTCCACCTCTCTCCATCTCTCCACCTCTCTCTCCACCTCCACCTCTCTCTCCACCTCTCTTCACCTCTCTCTCCACCTCTCTTCACCTCTCTCTCTCCACTCTCTCCACCTCTCTCCATCTCTCCACCCTCTCTCCACCTCTCTCCATCTCTCTCCACCTCTCTCCACCTCTCTCTCTCCTCCATCTCTCTCCACCTCTCTCCATCCTCTCCACCTCTCTCTCCATCTCTCCACCTCTCTCCACCTCTCTCTCTCTCCACCTCTCTCTCCACCTCTCTCCACCTCTCTCCTCTCTCTCTCTCCACCTCTCTCTCCACCTCTCTCTCCCTCTCCACCTCTCTCCACCTCTCTCCACCTCTCTCCATCTCTCGACCTCTCTCTTCATCTCTCCACCTCTCTCTCTCTCCCCACCTCTCTCTCCACCTCTCTCCACCTCTCTCTCTGCACTCTGGTCTCTGTTGGCTGCCCTCTCTATAATCAGAGCCCAGTGAGCCGTGAGACGCACTTAGGCACTGACCGCTGGTAACCTTACACCACACTCCAGCTTACACACACACACACACACACACACACACACACACACACACACACACACACACACACACACACAGACACACACACAGACACAGACACAGACACAGACACAGACACACACACACACAAACACACACACACACACATTCTTCTCCTCCCCCTCACTCTGTGTTTGGTTGAAGTCGCCACTTACCAGCCATCTTACCTGCTGACTTACAGACTGATAACGGACTGGCAGCCGGACAGCTTTTACTCCAGCAGTCAGCCAGCAAGTCAAGCAGCCAGTCAGCCAACCAACCAGTCAAGCATTCAGCCAGTAAACCAGCCAGTCAGTCCTTATTCACTATGGCCAGACAGACAGCTCAGCTTACAAACACATGCCAACACACATCAGAACTGGAAGACAGAGAGCCATTCTTACCGGTCACAAGCTACCTTAAATGCACTCAACTCAAGTCACACACCTTTTATCTCATTTTGTCGCGTTCTCAGTAATTCAATCGTGGGAACGTTCACACGCATGAACAGAAGTACATGGGGACAAACAGGCAACATATCTGCACAATAACAGCTTACCTGGCAAATAGTAAAGTGGGGCTTTTAGTCCAAACATGGTTACAATGATGGCAGCGTCATATAGAAGGAAATAATGGTACAAAGATAAGAGCAGCGGTTCTGTTCTGGAGGAGAGAACCAAACGAGGTGGGGCTGTGCCCTCGGTGCCACCCAGCGAGAAGCCTCTGTGTGTGGGGAGGCTAGGTAAGGACTCAGCCTGTTATCCCAGCTCTCTGGTCCTCACTAACGGAGCGTGATGCTGGGACCGACCAGCCGACACACACACACTGTCTCACACACACACACACACACAGGCGTAGAGAGAAGTATTAGGGTCTGTCCCAGGATACGCCCTCACTCACGACCCCCTCGCTCTCTCCACCGACCCCCTGGGCTGGGTCAAACACTCCCTCTTCGTCTCGGCGCAGCGGGAGATGACACACACGCACACACACACTACCAGCGCACACACTACCGGCACACGCTCCAGGAACATGGACCGGGAACGGAAAGGACCACAAGCAGAAAGCTCAGAGAGGATAAAATCGGAGTAATCCTGCTACTGAATGATTCCTGGGATTGTCTTTTATCCCTCCATTGGAAGACAGATGATCAGAGCAGAGCTCTGTTTCTTCTTCCTCCCGCAGACTCCCGCTCTAGGTCCCTGTCTGTCTTTCTTACTCCTTTCTTTAATTCTTTCTTTCAGTGCCGACACGGAGAGGAGGAGGAGAGGAGAGCAGAATGAACCCCCCTCCAGGCTACATCACAGCCAGATAGCAACGGAGGGAGGGGGCAGGAGGAAGAAAAAAGGACCAGAGGAAGGAGAGAGAGAGAGAGAGAGAGAAGATGATCAGTAATGAATTTCATATAAGAGATGAAGAGAATTAATGTCACAAAGAGAGACAAAGGGAGAAAAAGAAAGGTAACAGGAACGAGAGAGCGAGAGATGAAAACGCGAATGAGGAAATTTGGATGCCGTCCTGAGTGACAGCTGATTGGGCATCCCTAATGACAGCAAGGGGCCAGCGAGCATCATGGGACATCTGCTCAGACGACTTCTCACCGGGGCCACTATCACAGCCACCAGCATACAGAGAGGGAGAGAGAGAGAGAGAGATCAGTATGAGAGAAGGAGAGAGAGATAGAGAGAGAGAGAGAGAGAGAGAGAGAGAGATCAGTATGAGAGAGGGAAGAGAGAGAGATAGAGAGAGAGAGAGAGAGAGAGAGATCAGTATGAGAGAGGGAAGAGAGAGAGATAGAGAGAGAGAGAGTGAGAGAGAGATCAGTATGAGAGAGGGAAGAGAGAGAGATAGAGAAAGAGATAGAGAGAGAGAGAGAGAGAGAGAGAGAGAGAGAGAGACAGGGCATAAAGGGCAGATCAACAACAGGAAAGGTACAGTATGTGAGGGAGAGAGAAGACAGCAACACAAAAGATGCCTGCCACCATTCTCCTCTAACAGAGAATGAGACTCCGACTGTGTGTGTGTATGAGTGTGTGTGTCAGTGTGTGAGTATGTGTGTGAGTGTGTGTGTGTGTGTGTGAAAGAGAGAGAGAGGGAGGGAGTGTTCGCAGCACAGCATGGTGAGCAGTCTGTGAGCCGTGCACAAAAGCCAAGTTTCAGAGACATTTAGACACACACACACAGACACAGACACAGACACACACACACACACACACAGCAGAAGCAGTAGGGCGAGGAGTTAACTATCAGCTGGGCAGCGGTCATGCAGAGCCAAAACCAGCATGAGAGAGGAGAGATGGGAGAGGAGAGAGGGGGAGAGAGGAGAGAGGGGGAGAGAGGAGGAGAGAGGAGAGAGGAGAGAGGGGGAGAGAGGGAGAGAGGAGAGAGAGAGGGAGAGAGAGAGGAGAGAGGGGGAGAGAGGAGAGAGGAGAGAGGAGAGAGAGGGAGAGAGAGAGAGAGGGAGAGAGAGGGAGAGAGGAGAAAAGAAAGAGACAGACTGGCAGGATGGTTTGCCCTGACTTGCTCTCAAACCCACTATATGAAACTCTCAGTGGGGGAGAGAGAGGGGGAGGGGGAGAGAGAGGGGGAGGGGAGAGAGAGGGATGCGGGGGAGAGAGAGGGGTGAGGGGGAGAGAGAGGTGTGAGGGGGAGAGAGAGGGGGTTGGGGTGAGGGGGAGAGAGAGGGGTGAGGGGGAAAGGGAAAGAGAGACTTTAACTTTAACTCAGAGACTTGAAGTTGCGATTCTTACCAGTGCTATATGCAGATGTTTATGCTGTGTGTATATTGTAAAACGTGTTTAATGTAGGTAGTATCGTTATAGTGTAATTATGTTATTCTAAGTGTTATTCTTAACTACCTGTTCCTATTTAATAGTGTTGTTATATTAGATTTATTTATTTTAAATTTCCAATGCTTTGACAATGTAAATGTATGTTTCGCATACCAATAAAGCTCAGTGAATTGAATTGAGATAAATGAGTGGAAGAGAGAGAGAGGGGTGAGGGGGAGAGAGAGGGGTGAGGGGGAGAGAGGGGTGAGGGGAGAGAGAGGGGTGAGGGGGAGAGAGAGAGGGGTGAGGGGGAGAGAGGGGGGGGGGAGAGAGAGGGGTGAGGGGGAGAGAGAGGGGTGAGGGGGAGAGAGAGAGGGGTGAGGGGGAGAGAGAGGGGGAGGGGGAGAGAGAGGGGTGAGGGGGAGAGAGAGGGGTGAGGGGGGGAGAGAGAGAGGGGTGAGGGGGAGAGAGAGGGGTGAGGGGGAGAGAGAGAGGGGAGAGGGGGAGAGAGAGGGGTGAGGGGGAGAGAGAGGGGTGAGGGGGAGAGAGAGAGGGGTGAGGGGGAGAGAGAGGGGTGAGAGGGAGAGAGAGAGGGGTGAGGGGGAGAGAGAGGGGTGAGGGGGAGAGAGAGGGGTGAGGGGGAGAGAGAGGGGTGAGTGGGAGAGAGAGAGGGGTGAGGGGGAGAGAGAGGGGTGAGTGGGAGAGAGAGAGGAAGATGGATGGATGAGGGAAAGAAAGATGAGCGGATAAGGGAGAGGAAAAGGGATGTAGAGACACAATCTTATTGGACAATACCCAGAGGCAGACAGGCAAACCACCCTGGCAAACCTAAAAAGATACGTCCTCACTGATCGCATATGGCACACACACACACACACACACACACACACACACACACACACACACACACACACACACACACACACACACACACACACACACACACACACACTCACACACATACACACACACAGGTGATACCTTTTTCCTTAACCAGGTTTAGCTCCTCTCCTCTCTGCCGTGACAAAAAAGAGAAATGGAGGCAGAGAGAGTGAGAGAGAATCATGCTCACAAGGAAATAGGACAAATAAGCACTAATAAAGCCAAATGAGGGAAAAGGGAAAAAGAGACAGAGAGAATGAGATGGAAAGATAGGAGACAAATGACCACCGAGAGAAAAAAGAGAGATAGAAAACAAAACATTACGTTAAAGGGGAGCTACATGCAAAAGTATCAATTAAAATGAAATCTTGTGATTAATCTAGGTTAAAATACAACACATCATTCCATAAGCAACCGACTATTTAATTCCATGTGTGTGTTTGTGTGTGGCAGGTGTAGAATTGTGTCTAAACTAGTGGGTTGAGATTAGCCCTGTCTTCTGGGGCAGTGAAGCCACATCACCTTAACTTTAGCTCAGACAGAGACAGAACGAGAGTGACAGATATCCCTCCAGATAGGAACTGCTGGGTGCTGCTTGTATTCTTCCTGATTAGACGTATATCATGTTTATACGGTCACCGTATATATTTATTAAAAATGTTATGCCAATGTTAGCAACATGCACATGTTTTGAAAGTTTATAATTGTAGGAGAGGATTATTCCAAGATGTGTTTTTACATTTTAAGTTGCAAATAGCATAAATATACCAGTGAGTATAAACTACGGACTTACTAGACTGCAATGCAAGAAAAAGGAACAGTATTTCTGCTCTTCCAAGGTTCACAAAAAATACATGCAAATGATGGCCACAGTTGTGAGTCGTACGTCTAAAACATGCCAGTGTAGATTAAAACGCTGTGGACATGATTTAGCAGACCAGACAGGTCTACCTGGCAATTGTATACCCTCCCTAGAGGGTTGTTAATGTAAACAAGCCCCTGTGTCTCACTCACTAATTATCCCAGTTCAGAAAATAGCTGTTTAATTTTACGCTCACCTGACACAAAGTGATTCTAGAACTGTCCATTACAAAGCACTCGTCTACGTAGACATGAACTAAGAGAAGAGCCTTCTTGGTCAGCTGGGGTTGGGATTTTATTACAAGCCCCAGATTTTAATGTATAGTTAGATAACGAAATGCATATTGCCAGGGCATACATTATTTATATATATATATAAATACAAGATTTGTGGGTTCATACATAATGCTAGATAATAGATGGTGCAGCTCTGTTATGGTGACAGCGTCATCATACTTATGTGTAACTGTCATGGTGATCCGGCTCTGCCACTGTGGACTTTTCGTTTAAAGCAAAAAAGCATTTCAATTTGCCTTGTTTTTATTTATGTTATGTACTGTTTCAGTGTTTTCTTTTGGTTCTCTCGTGAATTTGGCTATAATGTGCATCGGTAAATATAGTATTTGCTTAGTATTGTTTCCAGTCACGTATGTAAGTGTGAGACTCTGGGTATTGGTGATCTGTTGTTGGTGTTGTTGGTGAGTTGCACTATTGCACGGTTTCATTTTCATTACGTTCACAGTGTTATTGGTTCGTTGGTTCCTATTTGTTTTGTATTTTAATTCTGCATTTGGACACTTTCTCTGTCACAACCTGCGTCACTGTCCATATTTGCTTAGAAGCTTTATGTTATGAAAAATCTCTGTGTAAATAGTGTACTACAAAATATATTTAATGTTTTGAGAGACCACTGTTTTCTCTTGCTAGCAAGTTAGTTAATTTGTTTATGAAATATGTATGTTATCTAGAACTGTTTTTCCAGCAATGAAGGCAGAAATAAATATGCCATTACCGCCAATGTAAAAAGTAATTTGGTGATGTTATGATCTCAAAACAAACCTAGTTGCAGGTCCCTGACGAATAAAGTAGAATACAGTACACATAATAGATTAAACTACAGATGGAAAATAAAGTTGCTTTCAATTGACAGGAAAAATATGAAGACTAAAGCATCTAGTTTATCCTATTCAGATTGGAGAATTGAGCCATTTGACTCACATTAAGTTTGCAGACTAGTGTTTTGTTCAAAAAGGAGTGTGGAACGCTAATAATGCCACAGGACAACCAAAGGTGAGGGCAATTATGACCACAGTATGCAAACTTAAGCAAACCTAAAATAACATGGAGAACTATGGGTCAAACTTCTGAAATATATTTAACCAACCTATAAACAGAACAAACCATGTACAGACCAAACCATGTACAGATCAACCCATGTACAGACCAACCCATGTACAGACCAACCCATGTTCAGACCAAACCATGTACAGATCAACCCATGTAGAGACCAACCCATGTACAGACCAACCAATGTACAGTCCAACCCATGTACAGACTAACCCATATACAGACCAACCCATGTACAGACCAACCCTTGTACATACCAACCTATGTACAGACCAACCCATGTACAAACCAAAGTACTGACTAACCCATGTACAGACCAACCCATGTACAGACCAACCTACCGTGACCATGCACCCACTTTCAATTAGCGGTCTACATTTAGCTTTAAGGACAAGTCTACATTTAGCTTTAAGGACAGGTCTACATTTACCTTTAAGGACAGGTCTACAAATGCCTTTAAGGACAGGTCTACATGTACTTTTAAGGACAGGTCTACATTTACCTTTAAGGGCAGGTCTACATTTAGCTTTAAGGACAGGTTTACGTTTACCTTTAAGGACAGATCTACGTTTACCTTTAAGGACAGGTCTACATTTACCTTTAAGGACGGGTCTACATTTACCTTTAAGGACAGATCTACATTTAGCTTTAAGGACAGATCTACCTTTAGCTTTAAGGACAGGTCTACATTTACCTTTAGGGACAGGTCTACATTTAGCTTTAAGGACAGGTTTACGTTTACCTTTAAGGACAGGTCTACGTTAACCTTTAAGGACAGGTCTACATTTACCTTTAAGGACAGGTCTATATTTACCTTTAAGGACAGGTCTATATTTACCTTTAAGGACAGATCTACTTTTAGCTTTAAGGACAGGTCTACATTTACCTTTAAGGACAGGTCTAAATTTACCTTTAAGGACAGATCTACATTTACTTTTAAGGACATGTCTACATTTACCTTTAAGGACAGGTCTACATTTACCTTTAAGGACAGGTCTACATTTAGCTTTAAGGACAGGTCTACATTTACCTTTAAGGACAGGTCTACATTTAGCTTTAAGGACAAGTCTACATTTAGCTTTAAGGACAGATCTACCTTTACCTTTAAGGACAGGTCTACATTTACCTTTAAGGACAGGTCTACATTTAGCTTTAAGGACAGGTTTACATTTACTTTTAAGGACAGGTCTACATTTACTTTTAAGGACAGGTCTACATTTACTTTCAAGGGTAGGTCTACATTTAGCTTTAAGGACAGGTTTACATTTACCTTTAAGGAGAGGTTTATATTTACCTTTAAGGACAGGTCTACATTTACCTTTAAGGACAGGTCTACATTTACCTTTAAGGAAAGGTCTGCATTTATCTTTAAGGACAGGTCTACATTTACTTTTAAGGACAGGTCTACATTTACCTTTAAGGGTAGGTCTACATTTAGCTTTAAGGACAGGTTTACATTTACCTTTAAGACAGGTCTACATTTACCTTTAAGGACAGGTCTACATTTACCTTTAAGGACAGGTCTACATTTACCTTTAAGGACAGGTCTACATTTACTTTTAAGGACAGGTCTACATTTACCTTTAAGGGTAGGTCTACATTTAGCTTTAAGGACAGGTTTACATTTACCTTTAAGGACAGGTCTACATTTACCTTTAGGGGTAGGTCTACATTTAGCTTTAAGGACAGGTCTACATTTACTTTTAAGGCCAGGTCTACATTTACCTTTAAGGGTAGGTCTACATTTAGCTTTAAGGACAGGTCTACATTTACTTTTAAGGACAGGTCTACATTTACCTTTAAGGACAGGTCTACATTTACCTTTAAGGACAGGTCTACATTTACCTTTAAGGACAGGTCTACATATACCTTTAAGGGTAGGTCTACATTTACCTTTAAGGACAGGTTTACATTTACCTTTAAGGACAGGTCTACATTTACCTTTAAGGACAGGTCTACATTTACCTTTAAGGACGGGTCTACATTTACCTTTAAGGACAGATCTACATTTAGCTTTAAGGACAGATCTACCTTTAGCTTTAAGGACAGGTCTACATTTACCTTTAGGGACAGGTCTACATTTAGCTTTAAGGACAGGTTTACGTTTACCTTTAAGGACAGGTCTACGTTAACCTTTAAGGACAGGTCTACATTTACCTTTAAGGACAGGTCTATATTTACCTTTAAGGACAGGTCTATATTTACCTTTAAGGACAGATCTACTTTTAGCTTTAAGGACAGGTCTACATTTACCTTTAAGGACAGGTCTAAATTTACCTTTAAGGACAGATCTACATTTACTTTTAAGGACATGTCTACATTTACCTTTAAGGACAGGTCTACATTTACCTTTAAGGACAGGTCTACATTTAGCTTTAAGGACAGGTCTACATTTACCTTTAAGGACAGGTCTACATTTAGCTTTAAGGACAAGTCTACATTTAGCTTTAAGGACAGATCTACATTTACCTTTAAGGACAGGTCTACATTTACCTTTAAGGACAGGTCTACATTTAGCTTTAAGGACAGGTTTACATTTACTTTTAAGGACAGGTCTACATTTACTTTTAAGGACAGGTCTACATTTACTTTCAAGGGTAGGTCTACATTTAGCTTTAAGGACAGGTTTACATTTACCTTTAAGGAGAGGTTTATATTTACCTTTAAGGACAGGTCTACATTTACCTTTAAGGACAGGTCTACATTTACCTTTAAGGAAAGGTCTGCATTTATCTTTAAGGACAGGTCTACATTTACTTTTAAGGACAGGTCTACATTTACCTTTAAGGGTAGGTCTACATTTAGCTTTAAGGACAGGTTTACATTTACCTTTAAGACAGGTCTACATTTACCTTTAAGGACAGGTCTACATTTACCTTTAAGGACAGGTCTACATTTACCTTTAAGGACAGGTCTACATTTACTTTTAAGGACAGGTCTACATTTACCTTTAAGGGTAGGTCTACATTTAGCTTTAAGGACAGGTTTACATTTACCTTTAAGGACAGGTCTACATTTACCTTTAAGGGTAGGTCTACATTTAGCTTTAAGGACAGGTCTACATTTACTTTTAAGGCCAGGTCTACATTTACCTTTAAGGGTAGGTCTACATTTAGCTTTAAGGACAGGTCTACATTTACTTTTAAGGACAGGTCTACATTTACCTTTAAGGACAGGTCTACATTTACCTTTAAGGACAGGTCTACATTTACCTTTAAGGACAGGTCTACATATACCTTTAAGGGTAGGTCTACATTTACCTTTAAGGACAGGTTTACATTTACCTTTAAGGACAGGTCTACATTTACCTTTAAGGACAGGTTTACATTTACCTTTAAGGACAGGTCTACATTTACCTTTAAGGACAGGTCTACATCAGACACAAGTACATATTATCAACTGCTCAGCAACGGCAAAATCTAAACAGCCAATCAAAACCCAATGCATTTTGGCAGGTGGACATGGATAAGACCAAGATCTACAGGGATTTTCCTGCACAACCATCTTCAGGGTTTACAGAGAATGGTCCAAATAATATCAGATATCCAGTGGGCGGCAGTTCTCTGGGCCAAAATGCTTTGATGATGGCAGAGGTCAGAGAAGAGTGGCCAGACTGGTAGTGCTGATAGAAAGGCAACAGTAACACAAATAACCAGACGTTACCGCCGAGGTATGGAGAAGGGCATCACATTAAACCTTACAGGAGATGGGTAACAGCAGCAGAAGACCACACAGGGTGCCACTCCTGTCAGATTAAAAGTGCCACATTCACATATATATATAAACAGTCTAACATACTGTAACATACTGAGCATATGTAAAACATGGGGGCGTGGTGATAAGTCTGTCTGATTAACATTCATATATATATACATAACAGTTTTTGTTCTAACATACTGAGCATATGTAAAACATGGGGGCGTGGTGATAAGTCTGTCTGATTAACATTCATATATATACATAACAGTTTCTGTTCTAACATACTGTGCATATGTAAAACATGGGGGCGTGGTGATAAGTCTGTCTGATTAACATTCATATATATACATACCAGTTTCTGTTCTAACATACTGTGCATATGTAAAACGTGGGGGCGTGGTGATAAGTCTGTCTGATTAACATTCGTGGGGGCGTGGTGATAAGTCTGTCTGATTAATATATACATAACAGTTTCTGTTCTAACATACTGTGCATATGTAAAACATGGGGGCGTGGTGATAAGTCTGTCTGATTAACATTCATATATATACATACCAGTTTCTGTTCTAACATACTGTGCATATGTAAAACGTGGGGGCGTGGTGATAAGTCTGTCTGATTAACATTCACACACTGATGATCACTGAGTTGTAGCAAGTGAGATCTCTTGTTAGAAAGAGTGTAATGAGTCACACACACACACACACACACACACACACACACACACACACACACACACACACACACACACACACACACACACACACACACACACACACACACACACACACACACACACACACACACACACACACACACACACACACACACACACCACATTCAGTGAAAGGACATAAAAGGCCCCTGGAGACTGAGCCAGTGTGTCTCACTGCAACACTCTGATCACAGGATGAAAGAGACTGAAGAACACCAGAGGGGACGGAAGGAGAGGGAGAACAAGGGGAGGGAGAGAGAGAGGGGGGGAGGGAGATAGAGGGGGGAGGGAGAGAGAGGGGGGAGGGAGAGGGTGGGAAAGACAGAGGAGAGGATGACAGAGAATAGAAAAAGTGGACGGGTTAGAGTGAGAGAAGGAATATCACGGGAGGAAGACAGTGAGAGAAAATCAAGACCTACATCTGAGGAAGAGGCACTCTGGAGAAGAAGAGAGCAAGGAAAAGAGAGAAGGCAAGAGAGAGATGAGGAGAGAGGGGTAAAAAGATTAGAGAAAGAGGAGATGAGAGTGGGGAGAAAGGACAGACACAAGAGATAGGAAGGTGGAGAGAGAAATACAGTAGAGGAGAGAGACAGAAAGACAAAGATAAATCACAAAATATAATTATTTCCTGAACCAATTGAACAGAGGAAATGGCTCATGCTATCCTGGAGAGACAGAGCAAGTGCCTCTGGGTAATGTAGTATTAGGACACCACGCTGTCATTATCCTGGAGAGGAGAGACAGAACAGTGCCTCTGGGTAATGTAGTATTAGGACACCAAGCTGTCATTACCCTGGAGAGAGGAGAGACAGAGCAGTGCCTCTGGGTAATGTAGTATTAGGACACCATGCTGTCATTATCCTGCCTCCTCTAGCCATCCTCTTCATCGCTCCTCCCTGCTCCAAAATGGCGCCTCACACCTCCCCAACCCTCTCCTCTCATCGTGTCTCACTGAAAACAATCCCCTCCTCTTTTACGCCCCTCCCTAACCGAAAGTTTCCTGCGTGTTTTTGTGTGTGTCTGTGTGTGTGTGTGTGTGTGTCTGTGTGTGTCTGTGTGTGTCTGTGTGTGTGTGTCTGTGTGTGTGTCTGTGTGTGTGTCTGTGTGTGTGTGTTGGGAGGGTTGGGGTCTATCTTCCACCACAGCAGGAGCAGGCAAGATAAGGCATCTCTATAATCTCCCCTGTTGCACTCCCTCTGGAGTAAGACACACATGCACACACACACACAAATAAACACACACGTTGACAACGGCTCACACACACACACACACACACACACACACACACACACACACACACACACACACACACACACACACACACACACACACACACACACACACACACACACACACACACACACACACACACACACACACACACACACGGTTGCCTATCTAACACTCTCACATGAGAAAACACGTCAGTTACTCGGAGCAGGTGTGGGCCTCTCAGGAAAGATGGAGAGATAAAGGGAAGGAAATAGGGGAGAGAGAGGAGGGGAAGGGAGAGAAAGGATGGGAGAAAGAGAGAGAGGGGATGGGAGAGAGAGGAGAGGAAAGAGAAAGGGGAGAGAGAGAGAGTGCAGAGTTAGGAGGGAAAAAGAGAGGAAGGGGGTAGAAGGAGAAATGGGGAAGAGGGTAAAAGCTATAAGGAGAAATCAACAGTTAAAACTCTGATTTGGTTGAATGCTGAGAGGTGAAGACAGGAATCAAGATGACTCCCACTGTCTAGTTGAGGAAACACACAGGAATCAGGATGACTCCCACTGTCTAGTTGAGGAAACACACAGGAATCAGGATGACTCCCACTGTCTAGTTGAGTAAACACACAGGAATCAGGATGACTCCCACTGTCTAGTTGAGGAAACACACAGGAATCAGGATGACTCCCACTGTCTAGTTGAGGAAACACACAGGAATCAGGATGACTCCCACTGTCTAGTTGAGTAAACACACAGGAATCAGGATGACTCCCACTGTCTAGTTGAGGAAACACACAGGAATCAGGATGACTCCCACTGTCTAGTTGAGGAAACACACAGGAATCAGGATGACTCCCACTGTCTAGTTGAGGAAACACACATGACTAGACAGCAAAGAGCTGTGACTCACTGGACAGGAAGTTGGGTATCGTTTAATATTTGCATTCGCTGTTTGCAAACTTAATGACTATTTCTCATGCACGCTATTTGCATGGTAGTTCCCTGTCCTTCACCCCTCAACCTTGGCCTGGAAACTGCTTCCTGTCTATCCATGTCAGTGTTTGCTAAGCTTTTATGATGTATCACCAGCTAATAGGAAGCATTTTTATCCTTTTTGTAGTTATTATGTGTGCTTGACTATGGTCAAGGACACATATTGTAATCTCACATATATATTATTATTATTATATCAAATTTTGACCACCCCTACTCCTCCCACAGTTTTTGCACTAGATGGACAAAAAAGGTGTCAAAATGTGCGTCCCGAAACCTTTTTTGTTGCTATTGTTTTGTAGAAAGTTTTGTTATGTAGTTTACGAAATATTAACGATATTGTCGCTAATTAATCCTCATTGAAATACATTGACGGAATCTTCAAAACTAGAGTGAGAAAGCCCGTTCAGCAGAAAATGTAGAGAACATTTGTAAACTGCTGCTGCGGCTAGAGTTTCACCTCTTTACACAAAAATGACATATCAAAACGTTCAGTTATTTGTGCTGTCACTAAAAATGTCCAAATATAAGCTGTAGCATGAATAGTTATTACGTGTCCTTTTGTTTCCAACTTGCGCCTCCCCATAGAAAGCCATTAAAACGGTGATTTTCTCCACTCTAACCTGAAAGCGATTTTTGGTGTTTTTTGTTAGTTTGTAAATTGTGATAGCGCTTATATTTCTGGGGTTAATTATACATATTATATATCAAAATGTAGGCCTGGTTCTTAGGATTCTCATGATGTTGTTTAAAATTGTTTAAACTGTGTGAGTAAAACTCTGGTTAGTAGAGCTAAAAGTATACGACCATTTCTGAATCTTTTGAAATGATAGACAGAGAAGCTGCATTTTCTGGTTGTTGATTGGCTAAATAGTAGGAACATTCTGGATGAGAACAGGTGTTCCTCCTGACAAAGGCATAGTTGCCTGGCTACAGCCAAAGACTCTGCCTGCAGCAATGAATGAATGAATGAATGGGTAAGTTATTTCTCTGGGTCTCTGTGTACACGTTAGCATGTTAGCTAGCGTTAGCGCGCTAGCTAGCGTTAGCTACTACTGTAAGTGTATGCATACATCCAGACAGCCTGCAGCAATGAATGAATGGGTAAGTTCTTTCTCTGGCAGGTAATAGGCCGGTTGTTATGCTGTTTAATAGGCAGGTTACATGCTGTATATTAGGCAGGTTGCATGCTGTTTAATAGGCAGTTTATAATGCTGTTTCATATGCTACTATGGTGCATGCAGCAGTAGTGTGTATTCATGAGTAATGACTGATAGGTTTAACACATTGTATACTATGGTGCATGCAGCAGCAGTGTGTATTCATGAGTAATGACTGATAGGTTTAACACATTGTATACTATGGTGCATGCAGCAGCAGTGTGTATTCATGAGTATTGACTGATAGGTTTAACACAGTGCATACTATGGTGCATGCAGCAGTAGTGTGTATTCATGAGTAATGACTGATAGGTTTAACACATTGCATACTATGGTGCATGCAGCAGTAGTGTGTATTCATGAGTAATGACTGATAGGTTTAACACATTGTATACTATGGTGCATGCAGCAGCAATGTGTATTCATGAGTAATGACTGATAGGTTTAACACATTGTATACTATGTGCATGTAGCAGCAGTGAGTATTCATGAGTAATGACTGATAGGTTTAACACATTGTATACTATGGTGCTTGCAGCAGTAGTGTGTATTCATGAGTAATGACTGATAGGTTTAACACATTTTTATACTATGGTGCATGTAGCAGCAGTGTCACCTCAGTTTGGCAGTTGATATCAGTACACAGTCGACTACAGGTGGCCGCAAGCACACATCATCACAATTTCAGCAGAAATTGTACCTTATCTAGTTTAAGTTTGTTATTGGTTATTATCGACACAGAAATACGTTATTCTGTCCTCACTGCATTTTCACTTCATGAAATCCATCTAATAAACACAAAAATTAAAGTTTTATTATTAATATGGTTATGTCATCATAAAGAAAGTACCACAACCAGACCAGACAGCTAGCCACACTCCGGTCAAATGGGCTAGACCCAAGCTCTGGTCAAATGGGGTAGACCCAAGCTCCGGTCAAATGGGGTAGACCCAAGCTCCGGTCAAATGGGGTAGACCCAAGCTCCGGTCAAATGGGCTAGACCCAAGCTCTGGTCAAATGGGGTAGACCCAAGCTCCGGTCAAATGGGCTAAACCCAAGCTCCGGTCAAATGGGCTAGACCCAAGCTCCGGTCAAATGGGCTAGACCCAAGCTCCGGTCAAATGGGCTAGACCCAAGCTCCGGTCAAATGGGCTAGACCCAAGCTCCGGTCAAATAGGCTAGACCCAAGCTCCGGTCAAATGGGCTAGACCCAAGCTCCGGTCAAATTGGCTAGACCCAAGCTCCGGTCAAATGGGCTAAACCCAAGCTCCGGTCAAATGGGCTAGACACCAACTGAGCCAACCCAACCTAATGTGTCAGAAAGAAAAACAAAACTATTAGTTATGATCTGAAGTAGAGTCAGCTAAATGATGACCAGACTATATATATATATATGTTTATATGTTTATATATGTTTATATATATGTTTTGTCTATGTTTATTAAAAGAGACATTTGTCACACGCCAAGTATATTATAGTTTTGGCTGATCAGCTGACAAGATTGTAAGACTGTTTTAGATGGCACAAAGATGTCCTACACAATTCCACTGTTTACTGTTCACTACACTATTCACTGGGTTTGTATAGACTTTTAGTGAACCAGGAAATGGCACAGGGATTTGCCTTTGTTCATTTGCGGAGAGATCGCTATGTTTCTGATGCCGATAAAGTAAGGGCTTCTGTTGACCAATATGAATTTGCATTATTGGATTTGCTTTTGTTTGCACACAAATTAATTACGTTGAGTTATTGTTGTGAAGCACAATCATTCCACAATAACTGAATATCTATGGTTGACATGTTTTTAATCACAATACGGACATTCAACATATTGCCCCTTTTATTGCTTTAACACAAACCCGAACACAAGACCTGTGTGTGTTTTAGGCAGAGGACCTAGCAACTAGAGACAAGACAGCTACATTAGACCAGCAACGGCACATTAGAAGCACCACCTGTATGGGTAAAGTCATTCTGCATCTTACCAAAACATCCACAGCTGAGATAAACAAACATGTTGTTCCTCTTGCCTCACTATTTTTGAATGTGAACTGGGATTATCCACTCTCACATAGATCACGACATACAACCGAAATAGCCGAAATAACCGAAAGCCATTCATGAGCATCTATACCAGCAACACAGACACACACACACACACACGTGTTCATACACAACATGATCATCTATACCAGCAACACACACACATGTTCATACACAACATGAGCATATAAACCAACACACACATACACACACGTTCATACACAACATGAGCATTTATACCAGCAACACACACACACACACACACACGTGTTCGTACACAACATGAGCATATAAACCAGCAACACAAAAACACACACGTGTTCTTACACAACATAAACCAGCAACACACACACACACACATACACACACACGTGTTCATACACAACATGAGCATCTAAACCAACACACACACACGTGTTCATACACAACATGAGCATCTATACCAACAACACACACACACACACGTGTTCATACACAACATGAGCATATAAACCAGCAACACACAAACACACACGTGTTCATACACAACATGAGCATTTATACCAACAACACACATACACACGTGTTCATACACAACATGAGCATATATACCAACAACACACACACACACCTGTTCATACACAACATGAGCATATATACCAACAACACACACACACACGTGTTCATACACAACATGAGCATATATACCAACAACACACACACACGTGTTCATACACAACATGAGCATATATACCAACAACACACACACACGTGTTCTTACACAACATGAGCATATATACCAACAACACACACACACACACACACACACGTGTTCATACACAACATGAGCATCTATGCATCTATACCAGCAACACACACACACACACACACACACACACACACACACACACACACACACACACACACACACACACACACACACACACACACACACACACACACGTTGATGAAAACATGAACATATTTTCGGTTTCAGTGGTTGACACACAGTGTTGCTAATTTAGCATGGTAAGTACACATTGATTTAAATTTGATAAAGATTTGGTTTGGTTTTAGTTTCTGTATCATAGAGTATATGTTTATCATGAATTAATTTACTCAATAGGTTTGTTTAATTTATGTAAAACTGCTGAATCTTACATTCCCCTGCACAACTTGTCTCGCAACACAAGGAAACACACATGACATCATGATGACTAGAAAGGCCTGGTCGGAGTGTGTTTGTACTGTGTGTACTGTGTGTAGTGTGTGTATTGTGTGTGTATTCTCCCTCAGTGAATGCTAATCATAGACCAGCTTGAAGAATTAATTTGCAAATGTGTCATTACCCATCAGGCTCAGCAAATATAACGCTGCAATTACACCACCCTCGCCTGGCCAGCTGAGCACTCGGGTTAAATATATACAGGCATATGCGCACACACACACACACACACACACACACACACACACATACATACACACTCACACACGCAAACACACACACATACACACACACACACATCCTGCACACATGCAAACACACGCACACACACACACGTGCCCGCACACACACGCGCACACACACACACGTGCCCACACACACGCGCACACACACACACGTGCCCACACACACACACGCACACATAAACACGTACGCACATGCAAGAGCGCACACATAAACTCACACGCAGGCACACACACACACACACACACACACACGCTCACACACGCACAAAAACAATGAGGGGAAACACTATTCTAAAACCCAGTAAACACATTGTCAAAACTCAAAACGCATCTGAAAAACATTGTCAAAACACAGTCTCTAAATAATTGTACAACACTGTCCAAAAACACTGTGAAAACGCCGTCGCAATAGAAGTCAGAACACTGTCCCAAAACACTGTTAAGTAACCGTCAAAACATCCTCGGAAACCCCTTTCATATAATAGCGCCCCAAAACCCTGTGAACACTTAGACAGGGACACACATGAGTGTGTAAACGCAGTGGTATCACGCCTCACTCATCAGCTTTCACTGTTTCTAATACAGCAGACAGAGTCTCTGTCACACACACACACACACACACGCCTAACAAACCCACACACTTCCGTCTCTTGGCAACGCTGTCCCGAAGCATGGTCTCTCCAAGCTCATCAATACACACAATTACTTCTGATCAGAGATCTGCCCACTTCAATACTGGCTCTAGGACTGTGTGTGTTTGTGTGTGTGTGTTTGTTTGTGTGTGTTTGTGTGCTTTAAGACATCAATATAAGCCTAATGGCATAATTATCCTCATCGGTTTAATGTGTACTCCTGTAGAAACAGAACAAGCAGTGCATTTCTACCTCCATATCAGACCATAACTCATGCCCACTACACCGAGCAATTTTACAACCACTAGTCATTTGTTCATTTCTTTACAAATATCCCGTTAAATTAAGTATATTAACTCTGCCACCGATTCAGTCGCCTGAAAACCAACTCATCCAAAAAGCCTGAGAAATAGCTTGAGAAATAGCTGGCAATGACTAGAGACAGAGACACCTTCTCTCATGAGCCATAATCAAACCACTCTCGCAGACGTTCACTCCTTAAATTAATTTAGAATGAGGCTTACCTGCGGAGTACAGGAAGAGGTGGTCATGGGAAACAGGATGGGCCCGTCGAGGGAGTGGAGAGAAGAAGAAAATATATCATACATCATGTGTTATTTAAATATAATAGCATATGTCTGTTGAATATAATATCATGGGTTTGTACTTGTTTAGGTTTGTACATTTTGTATAGATCAAACACAAAGGCAGCCGTTGGCATCTACAGTATATTTACAAAGCCGGTATCACTGTCAAAACCAAACAACATACCTGTCCAGACCGACAGTAACTCACATCGCACTTCGCCTCACACACACACACACACACTTTGTGTCTGACCCTGGCTCTATATCATTCTCTGTCTTTCTTTTCGAGCGTTGCTGGGTGGTATCTGCTCACTGATACACACACACACACACACTCATAAAAGCATGCCAACACATTCACACACACACACACACACACACACTCATAAAAGCATGCCAACACATTCACACACACACACACACACACACACACACACACACACACACACACACACACACACACACACACACACACACACACACACACACACACACACACACACACACACACCCATAGTTATTCATACTGTATCTATCTCCTCCTCTCAATTCTCTGCAACTTGAACTCCTTCATGTTTTTTTGCATTTCAAACAGATCAAATGTGTTCATGTTAGAAAAACAGAACGGAGGAGTTGGCAAACAAGGAAGAGGAGGAGCCGGCAAACAAGGAAGAGGAGGAGCCGGCAAACAAGGAAGAGGAGGAGCCGGCAAACAAGGAAGAGGAGGAGCCGGCAAACAAGGAAGAGGAGGAAGAGGAGCCGGCAAACAAGGAAGAGGAGGAAAAAGAGCAGCATAATAGAGGAGGATTGGAACCGTTACGGAAATTTGTAGGAATGTTTAAACGCCGTGTACATGTGATGAATATGTGTATGTGTCTGGGAGCATGTGTACGGTATGCAAACCCAACCATAAGAACACAGAGAACCGACAAAGCAAGGGGAACTCTGTTTCACAGAAACATATAGAACAGTATGGCCACATCATGAGGGAGAACCTAGGATATACACAGAACATTCAGAAAAAATTTAGACACCTTCCTTCACTGTCTACAGATCCACTGTGTTATAAACTCAATGTATCATTTATAACATGTGTTTTCTTTGCCATATGTCAACTCAGTGCCTTTGTTACAAATATGAAAAACAAATGCTTTTGAGTTGAAAGACAGCAGAGCATTTTTCATAACGATAAAAACTCCTCAATCACATTAAATATCTGTGGTATATGCACCACGTGTGCTTGATGAATGTCATTATTATAAATCGGTGTTGATATATAGGCCCGCAATGGTATACATGACAACAGTTTGAAAAACAGTGGCCAGAAACCTGGACTTTCCCTTGCTTACATCACTCCCCACAAACACCTGACAGTTTCTGGTTGTGTCCCAGTCAATTAGACTCAGGACAAGCTTATACCGGCCTGTCCCTCCTTACTCATTTTATGTGGTGGAGGTGAGAGCACCTGCTAAATGTGTGTCTTCCTTCCGTTTTCTCTCGATTCTCTTCCTCCCTCCATCGAAGTTGTTTTTGAGCAGATTGTTTAGCGCTGCTAATATTGCATGTACATCCACTATTTATCAAACACACGACCCCTTTATACGGGAGGTTGTATACAGTAGACTGATAAGATTATTGATTCATAAAGGGGACAGACCTTTTTGGGAATAATTACATGGATGCATTCAATAGAATGACACACTCAATTCTTCATTTGCTATCAGTGATTACATGAATATGTATTGTTTGTTCCCTACTTCTCCCCATCAAGGATGATTATTCAAAATGTATTTCAACTATTTCCATGCTGTCTGTGTGATTACAACAAAAGTGCAGTTTGTCTCAGTAAAAAGGCAAAGATCACAGTGAATCAGGGAGTCTGTTATATGAGCAGAACAGCCTAGTCAGAATGCCCTGTTTATTAAGGTACATTTAGGTCACACAACAATATCATTTTTAATAATATAATATTCCTTAGTTTATACTATGGCATATATTGTAACCCAGCGTAACGCATCGATAGTTGTAACTAATTGAATACAAATGACAACACGTCACCTAATGTTTAGATGAGGAGCAGTCAGGCGAAAAATGTTTAGACAGCCATTACTGGTGATGATGTCACATCCATGAAGGTATCAAACCAGAGGGACAGGAAAGGTTTACAGTCACGTTACAGTCACATTACAGTCACAATACAGTCACAATACAGTCACATTACAGTCACATTACAGTCACAATACAGTCACAATACAGTCACATTACAGTCACATTACAGTCACATTACAGTCACAATACAGTCACATTACAGTCACATTACAGTCACAATACAGTCACAATACAGTCACATTACAGTCACAATACAGTCACATTACAGTCACAATACAGTCACAATACAGTCACATTACAGTCACAATACAGTCACATTACAGTCACAATACAGTCACAATACAGTCACATTACAGTCACATTACAGTCACAATACAGTCACATTACAGTCACAATACAGTCACAATACAGTCACATTACAGTCACAATACAGTCACAATACAGTCACAATACAGTCACATTACAGTCACAATACAGTCACAATACAGTCACATTACAGTCACAATACAGTCACATTACAGTCACAATACAGTCACAATACAGTCACATTACAGTCACAATACAGTCACATTACAGTCACATTACAGTCACAATACAGTCACAATACAGTCACATTACAGTCACATTAGAGTCACAATACAGTCACATTACAGTCACAATACAGTCACATTACAGTCACATTACAGTCACATTACAGTCACAATACAGTCACAATACAGTCACATTACAGTCACATTACAGTCACATTACAGTCACAATACAGTCACAATACAGTCACATTACAGTCACATTACAGTTACATTACAGTCACAATACAGTCACATTACAGTCACAATACAGTCACATTACAGTCACAATACAGTCACAATACAGTCACAATACAGTCACATTACAGTCACATTACAGTCACATTACAGTCACAATACAGTCACATTACAGTCACAATACAGTCACATAGGCAGTCATTTGGGTTGGTCACTGAGTTGAATCATATAGATATAAAATATAAATAAATATGGTGTTTCGTTGTGCCTTTGATAAAGACACCTAGACCTAACTATCATGTAAGTTGATCTAGTTAAGAGCATCTGTTAAATGATTCAACTGTAAAAAAGCAGTTCATGTTGTTTTGACATATTTATGAAAAGTCAAGGGCATGCATAGAGAGAGAGGGAGAGAGTGAGGGGAGAGAGAGAGAGAGGGAAATATAGAGATAAAGAGAAGGAGAGAGAGAGAGAGAGAGAGAGGAGGAAAATATATCACAGATGAATAGAGATGACATGGTATAACTGTCATGGTCAGAAACCCACATCAACACATCCAGTCAGGTGTTAATGAGTCTAACAACCTGGCACCACTCAATGTGTTTACTACCAGCCCTGTCTGTGTGTCTATATGTTCAGGTTCTACAGACTGTTTATACGGCTGTATGTGTGTGCGTGTTAAAGACTGTGTCAGGGCTCTGCTGTGTTCAGGTTCTACAGACTGTTTATACGGCTATATGTGTATGTGTGTGTGTGTTAAAGACTGTGTCAGGGCTCTGCTGTGCTCAGGTTCTACAGACTGTTTATACGGCTGTATGTGTATGTGTGTGCGTGTTAAAGACTGTGTCAGGGCTCTGCTGTGTTCAGGTTCTACAGACTGTTTATACGGCTATATGTGTATGTGTGTGCGTGTTAAAGACTGTGTCAGGGCTCTGCTGTGTTCAGGTTCTACAGACTGTTTATACGGCTGTATGTGTATGTGTGTGTGTTAAAGACTGTGTCAGGGCTCTGCTGTGTTCAGGTTCTACAGACTGTTTATACGGCTATATGCTGTATGTGTGTGCGTGTTAAAGACTGTGTCAGGGCTCTGCTGTGTTCAGGTTCTACAGACTGTTTATACGGCTATATGTGTATGTGTGTGCGTGTTAAAGACTGTGTCAGGGCTCTGCTGTGTTCAGGTTCTACAGACTGTTTATACGGCTGTATGTGTATGTGTGTGCGTGTTAAAGACTGTGTCAGGGCTCTGCTGTGTTCAGGTTCTACAGACTGTTTATACGGCTATATGTGTATGTGTGTGCGTGTTAAAGACTGTGTCAGGGCTCTGCTGTGTTCAGGTTCTACAGACTGTTTATACGGCTGTATGTGTATGTGTGTGCGTGTTAAAGACTGTGTCAGGGCTCTGCTGTGTTCAGGTTCTACAGACTGTTTATACGGCTGTATGTGTATGTGTGTGCGTGTTAAAGACTGTGTCAGGGCTCTGCTGTGTTCAGGTTCTACAGACTGTTTATACGGCTGTATGTGTATGTGTGTGCGTGTTAAAGACTGTGTCGGGGCTCTGCTGTGTTCAGGTTCTACAGACTGTTTATACGGCTGTATGTGTGTGCGTGTTAAAGACTGTGTCAGGGCTCTGCTGTGTTCAGGTTCTACAGACTGTTTATACGGCTGTATGTGTATGTGTGTGCGTGTTAAAGACTGTGTCAGGGCTCTGCTGTGTTCAGGTTCTACAGACTGTTTATACGGCTGTATGTGTGTGTGTGTGTGTGCGTGTTAAAGACTGTGTCGGGGCTCTGCTGTGTTCAGGTTCTACAGACTGTTTATACGGCTGTATGTGTATGTGTGTGCGTGTTAAAGACTGTGTCAGGGCTCTGCTGTGTTCAGGTTCTACAGACTGTTTATACGGCTGTATGTGTATGTGTGTGCGTGTTAAAGACTGTGTCAGGGCTCTGCTGTGTTCAGGTTCTACAGACTGTTTATACGGCTATATGTATATGTGTGTGCGTGTTAAAGACTGTGTCAGGGCTCTGCTGTGTTCAGGTTCTACAGACTGTTTACACGGCTGTATGTCTATGTGTGTGCGTGTTAAAGACTGTGTCGGGGCTCTGCTGTGTTCAGGAAGTGAGGCGTGTTGTTAATGCAGCTCAGGTTTCACGCATCAGCACACAGTCAGGAGAACTTCACCGAGGGTCACCGGCTAACAATATCTCTCCCTCACAAATGCTGTCCCCCATCCGCTCCTCCCCGTTTCCCCTTTCCCAAATCCTTAGTTTGTCTGTCCACCCCTGTTCCTCCTCCCTCCTCACTCCCTCCCTCCTTCTCCCAGGGGGATTCCATCATGCTCGGTCTTTTTCTGCGTCTTAAAAGTGTTTTACCTGTCAACACAGAGGAGAGTAGAGACTGTCTAGAAGCTGCTGTCTAACAAAGGAAAAACACCATCCTGTCATCTCTCTGAGAACACTGGGGGGTTGTTGGGGTGGGGGGGTTGTGGGACGGGCTGTGGTGAGGGGGGATGTGGGGGGCTAAATGAATGAAGAGACGAAGAACAGAATAGTTTTTTTTCAAAATAGATGGCTGGTTATAATTGCACACATGCCAGCAAACACACACTCACAAGCACACACAAGTGCACGCTTTTACACACACATAAAACACACGCTTTACACCCATACACACCTGAATGAAAACATGCTACCACACACTTGCAAATAATAAAATATCAGGTATGCCTTCCAGAACTCACACATACACAGACTAATACACAGGCTAACACACAGCCTAATACACAGATTAATACGCAGGCTAATACACAGATTCATACGCAGGCTAATACGCAGGCTAATAAGCAGGCTAATACAAAGGCTAATTTGCAGGTTATTACAAAAGCTAATATGCAGGCTAATACGCAGGCTAATACAAAGGCTAATATGCAGGCTAATACACAGGCTAATAAGCAGGCTAATACACAGGCTAATACAAAGGCTAATAAACAGGTTAATACGCAGGCTAATACGCAGGCTAATACACAGGCTAATACAAAGGCTAATACGCAGGTCAATACGCAGGCTAATACGGAGGCTAATACGCAGGCTAATACAAAGGTTAATACAAAGGTTAATACGCAGGCTAATACGCTGGCTAATACGCAGGCTAATACGCAGGCTAACCCTATAACTATAGCACATCCAACCACTACCGTTGAATTCCTAGCACTTTCTCTTTGTCTTTCTCTTCGCAAAAAAGCGTTTGAACCATGGCTCTCTGCAGCTATGTGTGTTTTCAGTGCCATGTGAATAGTAAATTCACATGGCACTGAAAACACAATAATAAATAATCTCCTGGCGTATTCTTTGGTTAGCTAGCGCTTTAGCGTTAGCCGCAGCCAACTAGACAGGCCTTGGAGAGGCGGACATTTTTAAACAATGCCTATTGATGAGAGGCTGACAGGCTCTGTTGGATTAATTATCTTTCTGACTGGGCTCACTCGCTTTCTATTTCATTTTCTTGTCTTCATAATTAGCTCTTTGTCATTCAGTCTCTTGACTTGGTTGATAGTCTTGCAGGTTGTTAGTTTTGCAGGAAGATAATCTTGCAGGCTGATAGTCTTGCAGGCTGATAGACTTGCAGGCTGATAATCTTCAGGTTAATACCTCTTCAAGGTGAATGAGGATGCAAACATATTCACGTGCAACTACAGCTATTCATAGTTGCCTTATACATTAACCAAAAAACTCCCCCCAAAAACAAATAAAAAACATGAGTCTATTGGATAAAGTTGCCATATCTTCAGCCACTAGTCACTTAAACAGGACAACTAAGAAGCTGTATAGATGAGTGGAAGAATAGAGGCAGCAAATAGGGGACAGTGTTAATCCAAACACAATTAGCTGGCCAGGACCAGATGAAGGACATAGCAGGGTAATAGAATGAGGACTACATTCACAACCAGAGGGGGAAGAGAGAGAGGGAGACAGAGGGTGAGGAGAGAGGAGGAAGAGGAGGGAGGGAGACACAGGGTGGGAAGAGAGGAAGAGGAGGGAGACAGAGGGTGGGGAGAGAGGAAGAGGAGGGAGACAGAGGGTGGAAAGAGGGGAAGAGGGAGGGAGACAGAGGGTGAAGAGAGGAGGAAGAGGAGGGAGACAGAGGGTGGGGAGAGGGAGAGACAGAGTGTGGGAAGAGAGGAAAAGGGAGGGAGAAACAGGGTGGGAAGAGGGGAAGAGGAGGGAGGGAGACAGAGGGTGAGGAGAGAGGAAGAGGAGGGAGGGAGACAGAGGGTGGGAAGAGAGGAAGAGGAGGGAGACAGAGGGTGGGGAGAGAGGAAGAGGAGGGAGACAGAGGGTGGAAAGAGGGGAAGAGGGAGGGAGACAGAGGGTGAAGAGAGGAGGAAGAGGAGGGAGACAGAGGGTGGGGAGAGGGAGAGACAGAGTGTGGGAAGAGAGGAAAAGGGAGGGAGAAACAGGGTGGGAAGAGGGGAAGAGGAGGGAGGGAGACAGAGGGTGAGGAGAGAGGAAGAGGAGGGAGGGAGACAGAGGGTGGGAAGAGAGGAAGAGGAGGGAGGGTGATGGAGGGTGGGAGAGATATGGAGAGGAGAGAAACACAGTGTGGCGGGTGGAGGCTGTCTCTTCAGAGTTGGCCTGTGTTGAAACAGGGAGGGCAGGGGACCAAGTGGCAGTCAGTCAGTAGCCTGGGTGGCCTTTGGCCCACTGTCTCCACCAATCACCAATTCCTCCTGTAAGCAGCCTGCTCCCAGAGCAACCCTCCTATCTGCTGCCAAACACTCACACAACTGTACAAGCACACTGAAACACAGGCAGATCCATTTAAATAGGACCAACTGAATTAACAGTGGGTTATGATGGGATCTCCTGCCAACACAGGAGGAAGATCGCATCATGTCAACACACATAACTGAGTCAAGAGAGACAAAGGAAGTAGGGAGGATAGAAGAGAATGAGGAGAGGAGAGAGAGAAGAGAGACACGGAGGAGAGAGGTAGAGAGAGAGGAAGAGGTGGAGGAACATGGCAGACACGTAGGCCACTATGGATGGAATCATTACCTCTCTTCCTCTCCACTCTCTTCCTCTCCATCCCTCTCTCTTTCTCTCTCTTCCTCTCCACTCTCTTCCTCTCCATCCCTCTCTCTTCCTCTCCACTCTCTTCCTCTCCATCCCTCTCTCTTTCTCTCTCTTCCTCTCCACTCTCTTCCTCTCCACTCTCTTTCTCTCTCTTCCTCTCCACTCTCTTCCTCTCCATCCCTCTCTCTTTCTCTCTCTTCCTCTCCATCCCTCTCTTTCTCTCTCTTCCTCTCCACTCTCTTCCTCTCCACTCTCTTTCTCTCTCTTCCTCTCCACTCTCTTCCTTTCCATCCCTCTCTCTTTCTCTCTCTTCCTCTCCATCCCTCTCTCTTTCTCTCTCTTCCTCTCCACTCTCTTCCTCTCCATCCCTCTCTCTTTCTCTCTCTTCCTCTCCACTCTCTTCCTCTCCATCCCTCTCGCTTTCTCTCTCTTCCTCTCCACTCTCTTTCTCTCTCTTCCTCTCCACTCTCTTTCTCTCTCTTCCTCTCTACGGCTTCTTTTTGCCTCTCTGTATGAATGATAAAAGGCAATCACAGTGCCAGTCGTCTGGAAAAGAGTGCAGCATCAAAACGCTTGTGTTAAAAAGACAAGGGGCACACTATGAGCCTGCGGCATGTCTGTTTGATGCACAGCGCTCTGTCTCAAGAGCCCAAGGAGGGAGGGGGGAGGTGGCAGGGACGGGGAGGGAGGGAGTATGAGGAGGGGGGAGGATGAGGATGAAGGAGTTACACAGACTCATGGTGAAGGACGAGAGAGGATGTTACACTGAATCCACATCCCCCTTTCTCTGCCCAGCCTCCTTTATCCCTGTCACTCACTCCTTTATCTGTCTCACTCTCTCTCTCACTCCATTATCTGTCTCTATCTCTCTCACTCTTTTATCTGTCTCTATCTCTCTCACTCCTTTATCTGTCTCTATCTCTCTCACTCCTTTATCTGTCTCTATCTCTCTCACTCTTTTATATGTCTCTATCTCTCTCACTCTTTTATCTGTCTCTATCTCTCTCACTCCTTTATCTGTCTCTATCTCTCTCACTCTTTTATCTGTCTCTATCTCTCTCACTCTTTTATCTGTCTCTATCTCTCTCACTCTTTTATCTGTCTCTATCTCTCTCACTCCTTTATGTCTCTATCACTATCACACAGTCCTTTATCTGTCTGTCTCACCATGTTAATTTCAATTGTTCAATTTAAGGTGAATTAAAGGAATGGAAAACATTTGTAGAGAGAACGCTACAGTAAATAAAGAAGTGAAAATAAAATATGTTCAAACAGATGACAGACAATCTCTCTTCCTCCATTCCTCTCTCAAAGTCACTCTTACCCTATATGTCTCTCTTCCTCCCAATATCTCCCTCTCCCCTTATTTCTTCCCTCCTCTACCTTTGTACCTCTCTCCCTCTTTCCCTTCCTTCTTTTTTCTAGAACATTCTCTCTGTAATGCAATATTAGTGGTGTCACATCGGGTGTCCTTCAGAACAACTGGTATTTTTCAGGTTCTTCAGCGTATCGCTATAAATATGAATATGCATCACTTATTCATTTTATCCCCGTGTCCTCCTCCAGTTCTCCTCCCCCATTTCTCCCCTCTCCTATTCTTCTTCCTCTTCTCCCAATTTCCTCCCCCTATCTGGTGGTCCCACCATCCTTATAAGGTTCTAAGGCTTTGCCTCTGGTTCTGTAGATAACACAACATCTGTCATAATTCAATTACAATGAAACACACACAGACAGAAACCTCCCACATCCGCACACATCCGCGCACACACACACACACACACACACACACACACACACACACACACACACACACACACACACACACACACACACACACACACACACACACACACACACACACACACACACACACACACACACAGCTTCACATATCTGACAGGGCATTTCCCATGCTATTTCCTCCATGTAATTTAGGGACAGCTAACAACAGCAGGCGGTAAAAAAAGCTTAATTAAGCAGACGGAACATGAACCTTGCATTTGGATCTTACGGGTCACCAGAGTGGGTTGTTCTCCTGAACACCAGAGAACACGTACTACGTGGTTCTGATGACTGAGTTTGAGCTATAGCGTCTGAGTAGTTGGGTTTTCGGCCTTATCATGGTTGGAACATGTGTGGATGTCTGTTAAATATAGATGTTTAAGATAAGAAATAGAACACAAAATATTGTGAGAGTGGGCATCCAATATGTGGTTTGTATGTTTGTGTGTGTGGTATGTGTGTGTGTTGAATGTGTGTGTGTGTGTGTGTGAGTGTTAAGGAATGGTAAAATGGTTATGAATATTCTGACTGGGCCGTTAACAGGCCAGGATCTTTTATAACCCAGGCCTATGTTAGAGCTCTTATAACTGCATATCATTATAACCCAGGCCTCTGTTAGAGCTCTAATAACTGCATATCATTATAACCCAGGCCTATGTTAGAGCTCTTATAACTGCATATCATTATAACCCAGGCCTATGTTAGAGCTCTTATAACTGGATATCATTATAACCCAGGCCTCTGTTAGAGCTCTTATAACTGCATATCATTATAACCCAGGTCTCTGTTAGAGCTCTTATAACTGCATATCATTATAACCCAGGCCTCTGTTAGAGCTCTTATAACTGCATATCATTATAACCCAGGCCTATGTTAGAGCTCTTATAACTGCATATCATTATAACCCAGGCCTCTGTTAGAGCTCTTATAACTTCATATCATTATAACCCAGGCCTCTGTTAGAGCTCTTATAACTGCATACCATTATAACCCAGACCTCTGTTAAAGCTCTTATAACTGCATACCATTATAACCCAGGCCTATGTTAGAGCTCTTATAACTGCATATCATTATAACCCAGGCCTCTGTTAGGGCCCTTATAACTGCATATCATTATAACCAGGCCTCTGTTAGGGCTCTTATAACTTCATATCATTATAACCCAGGCCTCTGTTAGAGCTCTTATAACTGCATATCATTATAACCCAGGCCTCTGTTAGAGCTCTTATAACTTCATACCATTATAACCCAGGCCTCTGTTAAAGCTCTTATAACTTCATACCATTATAACCCAGACCTCTGTTAAAAGCTCTTATAACTGCATACTGTTAGAGCTCTTATAACTGCATACCATTATAACCCAGGCCTATGTTAGAGCTCTTATAACTGCATACCATTATAACCCAGGCCTATGTTAGAGCTCTTATAACTGCATATCATTATAACCCAGGCCTCTGTTAGAGCTCTTATAACTGCATATCATTATAACCCAGGCCTCTGTTAGGGCTCTTATAACTGCATATCATTATAACCCAGGCCTCTGTTAGAGCTCTTATAACTTAATACCATTATAACCCAGGTCTCTGTTAGGGCTCTTATAACTGCATATCATTATAACCCAGGCCTCTGTTAGAGCTCTTATAACTGCATATCATTATAACCCAGGCCTCTGTTAGAGCTCTTATAACTTAATACCATTATAACCCAGGTCTCTGTTAGGGCTCTTATAACTGCATATCATTATAACCCAGGCCTCTGTTAGAGCTCTTATAACTGCATATCATTATAACCCAGGCCTCTGTTAGAGCTCTTATAACTTCATATCATTATAACCCAGGCCTCTGTTAGAGCTCTTATAACTTAATATCATTATAACCCAGGCCTCTGTTAGAGCTCTTATAACTGCATATCATTATAACCCAGGTCTCTGTTAGAGCTCTTATAACTGCATATCATTATAACCCAGGCCTATGTTAGAGCTCTTATAACTGCATATCATTATAACCCAGGCCTCTGTTAGGCTCTTATAACTTCATATCATTATAACCCAGGTCTCTGTTAGAGCTCTAATAACTGCATATCATCATAACCCAGGCCTATGTTAGAGCTCTTATAACTGCATATCATTATAACCCAGGCCTCTGTTAGAGCTCTTATAACTTAATACCATTATAACCCAGGTCTCTGTTAGAGCTCTTATAACTGCATATCATTATAACCCAGGCCTCTGTTAGAGCTCTTATAACTGCATATCATTATAACCCAGGCCTCTGTTAGAGCTCTTATAACTTAATACCATTATAACCCAGGTCTCTGTTAGAGCTCTTATAACTGCATATCATTATAACCCAGGCCTCTGTTAGGGCCCTTATAACTTCATATCATTATAACCCAGGCCTCTGTTAGGGCTCTTATAAAAGCAGTCATTTATGACCTAGGCTTCTATTCTACTCTAATGACATCAGGCTCATTTTGGGGCTTTCATTACATCAGTCAGGGAGCACAAATTGTAGCCGACACAAGCAAGAAGAAACGCTGGCTGATTTCTCTGATGTAAGCAAGTTAGTAGCAAAATAGCTAAACTACTGTTTATAACTAGTATTCCTGGTCCTGAGCTTGTGTCATTACTCTGGATGTCAGATAGTGCTGCTGCTATAATAAGAGACACCACACATTTCACAGCTGTAATGGGTGTGGGCATGTTTTTTTATTTTTGTACCATTTAATAAAATAAACGTATCTGACAGACAGTGGATGTACTGTAGCTCTAGTGAGCTAACAGGTGGCATGTTGGTTTGTCCAGGCTAGCACTACAGTTCTAATAGACCAGCACAAACCATTCAAGGTTAAACAAGCAGCCGTTGAATCCTAATTTCATTCTAATGAAGGCCTGCAGACACCCTCTTCATGGTGTTGGTGAAGACACAAAATGCTCTCCTAAGAATGATTGGTGAGAGGTGCTTCGTGCAACTGTTTCATTTGACAACGTCAGTAAAAAGATTTAACAAAATCTGCCTGTATTTAATTAGTCTGATACTAATTGTTTTTTATATCCATCCTCTGTATACTTTACAATTACAGAAGGATAATTTCTATTCACAATCAGAATCAGTTTAATTCACCAGGTTCGTTTACAACAAACAAGGAATGTGTCCCGTGACTGCAACACTTAATACACACTTAATGAACGAAAACAATACGTATGTAATATGGAAATATGGAAAGTGCAAATGTGTCAAGAAAGAGTTCAAATGTCTAGTTAGAATTGCAAATGTGTAGTTAGAGTTCAGAGTGAATGTGATAAGCAGGCTATAGACAGTTTGGTTACGGGGGCGTGATCCTGAGGCCTACTTCAGTCGGAAAAGAAAACGCTTCTTGTGGCGAGAAGTTTAGTTCTTGATAGGGTGGGGGAGATTGCCATCAATCTTTGCTGCCCGACTCAGTTGATGAAGTATACATTTTCCATTCATTATATTTTGTGGAATTTTGCTCTTAATAAAATATGTAGAAAGATATGTTATTTATCATTGAATTTGCATTTGCTGAAATTTGAATTATCTGTCAAGGTTTAGTGTTGACGTAAGAGACAGTCGCAAAGTGAAATGGAGCTTTTTACTGAAACTAATGTACACAAAATAACAAACAAAGCGGCATCAACCAATGACACTTAACACCACAATAAACCTGTTCTGACACCATAGAGATGCCTAGATGAATCTATTATGTCCTGTTCTGACACCATAGAGATGCTTAGAGTAATCTCTACTGTCCTATTTGGACACCATAGATATGCCTAGAGAAATCTCTATGTTCCGGTTCTGAAACCATAGAGATGCTTAGATGAATCTCTACTGTCCAGTTCTGACACCATTAAGATGCATAGATGAATCTCTACGGTCCTGTTCTGACACCATAGAGCATTTATTTGATCTATAATCTAAAGATGCTTATTGACATGTTAAATGATCAAGCTTGATAACTGGATATTTAATGTTGTAAAAAATGCCATTTCAATCTTCTATGAGGTAACAGGTACATACACTACTGCATCTGAAGCTAGAAGCAGACAGTGATCTGAACATCTGTGTAATGGTCATGTCAGTACTGAACCATCGGTCATATTCTTGGACAATAGCATGCGCGTGTGGAAGGTGTAATAAAATACTTTGTCAAACTTTTCCTTCATTAGCTAATTTAGGGGATAAGATAAGATGTAAGAAATTCAGCAGGACATGCATGGCCTTAATCTCAATAAAGCAGTTTGTCAGAGGGGATAAATCTGTCTGTCTGGACTTTAGGCTTACCAGCGAAACAAAAACTGCTGTCTTCCAGACGCTCTCCAAGGACAGGATTTAAGCCGTGCTGAGAGGATTCATATATAGGTGTGTCTGCATAAAAATGTGTGTGCCACCCTCACACAACCGCACGAATAAGGCACAGCTCAGATGTACCAATAATAACATGCCAGTATGAGAAACAGCAATCCCATAAATACTACTTCTTGCACCACCAGGTTTACTAAACAGGTACGCACAGTTAAAACATAAGGCCCTATCTGTGTTAATATCAAGAGACCAATGTAACACTGCGGATGCTTTGTGTATCTTTTATGTGTGTGTGTTTGTGATTGATCTCCTGTCTGCCAGCAAAAACAGGCCACATCTGTCACAGGGACAGGCACTTTGAAGAGAGACCAGGCAAGCAGGATTTATATACCTCTTACCTCTCAACCTCAATTAGAGTTAAACATTACAATCATACCACACTTGTGTGTGTGTGTGTGTGTGTGTGTGTGTTAGCGTGCCTGTGTGTTAGTGTGTCTGCGTGTTGTGTTCCTGTGTGTTAGTGTGTCTGTTTGTTAGTGTGTGTCTGTTTGTTAGTGTGTCTGCGTGTTAGTGTGTCTGTGTGTTAGTGTGTCTGTGTGTTAGTGTGTGTTTCTATGTGTGTGTGTCTGTTTGTTAGTGTGTCTGTGTGTTAGTGTGTCTGTGTGTTAGTGTGTCTGTGTGTTAGTGTGTCTGTGTGTTAGTGTGTCTGTGTGTTAGTGTGTCTGTGTGTTAGTGTGTCTGTGTGTTAGTATGTCTGTGTGTTAGTGTGTCTGTGTGTTAGTGTGTCTGTGTGTCTGTGTGTTAGTATGTCTGTGTGTTAGTATGTCTGTGTGTTAGTGTGTCTGTGTGTTAGTGTGTCTGTGTGTCTGTGTGTTAGTATGTCTGTGTGTTAGTGTGTCTGTGTGTTAGTGTGTCTGTGTGTTAGTATGTCTGTGTGTTGGTGTGTCTGTGTGTTAGTGTGTCTGTGTGTTGGTGTGTCTATGTGTTGGTGTGTCTGTGTGTTAGTATGTCTGTGTGTTAAGGTCCCTGTGATTACTAATTCAGCTCTGTGACAGATTGATTTCCCCTCTCACAGTGATGTCACTGAGATGATACCTCGCCACTGGTTAGCGTCACATTTGCTATAAATCACATATACACACATTCATGCACACACCCATACACACCCACACAACTAGACTCTCTCACACACACACACTCACCCAGTCCTCCCTGACGTGTGTGTGGGATGGCTTTATGAGCCTGATTGAGGGAAGACACTTAAAAGAAACCAGACTGACAAGGCTTCCAAGCACATTATTACAAACGTCCATAGATGACATGGTATTATTACCTCATCTCTGTAAATCAAAACCAAACTCGCACAGTCAAACTTCTACCTGGTCTGCTGTTCATTTTTACTGTACAAGTACTGACTGAACTTGGTTGAGCTGTGGTTCGAATAACACCGAAAACAGAGGCCGCTCGTTTGGCATTGACTTGTCCGGAACGTCTACTACTAGGATGGAAATCTGCGTATGAGCCGAAACCATCCACCATCCCAGGTTACGACGGCCAGCAAATATGCCAGTTCAGAAACACTTGTTTTGGACACCTGGAAGTGAAATTAATCTGTTATGTGAAACATAATTGTGTATAATGTTTATCAGAGAAATGGCAATGGCCAAAAAAGCCTGGATTAGTATCCGGATAGTATGTAAATCAATATATATTGATCCATATATGTACTCTGTGAGAAATGCTTGTTACTGAGAATGGACGCTACACTGCAGAATGACCTTGATACTGTAGAAAGACATTGATGGTTTAGATAAACCAACCACACAGTATATAAATATACATTCATACTATAGATAGAGCTCAATACTATAGATAGAGCTCAATATTTTAGATAGAGCTCAATATTTTAGATAGAGCTCAATACTATAGATAGAGCTCAATACTATAGATAGAGCTCACTACTATAGATAGAGCTCAATACTATAGATAGAGCTCACTACTATAGATAGAGCTCAATACTATAGATAGAGCTCACTACTATAGATAGAGCTCAATACTATAGATAGAGCTCACTACTATAGATAGAGCTCACTACTATAGATAGAGCTCAATACTATAGATAGAGCTCAATACTATAGATAAAGCTCAATACTATAGATAGAGCTCAATACTAATGATAAAGCTCCATACTATAGACAGAGCACTATATTTTAGATAGAGCTCACTACTATAGATAGAGCTCACTACTATAGATAGAGCTCAATACTATAGATAGAGCTCAATACTATAGATAGAGCTCAATACTAATGATAAAGCTCCATACTATAGATAGATCTCTATACTGAAAATGGACCTTCATACTATTGATAGAGCTTCATATTGTAGATACACCACCATATTGCAAAAACAGAGAAGAGCACAGAAATGAACCTTTGTTCATTTCCAAAACACTGTGTTGGACTGAGCAAACACGTGCCCCAACTGCAACACCACAGTACAAACACATTTCACAGGTTCTTGTGGATCTCAAAGGACAGGGGTCATCTATGATTTGGAACATAAAGGGAAGGTGGAGGCGTGTGTGTGTTAAAAAGAATAATTGGCTGAGTCGAGCACTCTGGGGTCTGTCTCAGGTGCATGGAATTAGATCTGTGCTCTGAGAACAGATCTGTGTCTGTGTGTCTATTTGTGATGTGTTAGAATGGTTGTGTTCACAGCGTGTGTATGTGTGTGTATATGTTGTTTTGGTGGCTGTGTGCACATTTTGTGTGTGTGTGTGTGGTTTAAACAATGTGGCAAATTCAAATTCCCTGCACCACAGGGAAGGCTGTCTGGGGGTGATGGAGTGAAGGAGGTAGAAAGGAGGGCTAATCTGCCTCTGAGCTCCGGGGAGAGGCTACACAGCTCATTATCAGGACAGAAGGACGGGAGGGAGAAGACCATTACAGAGAGTGGATGACTCACATGGAGGAGACAGTGCTGGCTAAAGAGAACATAGTGTTGAGTCAGAGGTGGAAGGATGAAAGACACCAGGAACACTCTGAAAGTTGATATGGATGAGAGAGAAGACAGCTTCATCCGCATAGGATGAGGAGGATGATGAGAGATTAGCTGTAACGTTCTGTAACTGTACATTATACAAAGTCCGGATAACTAAATATAAAATCAACAATATCAACAAAGCCCAGCTATACCTGTATGTACTGTATGTACTGTATGTACTGTATGTACTGTATGTACTGTATGTACTGTATGTACTGTATGTACACAGGATATGCTTATTTGAATGTGTCATTCATACTTTAGCGTACATAGGCAGAAATACCAAATGTTAAATGTCCACATCCTTTTGAAAGAGAAGAGTAAACTAAATGATGGCACGGTCAGTTACCATCACTATATCTGAGATGAAGATTGACAGAACCTTTAGCACAACCATTTATCATCTCCTCCTCTCACCTCCCCATACATGTCCTCCTCTCACCTCTCCATACATGTCCTCCTCTCACCTCCCCATACATGTCCTCCTCTCAACTCCCCATACATGTCCTCCTCTCACCTCCCCATACATGTCCTCCTCTCACCTCCCCTTACATGTCCTCCTCTCACCTCCCCATACATGTCCTCCTCTCACCTCCCAGTACATGTCCTCCTCTCATCCCATTCCCTTTTCCTCATTCCTTTTCTTTCATCTCTCCTCTCTTTTCTGTGTCTCTCATCCATCCCCTCGTTTTTTCACATTATCCTCTCCTTCCTTTATTTTCTCCTGTCCTTCAACTTCAATCCTCCACCATAATCTAATCCTGTCTTCCTCTTCTCTCCTCCTCCCTCCTATCTCCTCCTGTCTTCCTCTTCTCTCCTCCTCCCTCCTATCTTCTCCTGTCCTCCTCTTCTCCACCTCTATATTTCCTGTTTTTTACTCCTGCATTACCTACATAGATGTGTCGATCAGTTGTTTGCTGGCCTCTTATTCCATCTTTATAAAAAGGCATCACCATGTACCAATATCACATGTTAATGCACACATATAGAATATATAAATAATAAAAGGCATCACCATGTACCAATATCACATGTTAATGCACACATATAGAATATATAAATAATAAAAGGCATCACCATGTACCAATATCACATGTTAATGCACACATATAGAATATATAAATAATAAAAGGCATCACCATGTACCAATATCACATGTTAATGCACACATATAGAATATATAAATAATAAAAGGGATCACCATGTACCAATATCACATGTTAATGCACACATATAGAATATATAAATAATAAAAGGCATCACCATGTACCAATATCACATGTTAATGCACACATATAGAATATATAAATAATAAAAGGCATCACCATGTACCAATATCACATGTTAATGCACACATATAGAATATATAAATAATAAAAGGCATCACCATGTACCAATATCACATGTTAATGCACACATATAGAATATATAAATAATAAAATGCATCACCATGTACCAATATCACATGTTAATGCACACATATAGAATATATAAATAATAAAATGCATCTGAGAACGAATTAAACAACAGTTTAAAAAACGGGGCGCGTGTTTGTCTTTGTGTCTCCGTTAGTGATAACCGTTGGCGCTGTGTGAAATGAAATCTTCAGAGGAAGTAAACACACACTTGCTTATCCAAAATGATGTAATCAATCAATTTCTGTGTGTTCATGTTCACCCTCTCCATCTCTCCCCCACTCACTCTCTCCATCTCAGGAGTATTTACTGGATTAATTAGAAGGGCAGAGTGCTAAGCACCCGAGTACCTCACCTGACACACACAAACACGCGTGAGTAATGAAAACACAGAGACAATGTATTACTAACAGTGAGAAAACCAAACAGACACACATAACCAATGAAGCGAGCTAGCTAAGCTCACACAGAGAAACACGTAACTGCATTGTGTGCAGGCTATCAAAACAGCGATACTCCATCAATATCGATATGTTTATTTCTATTACAGCGCTCTTGTAGTGTGGCGGCGTGTCTGGGTTTGGATCCTATATGTGTAAACAGACTCTATTCACATGTTCACTTCCTGCTTGGAGCGGTCACAGCTATTCCACAGAGGATCTGTCAACTGTAAGTGCTGTTAGTATTCACACCCTGCTGGGCCAGTAAGTGCAGGTTACCGGGTAGGAGCTGTTTGACACACACCCACAGAACACACACACACACACACACACACAGAACAGACACACACACACAGACACAGAACACACCCACAGAACACACTCACACACACGTGGAACACGCACACCCTGGGGTCCTGAGTGCAGGTTGCCAAGTCCTCCTGTTTGCCACATTGTGGGGGGTTCTCTAACCTCCTTATTGAAACTGTATAAAAGCCAGTGCTTCACTATTAATGACAGTCATTTACAGTGCACGCTGGTATGCGTGTGTGTGTGTGTGTGTGTGTGTGTGTGTGTGTGTAAGGAGAAAGGACAGAGAGAAAGAGTGAAGCAGGAATGGGTATGCTAACATGGAGAGGACATAACTGTATTTCAGAAGCAGGTCATTTGTCATGTAATTGTTATAGACAGATGTTAAATTAAAAACAGAGAAGAGTATAGCCAGGACCATGTATTTCAACATCTGCCATGTTTACAACGCCATCCCCAAATGTGGCTAATCAAATCACGTGTTTCCATCCCTGACTACAAGAAGTAGCTCTCTCTAAATATCGACATAAGAGAGAGAGAGAGACAATTCAATATAAAACAGTGAAAAGGTGGACAGGTGAAGCAGACTCCATGCTACAAGACTGCCTTGAGAACAGAATGGAACTTGTTCAAAGATTCACCAACCCAGGAGATGACATTATGAAATACACAGTACATCAGCAGTCAGAGACGTGAGGAGGACATTGTTCCCACAAAATGTAAAGATGCTGAAGTCAACTGAGAAGAAATGGCTCTGTGTTTAACATGAATGGTGACATGTTGCAAGGAATGGACATTATAAAAGACGACAAATGCAAGTCAAGCCACAGGGCAGCAGCTGATGGCTCCCTCTCGGACCGGCTCAACAAATTCTAGACTTCATTCAAAGCTGTCAACCCCAAGCAGATCAGGGAATCTCCTCCTGCTCCACACAACCAGGTGCTTCTGCTCTCCCAGGCTGACACGAGAGACACTAAACCGAGTGAACACTCCCGAAGCCATTGGTCCAGATGGCATCCCTGATTGTGTCTTTAGAGTGCGTGCCAAATAGCTGGCGGGTGTCTTTATAGACATCTTCAACTTGTCCCCGTCACAGGCTGTTCCAACTGCCTAAAAGCAGACCACCATCATCACAAGGTACAATGGCCTAATGACTGCCACCACATTCACTCCTGCGATCGCACTTTAAGAGCCCGTCTTGGTCCACATAAAAGAGTTTGCCAGGATCACTTGGCCGACTCCACGTTGCCACTAAGCGTAGAGCACTGGTTCTGGACACCAATCCGGTGTCCCTGGTTAATTTAATGGCATTTCCGACAGGCAATAGTACCTATTTCTCCAAATTGATTGTAAAGAGTAAGGCTCTGCATGTTGTCCTTGGCCATCTTATTTACTGCTTGCGTCATCAACAATGGCTGTAAACTTCTGGCTGTAACCTATCAAAATGGAGCAAACTGGCATAGAGTTGCCAGGACAACAACCTCTCCTCCAACTTCAGATAAACAACGGACATTATTATACTTTAAGGGACTTAAGGGAATAGAGGAGCAAACTTTTTTCATTCAGTCATTCAGCAATTATTTTCTCCTTTTAAAAATGTTCTTACAAATCCAGTAGGCATGCAAGATACATGTCAACCATAAACATGATTTTATATACAACTTGATTTATATACATCAAGTTCAGCATAAGAGACTTATTGCTGTCATTTGTGAATGAGAAAATGTGTCTTTTTCTCGCTTCTACCATCAATGCCACCAGTGTTTTTAAAGAGAAAAATGAAGTATTCCATCGCTACACCAGACAACATTCTAACTGTTCTGACCACAGCTGTATCACATCCTGTAATATGTACAGTGTCACATCCTGTAATATGTACAGTGTCACATCCTGTAATATGTACTGTATCACATCCTGTAATATGTACTGTATCACATCCTGTAATATGTACTGTATCACACCCTGTAATATGTACTGTATCACATACTGTTATATGTATTGTATCACATCCTGTAATATGTACAGTGTCACATCCTGTAATATGTACTGTATCACATCCTGTAATATGTACTGTATCACATCCTGTAATATGTACTGTATCACATCCTGTAATATGTACTGTATCACATCCTGTAATATGTACTGTATCACATCCTGTAATATGTACTGTATCACATCCTGTAATATGTACTGTATCACATCCTGTTATATGTATTGTATCACATCCTGTAATATGTACAGTGTCACATCCTGTAATATGTACAGTGTCACATCCTGTAATATGTACTGTATCACATCCTGTAATATGTACTGTATCACATCCTGTAATATGTACTGTATCACATCCTGTAATATGTACTGTATCACATCCTGTAATATGTACTGTATCACATCCTGTAATATGTACTGTGTCACATCCTGTAATATGTACTGTATCACATCCTGTAATATGTACAGTGTCACATCCTGTAATATGTACAGTGTCACATCCTGTAATATGTACTGTATCACATCCTGTAATATGTACTGTATCACATCCTGTAATATGTACTGTATCACATCCTGTAATATGTACTGTATCACATCCTGTAATATGTACTGTATCACACCCTGTAATATGTACTGTATCACACCCTGTAATATGTACAGTGTCACATCCTGTAATATGTACTGTATCACATCCTGTAATATGTACTGTATCACATCCTGTAATATGTACTGTATCACATCCTGTAATATGTACTGTATCACATCCTGTAATATGTACTGTATCACATCCTGTAATATGTACAGTGTCACATCCTGTAATATGTACTGTATCACATCCTGTAATATGTACTGTATCACATCCTGTAATATGTACTGTATCACATCCTGTAATATGTATTGTATCACATCCTGTAATATGTACTGTATCACATCCTGTAATATGTACTGTATCACATCCTGTTATATGTACTGTATCACATCACTGTATCACATCCTGTAATATGTACTGTATCACATCCTGTAATATGTACTGTATCACATCCTGTAATATGTATTGTATCACATCCTGTAATATGTACTGTATCACATCCTGTAATATGTACTGTATCACATCCTGTAATATGTATTGTATCACATCCTGTAATATGTACTGTATCACATCCTGTTATATGTACTGTATCACATCCTGTAATATTTACTGTATCACATCCTGTAATATGTACTGTATCACATACTGTAATATGTACTGTATCACATCCTGTAATATTTACTGTATCACATCCTGTAATATGTACTGTATCACATCCTGTTATATGTACTGTATCACATCCTGTAATATGTACTGTATCACATCCTGTAATATGTACTGTATCACATCCTGTAATGTGTATTGTATCACATCCTGTAATATGTATTGTATCACACAACCACAAGGCTCTCAAGCCAGTGGAGAACAAGGTTCAGTGAATTGCTATGCCCAACAAAAAACCGCCCATCTGACAGGAAGTGTCTTGAAGCAGAGGGTCTTGAACTGAAAAGTTCAGAGAAAGACTGATCTACCCCTTCCCCCCAATCCCCCCTCTACCCCCTCTACACCTGTCTGTCTACCTACACTAAACCTGAATAAATATGTGGAGAAACATAATGAATGCATATGCTGCAATGTTGACTCAGTTAGCCATTCAGTTCCAATTCCAAACACAGTTAGTGTTTTTAATTACATGGGACATCAGTCAGCAAATACATGACCCATATTGGCTCAAGTATTCCTACAACCAGTGGGCCTATTTTACAACTTGAAGGTTAGTAATTACATGTAACCATTTAAAAGGTATAAATGGTAACAAATGCATGATTCTTCAGTGAATATGCGATATCATGTTCTACAACACAGTGCACAGATAAATGGTTTCACCATCTCTAATCTACACCTCTTTCCTCCGTCTCCAGTCGTCTACCCCCTCCATCCATCTGCCACCCCAGACGGAGGACAGACGCACACAAGGCAAATTTCAGGGGTGTTTCACGCTAAAATGCCTCCCCCCCACCAAATTCATTCCCTGTCCTCTCCAGTTAATTCACACTTAGTAACAGGCCCTATCTCCCAGTACGTGCCACACTTTCATACTCACTGCACTGCAGAATTCTTATTGGATAAGCCGCCAGTTCAGCTGAGCTCTGATTGGATAGGCTTCCTGCAGAAGACCAGTAGCGAGTTCTCATTGGTTGGAACTGGACCCCTACAGCTCAGAGAGGACAATGACAAACATGGTTGGCGTAGAGGAAGCATACCAGCTGAGCCTTTCATATGGGGGGAGTGCGCGTGTTTACTGTCTCTCTCCCAATAATTCCATACATGGTAAGACATGGTGAGTGTGTGTTACTAGAACACCAGCACATAACCTGTCTGTGGTACATTTCATACAATCTCACAGTCACTACATGCTCCTTGGGAGGTGGGGGTTGACCTCTAACCTCGCTCTCTGATCTTTCACCTGCACTATCTAAAGACAATCATGGCTTCCTTCTTCCTCTCTTACTCTCACCCTATCTCTCTCTCACAGTCAAACACACACTGCTGTCCACACACACACACACGCACACACACAAAGCCTCCACACACGTAGATAAATATGTGCCATCTGAAACATATAAGACAGGAGGTTATTAATGTGTAGGCCATGAATCCCAGTATGAATCCCCAGCCTCTCCTGGACCCGTATACATTATTGAGGACAGAGGAACAATGAAGGATGACCGGCATTACACAAACAAGAAGAGCACAGACTGGTGACCTCTACCTACACACAATACCACATGCCTGTGTGTGTGTGTGTCAGTCTATGGGTCTCTGTGTGTGTGTGTGTGTGTGTGTGTCAGTCTATGGGCCTCTGTGTGTGTGTGTGTGTGTGTGTGTGTGTGTGTGTGTGTGTGTGTGTGTGTGTGTGTGTGTGTGTGTGTGTGCGCTTTAGTGAACAAAAGAGAGAAAAGCAGAAACAGAGGGACTATCTGCACTACATATTCCCATGGTTCCTCATGGTTCCTCATGGTTCCTCTCTCAATCAGTAGCACTTCACAGCCGTGTAACCAGGGGACTCTTTTAGGTTTCTACTGCTCATGTATCACCATTATTCATGCTTCACACCATTAACTGACCTGACCTCTAACCCTTGACCTGAAGGTCACCATCTACAGGGTCACTGACCCCTCTGTCTGATTACAGCCCAGGGTTCTGGGCGTCAGTCCCCTCGTGGTCTAGGGTTGACAGAAGGCCAAAGGTCATCCCTGAGCTTATTAAGAACATCTATATCCATCACACAGGAACGTCTACAATAGATCTACCACAGACTACCATTTCAAAGTAACAACTTAGTCTTCCGAATTGATATTATTTTACATTTTATAATAGTTTACATAGCTCACATGTCTGTATCTAATCGCAGTGTGATTTTCTCAACTATTTTCATGCATGTTGTTTTCACACCTATTCTAGACATTTTTGAGCTATACTACAATGATGATGATGATGATGAAGAAGCTGTGACCCGTCATAATATATACATATGTATAGTTGGATAAATGCCCAAAGGATTGAATTCTTTTGACATTGACAATGGATTGATAGACTCTGGGTCAAGGTGTAGGCATTTGTATTTCGACTGCGCTCATTCAGTAGCACCTGCAAATGAGAAATAGCTGCCAGCCATTCATATTGGAGAGTTACAAGGTGCTAATCACTAGTCAACCAGCTGCCTATTGTAGAAACACAGACGTTATCAATGAGCAATCACAACCAATCAAGGGGCCATTACTCCGTTATAAAACATTACACTCTGTCAACTGCATGACAATGGATCAATGTACATGAGAACCTTTAACATTTTGCCCAGACGAGAGAGAAAAATGCAAGAATCCGCTGCAAATATCTTGTGGATGTGACAATTCAGACTGCAAGTGTAGTGGGCCTAAAACAGATCTGAATAACTGGAGTGTGCTTTCAAGGTCTTCTAATGCGACATAAAAACCAGACTCTGACAGCAGATCTTCATTACATGTGTGACTAGTATAGACTAGTTTAGACTAGGTTAGAACGCATACGTCTCAGAAAAAGGATGTCAAGGCCAGACTCACGGAGACAGATATGCCCCTGAAAGTTCTCTAGAGGATGCTTACGGCGGCTCTATGACCCCTGACGCCATGGCAACAGAGGGCCAGAACTAGCAGGACTCCATAGTAACCCTGTAGTCATCCAGGGTGAAAACCCCAGTCAGCCTGACAACAGATCCACCGTCTCTCAGGCTCAGTTTAGACGATGCAGTGACCTGAGTCATTCTGTATGAGATAAAACACAATCCAAACTCTCTCTGTGTCTCGCTCTCTGACAGACAGACACACACACATATATATAACTGCACGCACAAGCTGTGTGTGTGTCTGTGTGTGTGTGTGTGTGTGTTTGTTTACGTGCATGTGTTGTTTGGTAGGAACAGTGAGCCATTGTGGGTTCTAGGGAGTCTTCATACTGTTCAGTCCTTTCCAAAACACTGTATAAGAGCAGTAGGGGCGTTGTATTGCTGGGTTGATTTCAAACAGTTACATGAGCAGTGATGTGTTTGTACTTATTGAATATTATGGTTATTGAGGCTTGACTAGGCGGCACATAAGAACTATCTAACAAGTAACACATACAATGAATCTACCAACCAACACACACACACACACACACACACACACACACACAATCGATCAACCAACACACACACACACACAATCGACCAACCAATACACACACACACAGAACACACACACACACCATCTAGCATTGAACACAAACAGACCCCAGATCAGGCCCCAACTCTTTCATTATTTAATGACAAGCTCTCTTAGTGAAGAATGAATTATTGAACGAGTGCATGTTCACACAGTCCTTTACAGACAAGCAGGTACTACAAGGCATTATGAGAATCCACCTCTCCCACACTAACCACAACCACGCAAGAACACACTGTTCTAACCCCCCTCAAACACACACACACTTACACACGCACAGGCACAAACACGCACACACACACACACACACACACACACACACACTATACTAAACATAGTGTGTTAACGCTCTACACACACAATCAACATACTGAATACATTGTTCTAACCCTCCACACACACACACACACACACACACAATAACTGTTAGTGGTTCTGGAGCAGATCCTCTGATCCACCCCCCCACCCCTCTGTGAATCGGTTGGCTGGTTCTGGGACAAGCCCTGGAGGTCTCAGGGCCGGCTGACCCAGACACTACCCTGGCCACACCTCACCACGGCTGGGGTATCCCCTATCTCCTGGCCCCTTGGCTGTAGAGGTCCTTGCAGCAGGAGGTGGGTGACTCTTCCAGGGCCCAGACAGGTGGTGAGAGCTAGGCAGGAACGTGGATGCCAGCCTGTGTCTGTGCCAAGGGCACCATGCCAACTGGCTTAGAGACAACAGCCTGACTCTCCCTGTCTGTGGAGCACGAGCAAATACACATGAGTTGCAATATGTGCACATGCACACGAACACATGGAACAAACACATATAGAGCCTCACACATAAACACACACTGATGTACACACAGACACATGTAACACATACAGAGCCTCACACATAAACACATGGTGGTATACACAGAAACACACACACTGATGTACACACAGAAACACACACACTGATGTACACACAGACACATAAACACTGATGTACACAGAGAAACATAGACACAGGACACAGACCGGCACAATATTTACAGCATGAGCTGTAAAGCAGCATTGTTTCATTAGAGATCTTGGGATTTTATCCTGATTGGGAATCTCTGACATTACTCTCCTCCAATCACAAAAATCATGCAAATACAGGAACTGTATTCTTTTTTATTCCACAGATCACGTTTTTGTGCAAACCAGTCCTAGAAAACTAGGTCATTTCTAAAATCTGACACTGGAAAAAGAGACTGCAATCATAACCACAAATGACCTTAACTATAATTTCAAGCAAATGGCTCGGCAAGTCAAGAGAATCTGTCAAGTTCGCTGTGAATACGGCTGCATTTGGAACCTGAAAGTGGCTGGAAGGCCGGACTCTAAAACAATGACAAGGGTTAGAATGCTATGTAAAGTGACTGGTACTAGATCCTCTGTGCTTTATACCCAACATTAGAATGCTATGTAAAGAGACTGGTACTAGATCCTCTGTGCTATATACCCAACATTAGAATGCTATGTAAAGAGACTGGTACTAGATCCTCTGTGCTTTATACCCAACATTAGAATGCTATGTAAAGAGACTGGTACTAGATCCTCTGTGCTTTATACCCAACATTAGAATGCTATGTAAAGAGACTGGTACTAGATCCTCTGTGCTATATACCCAACATTAGAATGCTATGTAAAGAGACTGGTACTAGGTAAAGAGACTGGTACTAGATCCTCTGTGCTTTATACCCAACATTAGAATGCTATGTAAAGAGACTGGTACTAGATCCTCTGTGCTTTATACCCAACATTAGAATGCTATGTAAAGAGACTGGTACTAGATCCTCTGTGCTATATACCCAACATTAGAATGCTATGTAAAGAGACTGGTACTAGATCCTCTGTGCTTTATACCCAACATTAGAATGCTATGTAAAGAGACTGGTACTAGATCCTCTGTGCTATATACCCAACATTAGAATGCTATGTAAAGAGACTGGTACTAGATCCTCTGTGCTTTATACCCAACATTAGAATGCTATGTAAAGAGACTGGTACTAGATCCTCTGTGCTATATACCCAACATTAGAATGCTATGTAAAGAGACTGGTACTAGATCCTCTGTGCTTTATACCCAACATTAGAATGCTATGTAAAGAGACTGGTACTAGATCCTCTGTGCTTTATACCCAACATTAGAATGCTATGTAAAGAGACTGGTACTAGATCCTCTGTGCTTTATACCCAACATTAGAATGCTATGTAAAGAGACTGGTACTAGATCCTCTGTGCTATATACCCAACATTAGAATGCTATGTAAAGAGACTGGTACTAGATCCTCTGTGCTTTATACCCAACATTAGAATGTTATGTAAAGAGACTGGTACTAGATCCTCTGTGCTTTATACCCAACATTAGAATGCTATGTAAAGAGACTGGTACTAGATCCTCTGTGCTTTATACCCAACATTAGAATCCTATGTAAAGAGACTGGTACTAGATCCTCTGTGCTTTATACCCAACATTAGAATGCTATGTAAAGAGACTGGTACTAGATCCTCTGTGCTATATACCCAACATTAGAATGCTATGTAAAGAGACTGGTACTAGATCCTCTGTGCTTTATACCCAACATTAGAATGCTATGTAAAGAGACTGGTACTAGATCCTCTGTGCTTTATACCCAACATTAGAATGCTATGTAAAGAGACTGGTACTAGATCCTCTGTGCTTTATACCCAACATTAGAATGCTATGTAAAGAGACTGGTACTAGATCCTCTGTGCTTTATACCCAACATTAAACTCTAAATACCCCCCACCCCCCAACCCATTCAGACAGCTGTCGACTGTGTGGCAGCTAACTACTGGCCAATCTGAGATCGATGGTGGGGTCTCCACCTTTACTCGTGGTAATGCCACTGTGAACAGAGGGCAGGGCAGGGCAGGCAGAGGGAACCCGCATGGAGACGGGAGAAGCACTGATGCCATACTGACGAAATACCTCCGGCATTTCAGAAAGTTTATTGTTATAAAACAGATCCCATTATATATTCATCCCAATCTGCCAAACTGACAAGTGCTTTATAGTCTGTTGCACTCTCTCCCAGGACAGAAACATTCCGTAAGTCCCCTTGAATGCTTTCTAGAGGAATAAAATGATATAACGTGGCGTATTAAGCCTACATATCCTCAGATACAACATTACATCAGCAGGAGAGAGAGACAGCTGGTTTTAAATCGTTATTAATTAAACAAGTGACAGGAACAGTTAGGACAAAAGCACAAAGGACTATGGCTAAAATACATTTTCAAACAGAGAGAGAAAGTCAGCCTGGCACACAGTAGCGGTCCAAAGATTGGACACACTTACCAATTCAAGTAACTGTATATGCATGTTTAGAGAAAGTCATGAGGTCAAACACACTCAGAGACAGGCATTTAGAAAGACACACTCAGAGACAGGCATTTAGACAGACATTATTAGAGACAGACACTACCAGGGACAGACACTATCAGAGACAGGCAGTTAGACAGACATTATTAGAGACAGACACTACCAGGGACAGACACTATCAGAGACAGACATTTAGACAGACACTATTAGAGACAGACACTACCAGGGACAGACACTACCAGAGACAGACACTATCAGAGACAGACACTATCAGGGACAGACACTACCAGGGACAGACACTACCAGGGACCGGCACTATCAGGGACAGACACTACCAGGGACAGACACTACCAGGGACAGACACTACCAGAGACAGACACTATCAGAGACAGACACTATCAGGGACAGACACTACCAGGGACAGACACTAACAGAGACAGACACTATCAGAGACAGACACTACCAGGGACAGACACTACCAGGGACAGACACTACCAGGGACAGACACTAACAGAGACAGACACTATCAGAGACAGACACTATCAGGGACAGACACTACCAGGGACAGACACTACCAGGGACAGACACTATCAGAGACAGACACTATCAGGGACAGACACTATCAGGGACAGACACTACCAGGGACAGACACTACCAGGGACAGACACTACCAGGGACAGACACTACCAGGGACAGACACTATCAGAGACAGACACTACCAGGGACAGACACTATCAGAGACAGACACTATCAGAGACAGACACTACCAGGGACAGACACTACCAGGGACAGACACTACCAGGGACAGACACTACCAGGGACAGACACTATCAGAGACAGACACTACCAGGGACAGACACTATCAGAGACAGACACTATCAGAGACAGACACTACCAGGGACAGACACTACCAGGGACAGACCCTCCTAACCGTTACTCTGTAACCAGGCCTCCATCTCTACCATAGATGTCTATTCTCAGCTCTAAACTCCCTCCCTCTACTTCAGGGTCTATAGAAATCTTTCTTCTCTCCTTTCCTTTGCTGCCTTCAGCCCCCACACACACACTCTCCTCTCGCTCTTTTCTCTCCCACTGTGGGTGATTTCAGCTGTCTTGTGTACGTTCACTCCAGCAAAAGTCTCTTTTCTCTCTCTCGCCTGTTTCTGTAGACTACATGAAGGTACTTGAGGATTAATGAGAGTCTGAACCTAACCAACAGAAACAAGTTGTTTTTCAGACTCATCAATCTATGTCTGTTTCCCTCACCCATTCCTCTCTGTCTCCCTCCCTCTCTGTCTTCCTCTCCCTCGTTCTGATGCACACAAACTGAAGGACAAACATGACCAAGCACCCGACAAAGGTTTTGGGATATCCGTTCCCAACACAACCATGTTGTAATGTCTTTCTGTCTGGCCTGTATTCTATTCCTCATAGTGTGTGTGTGTGTGTGTGTTTAGTGTTGTCTTTACTCTCCTCCTCGGTCAACCCCCCAACCCCCTCTTACTCCCCTCCTCCACCTCCCCCAGTCTTGACAGGGGTCCTGTCAGGGGGCAGCAGAGTTGTGGCCGACCTTTCACCCTTGCCCACTAATTACAGCGCCATGGCGACAGTTCAAGTGCCCCGCGAGCCCCCTGCACACAATAGTGTACACACACACACACACACACACAGTACCCCTCCTCTTTTCCACCCTCCCCCTCACTCATTCTTTCTCCTGTCTGTTTACAGAAGGACATGTGGGAGAAAATAGAAGCTGCATTCTTTAGCTTCTCTGTCTGCCAGTTACAACAAACACACTGACACACACACATGCACACACACACACACACACACACACACACACACACACACACAGACAGACACAGACACAGACACACACACAGACTGAGAGACGATCAACAGACATTTCAACAGACATTTAAGCATAAGAAGACATTGAAACCATGAGGACCAAACCTCAGGACTACCAGGTCTAGACGGCTTGTATTTGTCCCTGTCCAAAGTCGCCCTGGTACCTGACGTTTTGTCACCCCACTGCCCCCCCCTCCATTAGCCCCCGTACTCGTTAATCGGGTCATGCCTCTGGCATGTTTTATGTCATATAGACTCTGGACACAGACAATATGCATTAAAAAATTATTACATTTTGTACTATGAAAAGATAAAAGACTTTGGGACAACTGCTAATGTAAAGAGGGCTTCATAAAATACATTTGACTGATTGATTGAAACCCACAAATACCCGACTGAAATCTCTTTCCTCTCCTGACCCCTGAACCCGCTCCCAGCTTATATACAATTCTGAAATTCTAGCCAGTGGCACTAGAGGGCAAGAATCATGCCTTTGAATATTAACCCAGTTCTATCTCTCTCTCTCTCCCCCTTTCTGTATTCCAGCATCCCCAACATAATGACTTGTCCTAAGGAATGTGCTTCATTGTTTAAAGGGTAAATAACATGCTTTCAGATTGTCTAACGTTGATGCACAGACTTGGCCTTTTTTCTTTTTTTTGATTGTTTGTGTCTTGACAATACATCTGAGTCAGTGTGTGTTGTGGGAATGTGTGTGTGAAACTGTGAATTTTGCAATATCTCGTTGTGACATTTGACCCTGCCGGAGGCTTCACCTGTACTCTAGAAAACCAGCAGTCACAGGGTGAGGAGGTCAAATATGACTAGAGCTCAGAATGGCCTTGGGAACAGACTCACACATAAGGTCATTAACCTCTCTCTGTCTCTCTGTCTCTATTCTTCCATCTCTGTCTAAAATAATGGCAGCAACTCCAGATCCTGTACGTTACTGTCAGCTCAGCAACCTAACCTGTTTCAATGAAACATGGGTCAAACGAGTGTGTGTGTGTGACTGTGTGTGTGTGACTCCTATCAGTGTCTAACAGGTGGAGGTCTCTGGCTATATCAGCCCGAAGCGTTTGAGCAAACAAATGACATTTCCAATCCACAGGGAAGGGAGGGGGAGGAGGAATACTCAGATGAGGAAAAGAGGAAGACAGAAAGAACAAGGGAAAAAGAAGCGAGAGAGGGAGAGGCCAGTCAACGTGCCCATTGGGACCATAGTCTGGGATGAGTCAGGGATGTTGGACACACACACACACAAACACACACACACACAGAGATGTTAGGTGGGAATTCCTTGGGGCGGTCTGGTTCTCGGCAGGAGCCTGGAGAGATGCAGGCAGGCAGACACAAAGTATGGCAGGTAGATGGACAGGGAGTCAGACAAACAGACAGACAGGGCATTCGTTATGTATGCAGCACACACACACACACACACATTGTCTCATTACATGGGTCAGTGCACACACACACACACACACACACACACACACACTCGAGTGTCTCCTTAGGGCTTAGTCAAATGCCAGAAAATGGTCTCCGGTGTTCCAGCCCCTCACATTAAAACTCCTCCTCTTAAACACCATCGTGTTCCTCCTCCACCCCTCCTCTTAAACACCATCTCTCCTTTAATGTTCCTCCTCCACACCTCCTCTTAAACACCATCTCTCCTTTAATGTTCCTCCTCCACCCCTCCTCTTAAACACCATCTCTCCTTTAATGTTCCTCCTCCACACCTCCTCTTAAACACCATCTCTCCTTTAATGTTCCTCCTCCACTCCTCCTCTTAAACCCCATCCCTCCATTAATGTTCCTCCTCCACCCTCCGATTCCTTCAACGTTTTATTACCTCATAAAGATGGAGGGCATGCTCCCACCAAAAATAAATAACTGCTGAACGAATCAGTCTGACAGAGAGCCAAGAGGATAGGAGGAGAAAAGTGGGACTAGAAGAGGAGAGAAAGGGAGGGGGGTAGGCCAACATAACAGGGGGACCCCTGGCCTTTTTATCTCTCTCTCTTAATCCATTCTTTTTCATCTTTACAATTTGTAACTTGATGTCTGCTTAACCACAACTCCTTTTATTCACTTATTGTGTTTCTCCCTCTCCCTTTTTTCTGTTCTCTCTTCCTATCGTTCTATTCTCCCTCTCTCTCTGTCTCTCTCTCAAAATCTCCATCTATCCATCTTCATTCCTCCATAACCCACATCTATAATATATATGTCTCTGCTGGTCTGCCATTGCTACACTATTCGCTACCAATTCTTCCTCAGGCAGCAGTGAATGTCCTCTTTCTCCTTCTGCATTGTGCTGACTGCACTGTGTGTGTGAGACTGTGCGTGTGTGTGTGAGACTGTGTGTGTGTGAGACTGTGTGTGTGAGACTGTGTGTGTGAGACTGTGTGTGTGAGACTGTGTGTGTGTGAGACTGTGTGTGTGAGACTGTGTGTGTGAGACTGTGTGTGTGAGACTGTGTGTGTGAGACTGTGTCTGTGAGACTGTGTCTGTGAGACTGTGTCTGTGAGACTGTGTCTGTGCGACTTTGTGTGTGTGTTGTGACCCTCTAATCAGTATGAGGAGAAACAGAGGCGGGCATGTGCTGCCCAGCAGGGTCAGAGGTCATGTAGAGTCAGCCATAATACTTCACAAACACACTCACACACACTCTCACAAACACTGGCACACACACTCTTACAAACAAATTGGCACACTCACACACAAACTGTAAAAAAACACTGGTTCACACACTCTCACATACAATGGCACACTCACACACACTCTCACTTATAATGGAACACACACTCTCACACACACTGGCACACACACTCTCACATACACTGGCACACACACTCTCACACACACTGGCACACACTCTCACATACACTGGCACACACACTCTCACATACACTGGCACACACACTCTCACATACATACTCACTCCATTTCTGGGCTTTAAGCCCCGAAAGGCATTTGCCAATGCACAGACCGGCTGACATAATGTACAGAAGCCCCGACACACACACACACACACACACACACACACACACACACACACACACACACACACACACACACACACACACACACACACACCATGAACCAGTAGATGCAGGAGGCACTACACTACCTCCTCAAGTCATCTGTACTGGCTTCACAGAGCTGTCCGATCTCATCATACTTCAATGCATTAAAGATATGGAAATGCATGTACCACCCAAGTCATAGACAATAGTGCCTGTTAAATGACATCAATTCAACAGAAGCGCAGCGGCAATGACACCTACTTGTTTCACCGTGGTGTGTCATCTGACCCATGCATGTTTTCAATGGGAGGGTGTTGCTGACACACAATGACACACAATGACCAGTAGATGGAGTACCACACTCATGTTACCACACTCATGTTACCACACTCATATTACCACACTCATATTACCACACTCATGTTACCACACTCATGTTACCACACTCATATTACCACACTCATATTACCACACTCATGTTACCACACTCATGTTACCACACTCATATTACCACACTCATATTACCACACTCATATTACCACACTCATGTTACCACACTCATGTTACCACACTCATATTACCACACTCATGTTACCACACTCATATTACCACACTCATATTACCACACACATATTACCACACTCATATTACCACACTCATATTACCACACTCATGTTACCAGACTCATGTTACCACACTCATATTACCACACTCATGTTACCACACTCATATTACCACACTCATGTTACCACACTCATATTACCACACTCATATTACCACACTCATAGTACCACACTCATGTTACCACACTCATTTATTTAATTAAAACAAAATCTCAACATATTTTAGGAAATGTACAATTTTCCATTATAAAAACACATTTGTAATGGACTTTATAATAAATGTTTAAAATGAGTTCAACCAAAAATGATTTGTGTTGTGCCACTGTCAACTCCAACTGTCTAAAGTATTTCATTCATGTGACGCGCACATGGTGAAAAATGTATGTTATACTTACACACATAAAATACAGTGTATTAGGTGGTGTACCTAGAAATTCTGCATAAGTAAGGTTCGGAAAATGTTACAGCCAATGCTCTGTCCTGTGGTTACATTTTCTGTTCAATTGTGTCACAAATGAGGTGGGTTTGTTCTTTAGAGAGTGGGTGTGTTATGTTCCACGTAATTATCTGGGTGTAGGGTAGGGTGTGTGTGTGTGTGTGTTTACAGGTGCCAGGAGTGAGTGACTAGGGAAACGTAGCGATCTTTGTATCTCATTTTGAGTTTTCCACGCTCGTTTTGTCCCTTGTCTCTCCCCCCTGTCCGTGTTCTATCCTATATGCATATTTGTATTCTGATTATTATTATTATTTACACTAAATCGCGTCGAAGATGTCATTCACATTTAATCGTATTTAGAGTCTGAGTCTGAAATGGAGTCTACTTGTTACTCAGTGGAAGAGTCTGGAGGAGATGGCACAGTATGGGTTCAACAATCTGCTGGAAACCCGCAAGGAAAAATTCAACAATGCATTTCATGAGAGAACCCAGAGGACCCACTCCATATGCCATGGAAAAAATTACAAGTCCTTTGAGCAGTTTCCCGTGTTTGATTGACACAGACATGTTGGAAAAAATTGGAACCTACACTCTAGCTGAAGCAGAGCGGAAAGGTTTCTACTGACAAATGAGGAATTAAAAGCTTTCATAGGCTGGCATTATGTAAGAGGTATTACTGGTGGCAAAAGCATGATTCTAGGAGACCTTTGGTCTGCTGATTGGGGGAAATTGATTTTCAAAGAGACAACGTCTAGACAAAAATTCTGAGAAATCATGCGCTATCTGCGTTTTAAAGACAAAAGCACAAGAGCCTCTTGGATTCAGTGATATGAGTGTGGTGAGTTTTGTTGCACACAAGGAGTTTAGTGGGGTGCACTTCCTGTGTTCTGGTGATTGCTGTCCTTCTAGCACAGCTGTTTCTGTTCAGCTAATCCCTGGGGCATATATTAGCAATTAGCAGGGAGTGTTAGCTTCTTACAACCCCAGCCAATGTAACGTGTGGTGATTGTTGGGTACTGCACCGTCTGGTTTCGGGTGGTCCACTTCCTGGTTTCTAGTTCACAGCTGGGTGTAATGTTGTCATTAGTTCGGGCTATAAAGGTTTTCTAGGAAGTCACCTCGGTGCATATCATTGTTTGTTTCTACGTCACATTGGTTAGAGGTGAGTGTTATCTGGGGACAAACTTGTTGTGTGAATGTTTTATTATAAGACGCTATACGCGCACTATCATTTGCAGTTTGCACCAGTTAGTCCTTTTTCCGCCGTACTCGGTTTGTTTTATGTTCTGTTGTTGTTAATAAACATAATCGAAACGGATCTAAGACTCTGCACATGGCTTTCACCGCACTACGCCGCTCCATCCGTAACAGAATGATAAGCCACCCAAGAAGCCCGCAGAGCCGGGCGGTGAGTGGATTCCTCGGAGGGGCAAGCTATAGCGCTCCGAGGTATGAAGCTCACCGTCAACCCACGGAGCAGCAGGAGCAGCGCTACACCTGGCAGGGTGATTGGGGGTCCGACTCCCTCTCCTCGGATGATGAGGCGGTCTACGAGCGAGTGGATGAGGACTCTCTGGAAGACGCCCTGCTATGGGATCCCGTCCTCAGTCGACTAGTCCCCGCAACATCGGACGTCGGCTGGGGCGGGCAGAAGACGCCGCCCACTGTTCTGGGGCTGCAGCCAGGGCCAGCAAGAGCCCTGGAGCTACAGCCAACATCCCAGCTCCAGCTGGATGAGGACCCATTTCGGCCACCTACCTCTGGGACAGAGAAATCCCCGGAGGGTTTACATCAGCAGCCCCCGGCTGTGATTAGGGCGTGGTGGAGGGCATGGCTGGACTTTCAAGATCTGACGCCAGAAATCGCCGCCGCCACGCCAGCGCCGAGATGGCCGCCGCCGCCACGCCAGCGCCCGAGATGGCCGCCGCCGCCACGCCAGCGCCCGAGATGGCCGCCGCCGCCACGCCAGCGCCCGAAATGGCCGCCGCCGCTACGCCAGCGCCCGAGATGGCCTCAGCTACGCCAGCGCCCGAGATGGCCTCAGCTACGCCCGTGATGGCCTCAGCTACGCCCGAGATGGCCTCAGCTACGCCCGAGATGGCCTCAGCTACGCCCGAGATGGCCTCAGCTACGCCCGAGATGGCCTCAGCTACGCCAGTGAGGAGAAAAGGAGGGTGATGTAAACTGAACCAAACCATGACTGACTCAGTGAGGAGAAAAGGAGGTTGATGTAAACTGAACCAAACCATGACTGACTCAGTGAGGAGAAAATGAGGCAGATGTAAACTGAACCAAACCATGACTGACTCAGTGAGGAGAAAAGGAGGTTAATGTAAACTGAACCAAACCATGACTGACTCAGTGAGGAGAAAAGGAGGCAGATGTAAACTGAACCAAACCCAAAACCGTTCTTCTTCTCCTCAATACTCTGACTGATAGAGCATCAGGATAGGATGAACAACTAGATACTGCTCCACCTATGCAGTTTCTGCCCGGAGGCTACACAGAAAGACCACTTTGCAGTGCTAAACAACTCAGCTTAACTACTTTGCTACTCAGGTGCTAACTGAGTTAGCATGGTTAGCATGGCAGCACGATGGAATACACATGGAATACTTTCAGAGGGAAACCGTGTGTAAATAACCCTTAGTGTGAGTCATGTAGCGGTAAAACCCTCGTCCTGCTCCACCACGGTGTGCATCTGAGAGACACACACACTTATTCCCTGAGACATGTCATTAGTCTAAAGCCGTGACTGTTCAAGCCTTGCCTGCCTGATGCTACCGCAGCAAGGAGCGCTGACAGGTTAGTGCTTTACATCTGACAGGAATTAGCATTTCACACGCAGACAGCGATACAGTGATGAAGACAGGACAGAATGATAATGGTTATGATACTGGTGGAGGAAGGGCTGGGCGCCTCTTCATCAAAGCCTCGATCAGCATCATTGCTGAAATCGCTATATTCAAAATGGAGGTAATACAACACACACCACACACACACACACACACACACACACACACACACACACACACACACACACACACACACACACACACACACACACACACACACGCACACACACACAGTGTTCCCATTCAGATGATCTTACGGGCCAGCTTCACATCGCAGACACTTTGCAACCAGTCACTAAAGAGGAGTAGTAAAAACAATTTACAATTCTACATATACTTTTTCTATTTCTTCCCCATGTCTCTCTCACTCCATTTCTCTCACTCCATTTCTCTCACTCCATTTCTCTCACTCCATCTCTCTCTGATTCTCTCTCTCTCTGATTGTCTCCTCTTAGCTGGCTGACGGGGCCGGGGCCGGGGTCGGGAACCCTGCCTGACTGCAACTCATTACAGAGTCTCTTCATTTCCATTCTGAGTGGGGCCCTCAGAGAGAGAAAAAGAGAGTGAGAGAGACAGGGGGGGCACCAAGGCATTCAGAGGCCCCCACACAGGGACAGAGGGAAGACATTCAGCGCAACACCCAATATGAAGAGTGACAATATGAAGAGTGACAGCAGACAGGAACAGCTTTTAATACCTCAGCTGAAGACAAGAGGACGGGGTGGAGAAGGAGAGTGAATCGTGTAGAAACAGAGAGAAACTGGGGGAGAGAGAAGAGGAAGGAGGTGGAATAAAGGCCAAAAAGCAAGTGAAAGAAGTAGCAATTGAGACGGAATTAGGCAAAACATAGCGCAGAGAATGACTGAAAAAAGACGGATAGAGTGAGGGCAAAACAGAGGACAATAAACGAGAGATGTAGAGGGGAGAGAAAGAGATAGAGAGAGAGGGAACAGGACAGACTAAAGACGGACAAAACAACCCAGATCTTATTTAATAAACATGAGGGGCTAGCTGACCAGTGAAATCAACCACATACACAAGCTTATGCAGATGAGAGTGCAGACCTAATAGTTAAATGGAGTGGAGGGAGAAAAGAAAACAAAAGGAGGGAGAGATTAAAGACGCGAGTAGAAGAGAAAGGGAGGGGGACAGAGAGGATCGGGATGACGAAGGAGAGAGGGACAGTGTGGCAGTGTTTAAGTGCCTGTGATGAAATGTAAACAGAGGAACTCTGAGTTCAACTGTGCAGCCGAGAGAGTAGCTGAGACTGAAGACTGAAGATACATCTACTCATTATACCGATCATCTACATCTACTGATCGATAATGGTACTGTGGTGGAACCCAGGTATTTCAGTCGTTAGAGCAAGTCAAATGTATGGCCAGGTGGGTGGATTTGACCAGCCTGGGGACCAGACGGAAAACGACTGTGAGAAGCTAGTGGATAAGAAATGGAAACGTGGTGTCAATGAAAACAGGAAAACAGTTATAAAACAGGAAAAAATTATAGGAGACAGGTAGGACGATGTGGAGATGGGAGGACATAAGGCCAGCTCACAGAGAGGAAGAGACAACCAGACAGATGGTGAGATATCACAACATCCTAATGCTTGATTTGCATCTCATCAAACACAGATCATCAAACAATACAAAGGTAATTCCATCCAATTACGGGCCAGGATTGACGCATCAGGAAGCAGAATTACCTGGAACTCCACACACACCTCCACACACACCTCCACACACACACACACACACACACACACACACACACACACACACACACACACACACAGATACATACACGCGCATCACAACCCAGCCCAGTTGAATGCATCACAGGGCCTTTGAAGGCTGCTGAAGACAGACTGGAGAGAGATGCGTTTATAGGGAGAAAGCTGTTTACCTGGAACAGAGAGAGGATTAAGGGAGAAGTCCCAAGGCATGTTTAAAGCTCTTGGGGGGTTCTGGGTGTTGGGTCCAAATCTGTTCAAAGAACATTCACACCACTCATAGCACTCCTGAGTAACAGCCCTCCCTTCCTCTGTCTCCTCTTCATCTCTCTCCACTTCTATTCCTCCTCTATCTCCTCTTCATCTCTCTCCACTTCTATTCCTCCTCTATCTCCTCTTCATCTCTCTCCACTTCTATTCCTCCTCTATCTCCTCTTCATCTCTCTCCACTTCTATTCCTCCTCTATCTCCTCTTCATCTCTCTCCACTTCTATTCCTCCTCTATCTCCTCTTCATCTCTCTCCACTTCTATTCCTCCTCTATCTCCTCTTCATCTCTCTCCACTTCTATTCCTCCTCTATCTCCTCTTCATCTCTCTCCACTTCTATTCCTCCTCTTGTTCTCCTCTTCAGCTCTCAACTTCTATTCCCCTTTTTGATCTTTTTTCCTACTCCATAAGTTCATCCTAAATATTAAGTCTCCCCTCCATATTAATGTTTAGAACCCAATGAGGTTTCAAACGGCAGCTGTGGAACGTTTCCGTCATCTCATGGTACTTAGTGTGCTGCAGTTTCAGAACCTGGCTGATGTAGACTGGGTAGTTCTGGGGGTAGGAGACCGACACAAACCGTAATTATATCATCCTTCCATCGACGATATAGGGAAGGTTCTGTATATATCTATGTGTTTCCTGTTTGCCTACTTTGGACAGGAAGATGTATCCAGAGTCAACAATAAAATAATGCATGTTTTGATTAGACTGGACTTCTGTGATGTGACCTGTGCCATGATGAGTGATGAAGGGTGTACATGAAACTGTATTTTGTCACTGCACGTGTTTCCAGACCACACAAATACCCCACAAAACATCCAGCAGACGTAGCACATACAGGTCATTTGTTGTGCTCAGGCGTGAAAAGTGACAGCTGATATCTGTAGACACTTTAAGCCCTTACCAACCTGTCCTTCTACCAAGCCCCCCCCCCCCCGATGCCTTCCGCCATGGGGTCAGTGAGTTGGTGTTGGTCCTGGCTCAACCAAGCATGCTAACAGGCTTCAGCCACAGGCAGCCTAGCATGGCATTCATTTATTTCAATTACAGTCGCCAGCAACGTCCAATCTCCACAAACATAAACACACAAACACCCTCCCCCAGGTGCATCATGGGTACACTGTAACACACCATAGAGTCCACAGGAAGGCCACAGCCTCCATCTGCATCATGGGAAAACTGTAACACCCCACAGTCCACAGCCACCTGCAACGTGTCACTACTGATTAAACAGCTGAGTGATATGGCATTAGAAAGCTCTGCTCACATCCCTGGCATCTAGACAACAGCATCACACCGGAATACAGAATGCATATAATGCTCTATACACCCGGCCCACGTCACTACTGGGTTGATATTGTACTGTACGGCCCTGAATGTATAGTCAGTCAGTATATTAAAGGAGGTTCAGATTGTGCCACACATCCCATGAACACCTCACACAAACTAACACTGCAAAAAACAAAACACAGATTGCAACTCCCACTCTGGAGTGCTAAACAACAGGAACAACCAAAACAGAAGGAAATCTGTCCGCGGTACATAAGAAGTGACTAGTAGAACCTGTCCTTATTCACTTCAATAATAATTACAGTCATCGATAGTCAGACGAAACATGTTCTATGGCAAAAAATGTCAGCTTTATTTTCTATTTGTGTGATGGTATTAAAGCATGTGCGTGTGTTTGTGTATGTGTGTGCGTGTGTGTGTGCATGTCCGTGTGAGTGCGTGTGCGTGTGTGTGTGTGTGTGTGTGTGTGTGTGTGCGTGCATGTGTGTTGCAAGGTATAGTACAAAGTGCTGTTTGAAAATGCATTTATAGACACAAGAATGTATAAACACAGGCACGCACACACACACACACACACACACACACACACACACACACACACACACACACACACACACACACACACACACACACACACACACACACACACACACACACACACACACACACACACACACACACACACTCCTGCTGCCAGCCCTGTACCATCTGTCTCTCTGTCTGCTCATCCCAGTCATGCCCAAACAGAACACTGTCACTGGGAAATTAGCCTGTTCTGTGGGCCTTTGTCTGCAAGTGTGTGTGTGTGTGTGTGTGTGTGTGTGTGTGTGTGTGTGTGTGTGTGTGTGTGTGTGTGTGTGTGTGTGTGTGTGTGTGTGTGTGAGTGTGTGTGTGTCCAGATGTCACTACTGAATCAACCGGCTCTGTGCAGTCTGGTGGATACAATATCCTGGTCTCATCTGACATCAACTTCCATTGACCTCTGACACCTAAATGACCCCGAGTTCTAAACACCCCTCCACCCTTGGATACAACTGTGTGTAACTATATGTGTGTGACTATATGTGTGTGACTACATGTGTGTGACTATGTGTGTGACTATGTGTGTGTGACTATATGTGTGTGACAACATGTGTGTGACTACATGTGTGTGACTATATGTATGTAACTACATGTGTGTGACTATATGTGTGTGTGACTATATGTGTGTGACTATATGTGTGTGACTATATGTGTTGTGTGTATAACTACATGTGTATAACTATATGTGTGTGACAATATGTGTGTGACTACATGTGTGTGACTATATGTGTGTGACTATATGTGTGTGACTATATGTGTGTGACTACATGTGTGTGACTACATGTGTGTGACTATATGTGTGTGACTATATGTGTGTGACTATATGTGTGTGACTATATGTGTGTAACTGACTACATGTGTGTGACTACATGTGTGTGACTAATGTGTGTGACATGTGTATAATATGTGTGTAACTATATGTGTGTTATATAACTACATGTGTATAACTATATGTATGTTGTGTATATAACTGTATGTGTGTAACTATATGTGTGTTGTGTGTATAACTACATGTGTATAACTATATGTGTGTGACTATATGTGTGTGACTATATGTGTGTGACTATATGTGTGTGACTATATGTGTGTGACTACATGTGTGTGACTACATGTGTGTGACTATATGTGTGTGACTATATGTGTGTGACTACATGTGTGTGACTACATGTGTGTGACAACATGTGTGTGACTATATGTGTGTGACTATATGTGTGTAACTATATTTGTTGTGTGTATAACTACATGTGTATAACTATATGTGTGTTGTGTGTATAACTATATGTGTGTGACTATATGTGTGTAACTATATGTGTGTTATGTGTATAACTACATGTGTATAACTATATGTATGTTGTGTATATAACTATATGTGTGTAACTATATGTGTGTTGTGTGTATAACTACATGTGTATAACTATATGTGTGTGACTATATGTGTGTGACTATATGTGTGTGACTATATGTGTGTGACTATATGTGTGTAACTATATGTGTGTTGTGTGTATAACTACATGTGTATAACTATATGTGTGTTGTGTGTATAACTATATGTGTATAACTATATGTGTGTTGTGTGTATAACTATATGTGTATAACTAAATGTGTGTAACTATATTTGTGTGACTATACTAGTAGTGAGTGGTCACACAATCTCTCACCTCACATGCCACCCAGCCGCCCATATAAAGCTTCCAGCATGTTCTTTGATAAGCACTCAGCACCCTGACCCCATCTGACCTCTGACTTGACTCTGTGACCCCAGCCCTTTGATACACGCACACACACACACATAGAGTTCTCTGTAAGCTGTCTATCTGGTGATTAATCAAGTACATTCTGACAGCTCCGCCAGGCGGCCTTACCAGAGACACATCATCAGCCCCTCCCACTCTGGTTAAAGGTCACAGACAAGTCCTAATGATCCAGATAGTGATGATAGTCCTGATAGTGATTAAAGTGCTGATAGTGATGATAGTGCTGATAGTGATTAAAGTGCTGATAGTGATTAAAGTGCTGATAGTGATTAAAGTGCTGATAGTGATGATAGTCCTGATAGTGATTAAAGTGCTGATAGTGATGATAGTGCTGATAGTGATTAAAGTGCTGATAGTGATGAAATTGCTGATAGTGATTAAAGTGCTGATAGTGATGATAGTGATTAAAGTGCTGATAGTGATGATAGTCCTGATAGTGATTAAAGTGCTGATAGTGATTAAAGTGCTGATAGTGATTAAAGTGCTGATAGTGATTCAAGTCCTGATAGTGATGATAGTCCTGATAGTGATTAAAGTGCTGATAGTGATTAAAGTGATGATAGTGATTAAAGTCCAGATAGTGATGATAGTCCAGATAGTGATGATATTCCAGGTAGTGATGATATTCCAGGTAGTTTGATAAGGTGGTTGAACATGGCCCTGGTGATTGAACCACCTCTCCTAAACCCCATAACATAATTAAATTCATCAGAATAGTGAACTGACATTCCAGGGTTATCAGAGATACAGCTACCTAGTACATAAGGTATTTCTGTTCTATAAGCTGTGTTAAGTCACCCTGGTTCCTATGCATTTTACTGTGCCTGGGTGAACACTCAGTTCCTTGTGACAGATAATCATTGTATTCTCTCTGCTGCAGCATCTTACTGTGAGACAAACAGACCGGCAAACGGCTTTACAGCACAGAGCTCAATCACAGTGTACCCCTGTCCAACAGGACACACACACACACACACACAGTAAACACGCCTACAGCCAGCTGAGTTTAACCCAGATTGATAGCACCAAATAAATCAGACCGTCGATTCTCCCCTATGTTTACTGGAACATTGCTTTATCAACGCCAACGTTTTGATTGCTGCATACTTTATTTTCTAATTAATTCAGAAGTGTTCTAATTCAGATGCATTAAATTGTGTTGTGGTAGATTTCAGTCATTACTTCCACGCAGACATGCAGTCAAACCAAACCATGGGAGCTCGACAAAGGAAGGTGAGATCTCCTCCACTATGGATGACACCTACTGGTGAATGGTGGAATTACATCAACAGAGTTCCGTGGAACTTGATAAGGTTTGTTTGGTGTGGGCTTAGGTCAATACTGATGCAGTTGGTTGAGTAAGGCCTTTATGGAAGGGGCTCTACTGCATACACACACACAGGCACACACATACACGCACGCACACACACACACACACACACACATACATACACGCACACACAAAATGATTACCTATTCTCTCTAACAACCAACTCTTACCTTAACCACAATTCCCATTAACTCATAGCCTTTTGACTCGGATGGATTGCTGAATGGTTAGGGTCAAATGTCATTCTGGGAATGTGTCAGTCCTCATCCGGTTAATAAAATATGAAGAAGGAAGAGATGAGCCAAGACAGTGTTGACCTGCGTGTTTGTTTGCATGACTGACCATGTGTTTGTAGTGTTAAAGAACCACAACAGTGTGTGTGTGTCACAGTGTGTGTGTGTGTGTCACAGTGTGTGTGTGTGTGTGTGTCACAGGTCGTGTATCACAGTGTGTGTGTGTGTCACAGTGTGTGTGTCACAGTGTATGTTTGTCACAGTGTGTGTATGTCACAGTGTGTGTGTGTCACAGTGTGTGTGTGTGTCACAGTATGTATATGTGTGTGTGTCACACATATACATATACACAGTGTGTGTGTGTCACAGTGTGTGTGTGTGTGTGTGTCACAGTGTGTGTGTGTATCACAGCGTGTGTGTGTGTATCCCAGTGTGTGTATGTCACAGTGTGTGTGTGTCACAGTGTGTGTGTGTGTCACAGTATGTGTGTGTGTCACAGGGTATGTGTGTGTGTCACAGTGTGTGTGTGTGTCACAGTGTGTGTGTGCGTCACAGTATGTGTGTGTGTCACAGTGTGTGTGTGTATCACAGCGTGTGTGTGTGTATCACAGTGTGTGTGTGTGTGTGTGTTAGTCACAGTGTGTGTGTGTGTGTCACAGTGTGTGTGTGTGTGTATCACAGCGTGTGTGTATCACAGTGTGTGTGTGTGTGTCACAGCGTGTGTGTCACAGTTCCCACTCCCCCAACCCCATGACACCCTTTAGCCAGGGGTCGAGGGCTGCAACAATTGTCCCTTTCAGGCTGGGCCCCGGCAGGTCCCTCAGGGGCAGAGTGCAGGCCAGGGGTGTGTATGGAGGCCTGATCCTGGGTTGAGCTAACAGGATTAGGGGGGAGGGGTGCTCTGGTTCTCTGTCTGTCTTCTCCCCCAGGGCCAGAGGGTTCTGTCTGGCCCTGTCCCTCCCAACAAACTGCTCTGAGACATAACTGTTCCACTAGATACTGCATTACAAGCTTCAAGCTGCATTTTCACCAGTGTTTAGATGTCTGAAGAGAAATACTTATCTATACTTAGGCTAATCCCAAGTTCATTCTTAAAATCTAACATTTGATTTCATTTTGTTCCCCAGATTTTGTTCAAATCTTTTTCTCTATGCTCAAAATCGTTTACAAATACAAGAGGACATTCTTATCAGGGTTCTAGATAATAAAACAACACATTGTCCTGTAATGTTCAGAGATTGTTCTGTGGAATGTTCTGGGACCCTCAGTCCAACTAAACCGCCTTGTGATGTGAGCATATTTGTCAGAACCTAACAAACATTCACAGGACCAATTTGCGTTTGCCGGGATTGTCATTGAAGCAAAGATGGAGTTGTAACATGAAATGGGTAAATTAAATTGATCTAATGGATTTAGGAGAAGGCTAATCATATCTGGGTGATCTGGGAGTAGCATCACCACCAGCATGTGTGTGAGAGATGGAGAGAAAGAGATAGAAAGAAAGAGAGAGAGAGAGAGAGAGCGATAGAGAGAGAGAGTGATAGAGAGAGAGAGAGAGAGAGAGAGAGAGAGAGAGAGAGAGAGAGAGAGAGCGAGAGAGAGAGAGAGAGAGAGATATCGATAAAGATAGATACTAACAAGGGAAGGTAGCGAGTGCCTTTCAGAATGATGAGGACATGTTGATAAGAGGTATCCGCTCAACTTCAGACAACATCATTATTTTCAATGTGGATTTTTTGGTGAACTTCTTCTTAAGAAAAGTAGAAACAGAAGAATAGGAAGCCGTTTTTCATGTCAAATGAACAACCATTTAAAACAGTAGAACTAAATATAGCGCCGTATTACCAGTAGAGACGGCTTTATCCATATGTGACTACCATGAGGAAGTGGCACACAAATCCATGCCAGTGTGTGTGTGTGTGTGTGTGTGTGTGTGTGTGGTACTGGCACATCTGTCTCTCTCTCTCTCTCCAGTGACTCCTTAGTGACCCTGTTTCGTTTAGTGGCCCCGACACACTCACACACTCATTAGCTCCCAATGACTTCACTCAGCAGACCGCCATGTGAGTGTGGGTAAGTGTGTGAGTGTGTGTACGTAAATGTGTGTGACTGTGTGTGTGTGTGTGTGCATGGGTCCGTGTGAGTGTGGGTAAGTGTGTGTGCATGTGACTGTGTGTGTGTGCATGTGACTGTGTTAGTGTGGGTAAGTGCGTGTGTGTGTCTGTGTGAGTGTGGTTAAGTGTGTGTGTGTGTACGTAAATGTGTGTGACTGTGTGTGTGTGCATGGGTCCGTGTGACTGTGGATAAGTGTGTGTGTGTGTGTGTGTGTGACTGTGTGTGTGTGTGTGTGTCTGTGTGAGTGTGGGTAAGTGTGTATGCATGTGACTGTGTGTGTGTGCAGTCATCTGGCAGCCTCTTCCATTATCCTGTGTTTAAACATGAGAGAGCTCTTTGAGACATGCGAGAGCTCCACGAGGGGATCAAACACACACACACACGCACGCACGCACGCACACACACCAACACGCACACACACCAACACGCACACGGCCACACGCACACACGCATACACACACACGCATACACACTGTGCTCTGATTAATAAAGGTCAATTAGCAATTATAATTTCCATATTTAATCAGCCCCCTGGGGCGCTGCTCTGTGGACTAAGCTCTGACAGTTCTCTCTCTCTCTCCATCTCTCTCTCTCCATCTCTCCATTCATCTGTTTATCTTCCTCCATTGTTTCCATCCCTTTATTTCCTCATCCCTCCGTTACTCTCTCACTATCTCTCTATATCCTTCTCTGTCTCTCCATTCCACTCTTACCTTTCATGTCTTTTCTTCTCCTCCATCTCCCTCCATCTATTTAACTATTTAATCCCCCTTTTCCCTCCATTTCCCTCTCTCATAACATCCTGCTGTCTACGTCATAATAGTCATCACACCTACCAGCGTTCTACCCCACACCCCCTCCCTCCACCCCCCTACACCCCATCTATCCACCCCCTCCCTCCACCCCCTCCACTCCTCCCTCCATCCCTCCCTCCTGCCTCCCTCCTCCCTCCCTCCACTCCCCCTCCACCCCCCTCCACTCCTCCTCCACCCCCTCCACTCCTCCATCCCTCCCTCCACCCCTCCCTCTCGGTGACGAGTGCCACCCCTCATTAATCTGTCTGTCTTCTCTGCCTCTCTTAGCCTGCGTTCTTCCACAGGCCTTCAAACCCACCGCTAATTGCAATTAATCACTGAGGGAAACAGATGCTGGGAACAAAGGCAACCTGGGGGGGGCAGTGTGTTTGCCGGTTTGTGTCTGTGTGTCTGTGGGTGCATTTGTGTCTGTTTGTGTTCGTGTGGAGAGCTGTGAGGTTGGGTGAAGCTGTCAGTGAGGGCGCCCTCCAGAGGTTAGGGTGTCCACAGGGCTGGGATCTGACACCCATTGTGGTGTAAAAACGGAGTGTATCTCAGCGTGTGTGTGGTATCTCAGCGTGTGTGTGTGTGATAACTCAGCGTATGTGTGGTATCTCAGTGTGTGTGTGGTATCTCAGCGTGTGTGTGTGTGATAACTCAGCGTGTGTGTGTGTGTGTGGTATCTCAGCGTGTGTGGTATCTCAGCGTGTGTGTGGGTGTGATCTCAGCGTGTGTGTGTGGAATCTCAGTGTGTGTGAGGTATCTCAGCGTGTGTGTGTGATATCTCAGCGTGTGATATCTCAGTGTGTGTGTGTGTGGTATCTCAGTGTGTGTGTGTGTGTGGTATCTCAGTGTGTGTGAGTGTGTGTGTGTGTCTGCATGCCACAAAGCTGACCTCCTCACCGTTCCTGGTAGCATCTGTCAAAGCACGCTCAGAGGCACAACAATATCAGCTAACAAAACAGATGATACAGGGAGTGTGTGTGTGTGTGTGTGTGCGGAGGGAGAGAGACGGAGAGGAGGACGACATGGAGAGAGTGAAACGGTGCTCATTATTCTGTGTTAGTATGTACCATGTTTAATGTCTCTCCTCCGTCGCTCACACTAAACCTCCTCCGTGCCTCCTTCAGAAGGCTCCCCTAATTATTGCAGCATATGATCGTACCATCACAGTGATCACCACAACGTCAAGACTGCTTTAAATAGGCTCAGATTGGCAAAAATGAATTCGGAAATGTATTTTTATTTAGATTCTCAACTTGAGGCTCATTTCATTACGTTATCCCTGGTTCCTGCAGAGAATATGAATGGTTTTCTTCCCTTCTCCATCTCCTCTCCTTTCTCCCCCCTCTGTTTTCACTGCTGGTCCTTCTGTAATGACAATCTGCATAGCAGCTCATCGTGAAATCTCAATATGTTTCAAAAGAACAAAGCATACGCACACACACACACACACACACTTACATGCGCGTGTGCCAAAAAAACATGTACACACACATATTCATGAACATACGCTTCCTCTCTCTTCAAGCTCCTCCTCTGACAGCCTGAGTCTGGTGAGTGCACACACTCTCTACCTGAGTGACACACACAGACACACAGACACACACACACACTCTCTACCTGAGTGACACACACAGACACACAGACACACACACACACACACTCTCTACCTGAGTGACACACACAGACACACAGACACACACACACACACACACACACACTCTCTACCTGAATGACACACACACACACACACACACACACACACACACACACACACACACACACACACACACACACACACACACACACACTCTCTACCTGAGTGACACACACAGACACACAGACACAGACACACACACACACACACACACACAGACACACTCACAGACACACACACACACACACACACACACACACTCTCTACCTGAGTGACACACACACACACACACACACACACACACACACACACACACACACACACACACACACACACACACACACACACACACACTCTCTACCTGACTGACACACACACACACACACACACACACTCTCTGCCTGAGTGACACACACACACACTCACACACACACACACACACACACACACACACACACACATACACTCTCTACCTGAGTGACACACACACACACACACTCACACACACACATACACACACACACACAGACACATACACACACTCTCTACCTGAGTGATACACACACACACAGACACAGACACAGACACACACGCACACACACACACACACACACACACACAGTTAGCTGTTCACTTTCAGCGTAAAGAAGCAGACAGAACAAGTAACAGTAAGACAATGCATCCATCACAGCTATGAACACATTTCCATCATCGTCATCATCATTAGCCACAGTACCCCCGAAACATGACTACTGGAAACTACTCAGATTAGAAAAAACAGCCAAGTGTGTCCAGAGATAGAAGCTGTTAGGAATACAGGAACACCTTACATTAACCAACCTGGCCCTCACACAGACACACAAACAAACAAGAGAAAACGTGTTTTAACAATGTGAGGTGAACTATAGTGTGATAGAGCGTGACAGAGTGTGGCAGGGTGTGATAGAGTGTGACAGAGTGAGATAGAGTGTGACAGAGTGAGATAGAGTGTGACAGAGTGTGACAGAGTGTGACAGAGTGTGACAGAGTGCGATATAGTGTGATGGAGTGTGACAGAGTGTGACAGAGTGTGATAGAGACTGATGGAATGCCATAGTGTGTGACAGAAAGCAGCCATCCACAGAGGTGATATGTGGAAGGAGTGACAGACCCCAGGGCCTTGTTTTATGTGAACCTTGTTCCTTTCATTGTATTTGAACATTTGCTGAAGAATAACTGCAGCCTCAAAAACCCATACAAATATAATCCCTAGTGGCAGTACTGAGTAAAGACAGTAGTACCAGTCAACAAGATAGGGTTATGGTTATTGGTTAGGAAGAGCTGACATGTTGGTTGAAATGTCATTACGTATGTAGGAGAGAAAGAAAGAGAGAGAGTGATGGAGAGAGAGATGGAGAGAGAGATGTGGAGAGAGAAATGGGGATGGAGACAAAGACAGGGATGGAGAGAGAGAGATGGAGAGAGAGACAGGGAGGGAGAGAGATGTGAGAGAGAGAGAGAGAGAGAGAAGGCTGTGCCTCATAAATTGCTAAAAGGATATAAAGCAGGTGGTCTGTAAGTGGTCTGGGTGGTGGCCGTCACCTCTCTGTCAGATCAAAAACACCCCCACACCCCAGAACCTAGCCTCACCCCCCACAACGCAGAACCTAGCCCCACCCCCACAACCCAGAACCTAGCCCCACCCCCCACACCCCAGAACCTAGCCCCACCCCCCAGAACCTAGCCCCACCCCCCACAACCTAGCCATTGCTGGCTGGATGGTGCAGACTAGCAAGTGAAAAAAAGTCAGTTTGACAACTGTTAGGTGAGGTGCCTCAGCAGGACATTGGGATGACATTGGGATGACATTGGGATGACATTGGGATGACATTGGGATGACATTGGGATGACATTGGGATGACATTGGGATGACATTGGGATGTGCTTTATGTCTCAGTGCACTCATTGCAATTGACAGTATTGAAAAGCTACCTTGCACAGTTGTCAAAATCTAAAGATAAAGGAGGCTATTTTTCAACGACGTTGCAGACAGCCCTTGAGATGAGTGTGATGTTTTCTAAAGAAAAAACAGAAAATGCCAAAAGACAGACTAGAATAGTCAAGGATGATCTAAAATAACTCAAATTAACGGTTTACTGGACAATCTGAAAACCTGAAGAGGGAACAGCACTTCTCCCCAACGAAATACCTACCCTTCATCCTCCCCATCTCATCCGAACTCATCCTATCTCATCCTATCTCATCCGATCCCATCTCATCCCATCTCATCCCAGCACTCCAATGATCTTTAATTCATATTTTATTAATCCCCGTGAGTCTATCGTTCTGCACACAGCAATCGCTGCACTTAACCCATTATGCCATTGGAATTGCTCCCAGGAACGTTGCTCTCTTCATGGGATGAATTATTAACTTCCTCTCCATCATGTTTTACATAGAGAGAAAGAGAAACGGAGAGACAGACAAACAAGGGAAAGAGAGTGATTGAAAAAGAAAGGAAAGGGAGAGATGTTGAGAGAGAGAGAGACGCAGAACGTAAGACCGCCATCACTTATATCCATGGCAACGGTAGCGGGTGGTCCTTGACGGTCCCTGACGGCTGATTTGTGTTGGTTGGGAGGTGCTGGTGATGGAGGGAAGGAGGGAGAAGAGGAGTATGCCAGTATTTAGTCATTGATGTGACTATCATTTAGAATGGGCTGGTCCTTCTCTTCTCCATCCTTCCGCCCTCCCCTCCCCTCTCTGACAAGGGCACCATGGGCAATCAGATCAAAGCTCTCCTCGGGTCTCCATGGAGACGGATCACACAGCCAGGGTAACGGCCCAGGCCTCAGCACAGCAACCTAACCTAATAATAACGTTATAAACTCATGCCTCAAAACAGCAACCTAACCTAATAATAACGTTAGAAAGTCAGCACAGCAGTCTAACCTAATAATAACGTATTGAACTCAGCACAGCAGTCTATCCTAAAAATAACGTATTGAACTCAGCACAGCAGTCTAATCTAATAATAACGTATTGAACTCAGCACAGCAGTATAACCTAATAATAACGTATTGAACTCAGCACAGCAGTCTAACCTAATAATAACGTATTGAACTCAGCACAGCAGTCTAACCTAATAAAAACGTATTGAACTCAGCACAGCAGTATAACCTAATAATAACATATTGAACTCAGCACAGCAGTCTAACCTAATAATAATGTATTGAACTCAGCACAGCAGTATAACCTAATAATAACGTATTGAACTCAGCACAGCAGTCTAACCTAATGATAACGTATTGAACTCAGCACAGCAGTCTAACCTAATAATAACGTATTGAACTCAGCACAGCAGTCTAACCTAATAATAACGTATTGAACTCAGCACAGCAGTCTAACCTAATAATAACGTATTGAACTCAGCACAGCAGTCTAACCTAATAATAACGTATTGAACTCAGCACAGCAGTCTAACCTAATGATAACGTATTGAACTCAGCACAGCAGTCTAACCTAATGATAACGTATTGAACTCAGCACAGCAGTCTAACCTAATAATAACGTATTGAACTCAGCACAGCAGTCTAACCTAATAATAACGTATTGAACTCAGCACAGCAGTCTAACCTAATAATAACGTATTGAACTTGAACTCAGCACAGCAGTCTAACCTAATGATAACGTATTGAACTCAGCACAGCAGTCTAACCTAATGATAATTGAACTCAGCACAGCAATAACCTAATAATAATTATTGAACTAACCTAATGATAACAGCACAGCAGTCTAACCTAATAATGATATTGAACTCAGCACAGCAGTCTAACCTAATAATAACGTATTGAACTCAGCACAGCAGTCTAACCTAATAATAACGTATTGAACTCAGCACAGCAGTCTAACCTAATAATAACGTATTGAACTCAGCACAGCAGTCTAACCTAATAATAACGTATTGAACTCAGCACAGCAGTCTAACCTAATAATAACGTATTGAACTCAGCACAGCAGTCTAACCTAATAATAACGTATTGAACTCAGCACAGCAGTCTAACCTAATAATAACGTATTGAACTCAGCACAGCAGTCTCAGCACACCTAAGTCCTAATAAACTCAGCACAGCAGTCTCTAATAATAACGTATTGCAGCACAGTCTAAAATAAGAACTGAACTCAGCACAGCAGTCTAACCTAATAATAACGTATTGAACTCAGCACAGCAGTCTAACCTAATAATAACGTATTGAACTCAGCACAGCAGTCTAACCTAATAATAACGTAATTGAACTCAGCACAGCAGCAGTGAACTAACCTAATAATAACGTATTGAACTCAGCACAGCAGTCTAACCTAATAATAACGTATTGAACTCAGCACAGCAGTCTCAGCACAGCAGTCTAACCTAATAATAACGTATTGAACTCAGCACAGCAGTCTAACCTAATAATAACGTATTGAACTCAGCACAGCAGTCTAACCTAATAATAACGTATTGAACTCAGCACAGCAGTCTAACCTAATAATAACGTATTGAACTCAGCACAGCAGTCTAACCTAATAATAACGTATTGAACTCAGCACAGCAGTCTCAGCACAGCAGTCTAACCTAATAATAACGTATTGAACTCAGCACAGCAGTCTCAGCACAGCAGTCTAACCTAATAATAACGTATTGAACTCAGCACAGCAGTCTAACCTAATAATAACGTATTGAACTCAGCACAGCAGTCTAACCTAATAATAACGTATTGAACTCAGCACAGAACGTATTGAACTCAGCACAGCAGTCTAACCTAATAATAACGTATTGAACTCAGCGTATTGAACAGCAGTCTAACTAACCTAATAATAATGAATCCAGCACAGCAGTCTAAACGAACTCAGCACAGCAGTCTAACCTGAACTCAGCACAGCAGTCTAACCTAATAATATTGAACTCAGCACAGCAGTCTAACCTAATAATAACGTATTGAACTCAGCACAGCAGTCTAACCTAATAATAACGTATTGAACTCAGCACAGCAGTCTAACCTAATAATAACGTATTGAACTCAGCACAGCAGTCTAACCTAATAATAACAGAACTCAGCACAGCAGTCTAACCAGTGAACTCAGCACAGCCTAACCTAATAACGTATTGAACTCAGCACAGCAGTCTCAGCACAGCAGTCTAACCTAATAATAACGTATTGAACTCAGCACAGCAGTCTCAGCACAGCAGTCTAACCTAATAATAACGTATTGAACTCAGCATGACCCATTCTATTCCTCTGAGAACGGTGGAGCATAATGAGAGAAGTGACGCAAGAGCTGGTTAAACGGGTCAAATCCTCAGAGAAACAGGAGGCTGTGAAGAGTGGTTGTGTGTGTGTGTGTTTGTGTGTGTGTGGTAGGTGGCTTGTGTGTATGTGTGGTAGAAGAGTTGTGTATGTATGGTATTGTTACGCGTGTGTTGTGAGGGTTGTGTGTGTGGTAGGAGGGTTGCGTGTGTGTGTCTGTGTGTATGTGAGTGTGTCTGGTAGTATGAGGGTTGAGTGTGTGTATGTGTGGTATGAGGGTTGCGTGTGTGTGTCTGTGTGTATGTGAGTGTGTCTGGTAGTATGAGGGTTGAGTGTGTGTATGTGTGGTATGAGGGTTGCGTGTGTGTGTCTGTGTGTATGTGAGTGTGTCTGGTGGTATGAGGGTTGAGTGTGTGTATGTGTGTATGTGAGTGTGTACGTGTGGTAGGAGGCTTGCAGGCGTGTGCGGTAGAAGAGTTGAACGGCTGTTCACATGTCATTTTGTGTGTATCGTATACAGAGTGTGTTCGGTAATTGTGTGTCTGTATTTCAATGTGTGCTTGTGTAAGACTGAGACAGAGAGACTCAGAGAGAGACTTAGAGAGGAGAGAGACAGTGACGGTGGTAGAGAGACATAGAGAGAAGAGAGAGAGAGCAGAGAGAGAGAAGGGAGACTTAGAGAGGAGAGAGAGAGCAGAGAAAGAGAGCAGAGAGTGACAGGGAGAGAGATAGAGCAGAGAAGGCCTTTACAGGTGTCCTAATTCACAAAGCTAACTCATCTCATGAATAATTAAACATAGAATGCAAATCTGCTCCTTTGATCATTTGCATTCATGTCTAACAGCATTAATTAATCAAACAAACCTTTTCTTTACTCCTGAGGGAAACGGAAAAACACCACCAGCAGCTCAACACACACGCACAAACACAAACGCACGCACACGCACGCACACACACACACACACACACACAGAAAACAAACACACACACACAGAAAACAAACACAATCAAACCAAAAAATTCACCATCTGTAGTTCACCAACTGTATTTTGACAAAGACAGGATGTATTTCAGTTCAGACCTTTGAAGTGGTGAGTGATGAGGGGAAGGTTAGTGTTAGAACGAGCAGGTGTCTCAGTGTGTGTGTGTGTGTGCTGTGCTACCATCACACCAAACAGCAGTTCCAGAACACACCCTTAAGCCCTTATTATGCTTCTGCGTCAACTCCACGGCGTAGCTACGCCGTAACTCCTACGGCGTCGTGGCCGTTTTATGGTTCTGCGTCGGGTTGCGTTGCATTTCACCGCCAGATGTATAATCTGACCCATCACAGCCATTGTGGTCTGCGTCGCGTGGCTCTAACAGGGTCTCACAGACTGATAGGATTGTAGAAGTTTACCATCATAGTCTCTGATTGATAGATCCACAACTCCTCATCCACCACACCTCATCCACAACTCCTCATCCACAACACCTCATCCACAACACTTCATCCACAACACCTCATCCACCACACTTTATCCACAACACCTCATCCACAACACCTCATCCACCACACCTCATCCACCACACCTCATCCACAACACCTCATCAACCACACCTCATCCACAGCACCTCATCCACAACACCTCATCCACAACACCTCATTCACAACACTTCATCCACCACACCTCATCCACCACACCTCATCCACAACACCTCATCCACAACACCTCATCCACCACACCTCATCCACAACACCTCATCCACAACACCTCATCCACAACACCTCATCCATAACACCTCATCCCCAACACCTCATCCCCAACACCTCATCCACAACACCTCATCCACAACACCTCAGCACACAACACGTAAACATAAACCGTAAAAAATCCACACAGTGGCCAAATTCATGTCACATGTTGTAGTTTCAACAACCTGGAAAAATGTGTAAAATGAATGCATGTCTGCAGAGATCAAGCTCAGCACTTAGTACCAAGTCTGTTGTGTTTGGCAGATGGTTTGTTGCAGACAAACACACACGCACACACTTTTACACAGGTGATAAAACCCAACCCATACCCCTGTTTGCTGTGCCCAGGTGATGCTGTCACTTCATAAAGACAGAGACCTCCACAGAAGCATATCTCACCGCTTTTATTGTCTGTCCGATTCCTGGCTCTGTGAGAACAATATAAATGCATGTCAGCTGATCTATAGTTTATAGCGACAGTGTCACACACGCGGAATATAAACCTATTTGACAAACACTGGATAAACCCTCCACACACACACACACACACACACACACACACACACACACACACACACACACACACACACACACACACACACACCATAACCCATACACGCCCATACACATCGTTAGGAGGAGACAGAGTGGATCATTAATGCCATGGCAGGTGGTCCTAAATAACTAGGAGGTATAGATCTGCAGTGTGTGTGTGTGTGTGTGTGTGTGTGGTTGTGTTTGGGAGGGGGTTATCTGACTGACTGCTCTGACTGAACCCTCCTGGGGGATTTATGCTAACTGCCGGTGTGGCCAGTGTCAGACGCTACACTGTATACAGCCGGCCGTCTCCAGTGACATTGCCAAACTGCCAATAAAACTGTCACCTAGAACAGACCTGTTTGACAGGACAACAGGACCGGCCAGCCAGCCATTAAAGTATCATCTAACATGGTGTGTGTGGGTGTGTGTGTGTACACATCTGCATGTTTGCCTTAGCGAGTGTGTGTGTGTGTGTGTGTGTGTGTGTGTTCTGGGTTGAAGTCAGGGAGAGTGTTGTTTCAGAGTGCTGTTCTGTGTGTGTTTAAATATACATGCCCTCCTTAGAGCAGACAGGTTGACACCAGCGCTTAAAGTTCCCTCTCATCTATGTTTAAATAGATACACTACTGACTACCCATAAACACACACACACACAGCTTCACTCAGATGTCAGGTAGACACTGTTAAACACAGAAGAGGATCAATAGATCTCTCTGTGTGGATCTATCTCCCCCTTACATCATCTCTATCTCATCTATCTATCTATCTCTCTCTCTCTCTTTCTATCTGCCCCCTCTCTCTTTCGCTCTACCTGCCCTCTCTCTTTCTCTTTATCTGTCCCCTCTCTATCTATCTGCCCCATCTATCTCTTTCTCTCCATCTGCCCTTCCCTCTCTCTACCCTTTCTTCTATCTCTGCATTCTCTCCATCTCTCCTTTTGTCTCTCTCTCTCTCTCTCCATCTACCTTCACCCTTCCCTTGTGTGGCTGCTCTCTCTCTACCTTTGTCTCTTAACATCTCGTGTCCTCTGTCTCTCTCCATCTACCTTCACCCTTCCCCTGTGTGTCTGCTCTCTCTCTACCTTTGTCTCTTAACCTCTTGTGTCCTCTGTCTCTCTCGTCCCCTCCCTCTCCACAGCAGGGAATAATGGGCAGGAAGATGTTGAGCCAGGAAGAGATTAAAAGCCATGGGAAACAATTTACGTTGCTCCAGCTGGCCTTGCACATCCTGTGGGTTCATAGAGTAAACAGACTCAACTCCGGCTCACACTGTCCTGAACACTTCTGTGTGTGAGTGTTGTACATACATCCATAAGTGGTTCATATCTGACTTCAGAACAGTGTGTAACACCTGCACATTGTACCACATGACGACAGGTCTAATCAATATTAACCACAAAGGCAATATGCTGTTATTTGTCTGGATGCTGTATCTCTCTAACTTAACCTGTTTGAACTTCACCATCATTTAACCAGGTTTGCCAGTTGAATCGATTCTTCCCAATTCTTGAACCCTTCCCGGTGTTGATCTGGCCAAAGGCATACAACTGCAGAAGGACAAGACTAGACACTGAACTACATAAATAATGTGAAGGGGTGGAGAGAACTTAAAGGACAACACGTTCTCCTCAGTGGTTCATTATTCCTCATTAGAAGGTGCTCACCTGAGCTCAGAGTGTCTCCCCCCCCTCTCCACCTCTGACACCTTCTCTCCCTACCTCCCTCTCGCACCTTCTCTCTCTCCACACGCTAGCTCGGTACAGTAATTAATTACACCCCACCATTACATCGCCACAACAACCACTGTCGGCTAATTAACTGCATGCCTCCTTCATGATTCCTCATCAAGGATGCTGACCTCCAAAGTGTGTGTGTCCCTAAATATCAATGCATCAGTGGTATACGGAAGCTGATCCACGAATCACAGGATAGAAATTGAGTAGTGCGAGATGCTTAAAATGTCCCTTTTAAAAAACAATATCTCTAACTCCTGTATAATGTCACTAAACCCTGTAAATGTAAAGGGAGAGTGAGAGAGTGACATTTAAAGGGAGAGTGAGAGAGTGACATTTAAAGGGAGAGTGAGAGAGTGACATTTAAGGGGACAGTGATAACAGAGGACACATTTTAAGGGGAACATTATAGGGTAGAGGGATTGTAATGGCACAGTGCTAGTAGTCGTAAGAGTGAAGTGACCGAGTGATATGTAAGGTGAAGGCCTATTTAAGTCTATTCTGCATTTATATCTCGTGGACAGATTGGGTTTTATTTTATTTCAGGGAGTGATATGGTGATCATCAAACGGTGAGTGATTTACGGGGTGCACTCTCTCCCAGCTGGTTTCTATCAGCCAGGCTGGAGACAGGGAGGCCCCAGGCAGAAGGTGTCTAGCCCAGGACCTGTCACCCCCAATCCCCCCCTGAGCCTGACTGAGCCTGGCCAGACTTCCACACTGCTGCACAGAGCTGCAGAACATCCATCAGATAGCGGCTCTATACAGTTCAATGGTACACACACTAGTGATCACATTAGAAGCACGTGCACATTATCCATGAACCAGTGTCACATTCACAAGAACGGAACACGTGGGGTTATGTTTACATGAATACTGCTCAACTGACCCTACTAGAGAGAGAGAGAGAGAGAGAGAGAGATAATACTGAATAGGACATAACTATAATGTCATTTGCCTGCTGAATAGCCCAGGTCTAACAGGATGGATGGAGGGAGAAGAGGACAGGGGGCACAAACCAAATAGCACAAATACAAATAGAAAGAGAGCGAGGGAGAAAGACAGAGTATGATGAGGTTGATAGGGAAAGAATTAAGATGAGGGAGTGAAAGATGTGAGAATGAAAGTTGAGAGTGAGAAGACACAATGAGTAGAAGTGCACATGATCAGTGGGATGATAAAGGAGTATTAGATGAGACATCATTATCTGTGACACAGAGGGAGAGGGAGAACGTGGAGGGCATATAGGGGACGTATAGGAGACATATAGGAGACACAGAGGAGACATAAAGGAGACATATAGGGGACATATAGGAGACATATAGGGGACAGAGAGGAGACATATAGGGGGCATATAGGGGACAGAGAGGAGACATACAGGGGAAATATAGGGGACAGAGAGGAGACATATAGGGGACACAGAGGAGACATATAGGGGACAGAGAGGAGACATATAGGGGGCATATAGGGGACAGAGAGGAGACATACAGGGGAAATATAGGGGACAGAGAGGAGACATATAGGGGACACAGAGGAGACATATAGGAGACATATAGGGGACAGAGAGGAGACATATAGGGGACAGAGAGGAGACATATAGGGGACACAGAGGAGACATATAGGGGACACAGAGGAGACATATAGGGGACACAGAAGACATATAGGGGACAGAGAGGAGACATATAGGGGACAGAGAGGAGACATGTAGGGGACAGAGAGGAGACAGAGAGGAGACATATAGGAGACATATAGGAGACATATAGGGGACAGAGAGGAGACATATAGGGGACAGAGAGGAGACATATAGGGGACAGAGAGGAGACATATAGGAGACATATAGGGGACAGAGAGGAGACATATAGGGGACACAGAGGAGACATATAGGGGACACAGAGGAGACATATAGGGGACACAGAGGAGACATATAGGGGACAGAGAGGAGACATATAGGGGACACAGAGGAGACATATAGGGGACAACAGCTCTTTACTGTCCCAATAATATAATATGTAGAGACAACAGCTCTTTACTGTCCCAATAATATAATATGTAGAGACAACAGCTCTTTACTGTCCCAATAATATAATATGTAGAGACAACAGCTCTTTACTGTCCCAATAATATAATATGTAGAGACAACAGCTCTTTACTGTCCCAATAATATAATATGTAGAGACAACAGCTCTTTACTGTCCCAATAATATAATATGTAGAGACAACAGCTCTTTACTGTCCCAATAATATAATATGTAGAGACAACACATGTCTAGAGACAACAGCTCTTTACAATAATATAATATGTAGAGACAACAGCTCTTTACTGTCCCAATAATATAATATGTAGAGACAACAGCTCTACTGTCCCAATAATATAATATGTAAGCTCTTTAATGTAGAGACAACAGCTCTTTACCAAAACAACAATGACATCATTGGAGGTGGGTGGATTTGGACTGTCCCAATAATATAATATGTAGAGACAACAGCTCTTTTGTCCATTGACACCTCTACACACACACACACTTTGTGGACACAAACACAAAACACACACACACACACACACACACACACACACACACACACACACACACACACACACACACACACACACACACACACACACACACACACACACACACACACACACACACACACACACACACAGCAGTGTTGAAAGGGAGCATATTCTCATGCAGCTTGCTGCTCTGCTATGGAACAGGAGTGACTGGTTAGCAGGAGCAGCTGGGCAAACAATATGGCTCACCTGGGTTCACTAACATTAACAGTGTGTGTGTGTGTGTGTGTGTGTGTGTGTGTGTGTGTGTGTGTGTGTGTGTGTGTGTGAAAGGGACTGAGAACAAGCCTCCTGTTGCTGTTCTTCTCCACTGTGCTTCTGAAAGTGCCGTTGGCAAGGAAACCTGCCGGTTAGACATACAAACACAGAGAGAGAGAAAGACAAAGACAGAAAAAGGGATGACAAAAAGAGAGAAGGAGAATATATGAGGGTCAAAAAAGAGAAAGACAAAGGAAAAGTAATTTAGAAGGGACATAAAAAAGCATCTAGAGAGGAACAGAGAGAGAAAGTTGTTCACAAACAATAGCAGACAACACAGAGCCCCAGGACATCAACATAGTTCTACCAAAACCAAATCTCTATGGATATCTGGTGGTGATAGTCAGGACCTAAGAGTCAGGGCATGATGAGTCCTCTAGGCATCTCTATGGGTTTCTGGTGGTGATAGTCAGGGCCTAACAGTCAGGGCATGATGAGTCCTCTAGTCATCTCCGCGCTGTATTTTCTAATATTCCCAATTAAAGGCAGCAGCCTTAAAATGTAACTAATAGTGGACCCTATTTTATTTCAGCATTTTCACACTCTGATTATTGTTTATGCCTAGCGCATGTGAGGTATTGACCGCTTCTTTGTTAAGATAGTTATTTATTACAGAACCCTTTATGGTGCATTCACCTATGTGCCAGTGTCCCAGCTGTAACACACTGCTTAATAAAGGATTAATAAATCATATTTATGTGGAGCTTAACAACATTATTAGAACTCAGTTATTATAAGGGGACATTGGCTTAATGTTGGGAAAAATAAAAAAAGACAAATGTTCAAACCCCACAGATTAATATGTGTTCGTGCCACCTTTCTCTGCAATAACAGCATCATGTCTTGTTAGAGAGATATACGATTACGTATGTGCCGGTTTTGCACATAGTTTGTGAATTATGTAATTTAAATCATGCCTGCAGATTGGCTCCAGTTTGTTCAGGTTGCTTGGACAACATTTGTGGACTACAATTATTTTAAAGGGACAGATTTTCAAAAATATCTTTGGAGGAATGATACAAATGTAGAATGAAATACAATAAAACAATCTGAAATACTAAGTAAGCCCTACACACATGGAAATGTGTGTGTTATATAAGATATTAATCTCTCCGCCTCTCTAATTCAACCATTATTTATCTTAATAGTACCATGTATGGGCATGAACATTTGAATATTTAAATATGAATTTACATTTGTTCCAAAAACTATTCTGAGAAAGGATGCACACCTACACCTTCAGGGTATATCATAATCTACAATTTAAGATTACGTGTAGATGTTATAGTGACACTATAGTGTATGTTAGTATGTCTGTTCTACATTGGATATAAAAAGCCTACACACACTTGTTTAAATGCCAGGATTCTGTGATGTGAAAAGATAAGACCAAGATAAATCATGTGAGAACTTTTTCCACCTTTAACTTGACCTATAACATGAACAATTACATTGAAAAACAAACTGAAATGAGGGGGGGGATTTTTTTATTAAAACCTTACAATACCCTGGTTGCATAAGTGTGCACACCCTTAAACTAAAACTTTGTTGAAGCACCTTGTGATTTTATTACAGCACTCAGTATTGTTTGCTAGGAGTCTATAAGCATGGCACGTCTTGACATCTTGAATATTTGCCCACTCTTCTTTACAAAGGGCTCCAAATCAGTCAGATTGCGAGTACATTTTATTTTAGAATATTGTATGGATTTAAATTGGTGGGATATTATCAAGTTAGCTTTTGTTCGTCATAAAAAGACAACTGTAGGAATCCATTTGACTATAGTCCGTTGTTGTTCTATTGAGATTCAAATAAATGTCATGAACATATGTAAATATATATCAAACTAATCAAGCAGATATCTTGCCCTGCTGACCTGAAGGTACAGATAATATTTTGCCGGGGCGAGGCGTTGTGTACACGTTTTAACTCATCGCCAAGCTTTTGCTACACTCATTGCAAATATAATTACACAATGTTATTTCAGTATTATGTAAATTATATTTAAAAGAAACTGTTATCACAACAATTTCTTTTAACAACAATTATCACAACAACACAGTTCGTAGTGTGACTGAGACTGAAATCTGATTTCCAGTAGACTGACATTACTTCCTCTGCATACTTTTTTCAGATATAGTTCATCAAACTCTTTGAAAGAAGGCCTTTCTTAAAACTGGTTTTAGAAGAAGAAAGTGATTTGGTTTCTTCAAGATGAATGGGAGAAAACAAATACGTACCATCTGCCTCTGCTAAAGGCTGATTGTCAGAATAGGAAACCCTACATATGACTCCAGAATATAGTTGCCATATACACGGGAGATACATTGCAAACGTTATCTTTCTCTTTGTAGTTTAGTCACATAACTATTGAAGGTACCTCACATAACTCTGGTTCTATGGATCCAATACAATAGTTTTAGCACATAGTTTGAACTCAGTTGACTACCACTGGTTTGGGAAACATTGCTCCTTGGTACACCAACAAGGTATTACCAATATCAAACAGGAGGGGGTGAGTATTGAAAATGATGTATATATAAAATATATGATGTCACTGTTCTGCTGACTGTGAGGTTAACTTTAGAGCTGACCGATTATGTTTCCACTGGGTCTTGAAAAAGGTTTTAAATAACACACTTCCTTTAAAACTATGTCTTCATAACATCTCTATCAACTGCCAGCTCTCAAAAACATGAATCCTTGTTGTAGATCAACAAGGGTCACCCTGCCTAAACACCTGTTTCCTGGGAAATGTGAAAGGTCAGAGCTCAGAGGTCAGGGGTTGTAAAAGTCTCAGCAAGTGTCCATTTGGAGGGATAAGTCATGTGATGTGACACGCCTGTATTCAACAGACCCAGACTCTAAATCATTAGGACTTGTTCACTTGTTAAGCTCATACACACTGAAGTCACTATGAAAAGGACACACACACACTTGTTTTACTAGAACTGAGAGGCACTGTTTTGCCACAAAAATGTATTTCCAATGAAAATTGGATTTTCGTTAAACCCTATCCATTAACCTAACAAACATTTTTCAATCTAAACCTCCTTAGTCCCCTATTCCTAACCTTAGTCCCCTATTCCTAACCTTAGTCCCCTATTCCTAACCTTATTCCCCTATTCCTAACCTTAGTCCCCTATTCCTAACCTTAGTCCCCTATTCCTAACCTTATTCCCCTATTCCTAACCTTAGTCCCCTATTCCTAACCTTATTCCCCTATTCCTAACCTTAGTCCCCTATTCCTAACCTTAGTCCCCTATTCCTAACCTTAGTCCCCTATTCCTAACCTTAGTCCCCTATTCCTAACCTTAGTCCCCTATTCCTAACCTTATTCCCCTATTCCTAACCTTAGTCCCCTATTCCTAACCTTAGTCCCCTATCCCTAACCTTAGTCCCCTATTCCTAACCTTATTCCCCTATTCCTAACCTTAGTCCCCTTTTCCGAACCGTAGTCCCCTATCCCTAACCTTAGTCCCCTAGCCCTAACCTCAGTCCCCTAGCCCTAACCTTAGTCCCCTATTCCTAATCTTAGTCCCCTATTCCTAATCTTAGTCTCCTATTCCTAATCTTAGTCCCCTATCGCTAAACTTGTATAGCCATTTATAAAACTGACAACTGGCAAAATGGGTTACAATGCATGTTATTTCTACTGGTCCCCACAAATATAATATATTGTATGCACACACACACACACACACACACACACACACACACACACACACACACACACACACACACACACACACACACACACACACACACACACACACACACACACACACACACACACACACACACACCACACACACACACACACACACACACACACACACACACACACACACACACACACACACACACACACACACACACACACACACACACACACACACACACACACACACACACACAGTGGTTAAGTCAGGGCTTAACCTCATGCCCCCTTGTGAGAAACTAATAAGCGTGGCACAGTGCCCAACCCACTGTCTCCTGTCTAATTCCCCTGTACCCGCCAGGCCTGGCGCCACACTGAACAACAGACTTCTGTTGAACACCCTCACACACACAGACTCACACACACAACCACACACACAACCTCACACACTCACCTAACACACACAGACTCATACAGTATATAGAGGTATGTTAACTAAACACACTTAACCACCCAGTCTGCTAAACAGTACAGAGACACACTCAG
>CM055749.1:15437969-15550469 GCA_029465975.1 Dallia pectoralis | reverse complement strand
TTGTCCTCTAAGAGCTGAGTTAAGTGGAGGGATGCCAGGGTTAAGTGGTGCCATACTCTATACTGAGAACGTGTGGTGTATAGTGGAAGTGTGTATTGGTCTATGGATCTGTGCTGCTTTACAACACAGATGCAGCAATAAAAATACCGAGTATCCAAATGCCTCTACCTCTCTTTTACCCCCCCTCTCCCCCCTCCTTCCCTTCCCCTCCCCATCCCTCACCCATAGTCGGTATCTTGTGGGAGACTAGCTGGGATAATAATTTCCATACAGTTTGTTTTGCAAATGTTCAGGGGAATCTCTCTCTGGTTCCTTTAACTCTCTATGTCTGTTCAGCACTATCGCTGTAATTCACACTGACACACCCAAAACAAGCTGCCAAAGAGCCTGTCACTACAGATGAGTGTGTGACCAGCAAGCCTCAGTATTTCTTTAATATGCTGATGTCTGAGGCACACTATGAAAGAACACACGCACACACACACACAACAGAATCTATTAAACATTGTCGTCCCACTGAAACAGAGGCTCGTTACTGAAATACTCACTTAACTAGGATTGTCCTTCAGTTTAAGCTATAGTTATCGTCCCAGAGATGTTCTAACACCAGAGTATGATCTATATGTTACACCAGACAGAGTATGAACTGTTACACCAGAGTATGAACTATATGTTACACCAGAGTATGATCTGTTACACCAGAGTATGATCTATATGTTACACCAGAGTATGATCTATATGTTACACCAGAGTATGAACTGTATGTTACACCAGAGTATGAACTGTTACACCAGAGTATGATCTATATGTTACACCAGAGTATGATCTATATGTTACACCAGAGTATGAACTGTTACACCAGAGTATGAACTGTTACACCAGAGTATGATCTATATGTTACACCAGAGTATGAACTATATGTTACACCAGAGTATGAACTGTTACACCAGAGGATGATCTATATGTTACACCAGAGTATGATCTATATGTTACACCAGAGTATAAACTATATGTTACACCAGAGTATGAACTGTTACACCAGAGTATGATCTATATGTTACACCAGAGTATGAACTACTGTTACACCAGAGTATGATAGTATGAACTATATGTTACACCAGAGTACTATATGTTGTAACTATATGTTACACCAGTATGTATGATGAACTATATGTTACACCAGAGTATGAACTATATGTTACACCAGAGTATGAACTATATGTTACCAGAGTATGACTGTTACCAGAGTATGATCTATATGTTACACCAGAGTATGATCTATATGTTACACCAGAGTATGAACTATATGTTACACCAGAGTATGAACTGTTACACCAGAGTATGATCTATATGTTACACCAGAGTATGAACTATATGTTACACCAGAGTATGAACTGTTACACCAGAGTATGATCTATATGTTACACCAGAGTATGATCTATATGTTACACCAGAGTATGATCTGTTACACCAGAGTATGATCGATATGTTACACCAGAGTATGAACTATATGTTACACCAGAGTATGATCTGTTACACCAGAGTATGATCTATATGTTACACCAGAGTATGAACTATATGTTACACCAGAGTATGATCTGTTACACCAGAGTATGATATATATGTTACACCAGAGTATGAACTATATGTTACACCAGAGTATGATCTGTTACACCAGAGTATGATCTATATGTTACACCAGAGTATGATCTATATGTTACACCAGAGTATGAACTATACGTTACACCAGAGTATGAACTATATGTTACACCAGAGTATGTAGGTCAGGTTTAGGGTTAGCCATTAGGGTTTGGTTATATAGGTCAGGTTTAGGGTTAGCCATTAGGGTTTGGTTGTTTAGGTCAGGTTTAGGGTTAGCCATTAGGGTTTGGTTATATAGGTCAGGTTTAGGGTTAGCCATTAGGGTTTGGTTATAAGTTATATTTGGTTAGATGTTGTGTGTGTATTATGTGGTTTATTTATGGATCATCATTTAAATCAAACATGCACCAATGAGCCATGAAAATCCAGGAGTGACAGTGAGTGGTTTTGACATGAGGCCCATAACGACACATCCATTACATATAACTCAATTTTTGAGTCCCACTTTGGCACGACAGCGTCTATTTCACCACCAATTCTGGAACATCTAAAAACAGTTTGGGTTAGGAATTGGTTTAGAGTTAGGTCTAGGAGAAAAGACAGGAAAATAGATGTCTGGTTTCCTGTCAGCGCAATAATTGAAAAACAAAGGTGTGTGTGTGTGTGTTAGCGCGTGAGTGTGTGTGTTAGCGCATGTGTGTGTGTGTGTGGAAATGTGAGAGTGGCCGAGCCCTGGGGGTGGCCAACAGAGAGCTGGGTCTTCAGAGCTCATGGATTTATGTGAAAGCGCTCCTGTCTCCTCATATCAATGTGTACCAGCCTCTCTCTGTGTCGCTGTCCTCACATGTTTCCTCGTCTTTTCTCTTTTCTTTTCCCTTCCTGTCCCATCTCCCCACTCTTTCTCTTCACCCACCTCTCACTGAGCCCGCTTCAACCAGCTCTCACACACACACACACACACACACACACACACACACACACACACACACACACACACACACACACACACACACACACACACACACACACACACACACACACACACACACACACACACACACACACACACACACACTGCACAGAGACAACCCAGGAGAATATACAGGGCAGAAATGTATCTCTTCTATCACTTACACATCTGTTTCTCTCTCTCTCTCAATTTTCTAATTCTGTTTCAATTAATAGATACTTCATTTAATGGGTGATTGCCACTATTGCCAAAGCAAACATGTTTAAGCAATAATGATAATAGTTTAGATATGGTAATGAGTATATTCTACATGTACTTGTGTTAATATAAAGTCCAATTGTTGCCAATTCACGACAAATCTGTGTCAGACCATTTCAACCATAATAGGTATTGTTACAAACAATATTTCTGTAGGAAAACGTGGTTTAATTTTACCAAAAATTATTAAAAAACAACAACCTGCCAGAGAATTTGTTGCATAAAGGCTTCAAAAAATACATTTTTCTTGGATTACAGCAGTGTGTCTGACTGGATCTTTCCAGGACATTTATTTCCAATTTGGATTATTGTCATGTATTGAAAGATTCAAGTTTAGACCGTTTATCTCCAATATACATCAACAAAAGCAAAAGTAATTCACATAGAAAGGTATACACAACAAAGAAAACAGTTCTGTATTAAATGTGCAAGGCTCACGTTTAAATCATGGAGAAAGCCAGTGTCTATCCTATATAATGACAGGCCAGGACAGCATCCACAGAAAGTGTAAAATATCTTTATGTTCCCTTCATACAAAACGCTGACTGTCTTCTCAGCAGACATGTCAAGAAATCCAGTATTTATTTCCTCAATTGTCAGGTGATGAATACATCTGATATGTCATATTAAAATTATTATACTCCTAATACACCTGACCCTCAGCGTTTATGGAGTCAAAGTTCAATGACAGCTCATGTTTACGGTGTCCTGTCTACACGAGAGACTACAGGTGTATATGATGGTTTGATTTGGAATGCTTTTTGCATACATGTGATCTTGGAGAGATATGTCTCTGATGTGGTCATACATTTGGCAGGAGGTTTGAATGTGCAGGTTAGTTTGCATCAACGCTTTAGGGCCAGTGTGGAAACAACCTGTACAGTCAAGAGGTTTTCTTTTTGGATTGTGTCAACTAGTTTTCTGTTGGTTCTGTCATGATTGTGTTCGTTCTGTGTTGCTCTAATGGCACTCTGTTGAGTCTGTGTTGCTCTACTGGCACTCTGTTGGGTCTGTGTTGCTCTCCTGGCACTCTGTTGGGTCTGTGTTGCTCTCCTGGCACTCTGTTGGGTCTGTGTTGCTCTCCTGGCACTCTGTTGGGTCTGTGTTGCTCTAATGGCACTCTGTTGGGTCTGTGTTGCTCTCCTGGCACTCTGTTAAGTCTGTGTTGCTCTACTGGCACTCTGTTGGGTCTGTGTTGCTCTAATGGCACTCTGTTGGGTCTGTGTTGCTCTACTGGCACTCTGTTGGGTCTGTGTTGCTCTAATGGCACTCTGTTGGGTCTGTGTTGCTCTCCTGGCACTCTGTTGGGTCTGTGTTGCTCTCCTGGCACTCTGTTGGGTCTGTGTTGCTCTAATGGCACTCTGTTGGGTCTGTGTTGCTCTCCTGGCACTCTGTTGGGTCTTTGTTGCTCTAATGGCACTCTGTTGGGTCTGTGTTGCTCTAATGGCACTCTGTTGAGTCTGTGTTTCTCTCCTGGAACTCTGTTGGGTCTGTGTCACTCTCCTGGCACTCTGTTGGGTCTGTGTTGCCTAATGGCACTCTGTTGGGTCTGTGTTGCTCTCCTGGCACTCTATTGGGTCTTTGTTGCTCTAATGGCACTCTGTTGGGTCTGTGTTGCTCTAATGGCACTCTGTTGAGTCTGTGTTTCTCTCCTGGAACTCTGTTGGGTCTGTGTCACTCTCCTGGCACTCTGTTGAGTCTGTGTTGCTCTACTGGCACTCTGTTGGGTCTGTGTTGCTCTACTGGCATTCTGTTGGGTCTGTGTTGCTCTCCTGGCACTCTGTTGGGTCTGTGTTGCTCTCCTGGCACTCTGTTGGGTCTGTGTTGCTCTAATGGCACTCTGTTGGGTCTGTGTTGCTCTCCTGGCACTCTGTTAAGTCTGTGTTGCTCTACTGGCACTCTGTTGGGTCTGTGTTGCTCTAATGGCACTCTGTTGGGTCTGTGTTGCTCTAATGGCACTCTGTTGGGTCTGTGTTGCTCTAATGGCACTCTGTTGGGTCTGTGTTGCTCTCCTGGCACTCTGTTGGGTCTGTGTTGCTCTCCTGGCACTCTGTTGGGTCTGTGTTGCTCTAATGGCACTCTGTTGGGTCTGTGTTGCTCTCCTGGCACTCTATTGGGTCTGTGTTGCTCTAATGGCACCCTGTTGGGTCTGTGTTGCTCTAATGGCACTCTGTTGAGTCTGTGTTTCTCTCCTGGAACTCTGTTGGGTCTGTGTCACTCTCCTGGCACTCTGTTGAGTCTGTGTTGCTCTCCTGGCACTCTGTTGAGTGTGTGTTGCTCTAATGGCACTCTGTTGAGTGTGTGTTGCTCTCTTTGCACTCTGTTGGGTGTGTGTTGCTCTAATGGCACTCTGTTGGGTCTGTGTCACTCTCCTGGCACTCTGTTGTGTCTGTGCCACTCTCCTGGCACTCTGTTGGGTCTGTGTCACTCTCCTGACACTCTGTTGGGCCTGTGTTGCTCTAATGGCACTCTGTTGGGTCTGTGTTGCTCTAATGGCACTCTGTTGGGTCTGTGTCACTCTCCTGGCACTCTGTTGGGTCTGTGTCACTCTCCTGGCACTCTGTTGGGTCTGTGTTGCTCTCCTGGCACTCTGTTGAGTCTGTGTTGCTCTAATGGCACTCAGTTGGGTCTGTGTTGCTCTCCTGGCACTCTGTTGGGTCTGTGTTGCTCTAATGGCACTCTGTTGGGTCTGTGTTGCTCTCCTGGCACTCTGTTGGGTCTGTGTTTGTGAACAGAGGGTCCAACCCGAGTTTACATAGATGACTCTTCCTTTGGTTTTCTTCCCTGTAAATGAGGGCTTTGTTTGAGAGTTGCTTTCCTATTGGTGGGTATGAAAACCATCAGCTATTTGCTGGATTGTGATAATAAGTGAATATAGACCAAATTTAGATCTGCAAGAACTATATTTCACTGAACTCTGTGAATACTTCTGCATATTTCTGTGTCCAGTCTCTCAACTGGGATTTCATGTTCTTCTTAATGATGTAGATCAGCACTCTCTTACTCGCTCTACACCCCATATAAATCCCCCCTATATATCTCCCCCTATATATCTCCCCCTATATATCTCCCCTATATATCTCCCCCTATATATCTCCCCCTATATATCTCCCCCATATATCTCCCCTCATATATCTCCCCTATATATCTCCCCCTATATATCTCCCCTATATATCTCCCCCATGTATATCTCCCCGATTTATATCTCCCCATTTATATCTCCCCCATTTATATCTCCCCCATTTATATCTCCCCCATTTATATCTCCCCCATATCCCCCTCTTGTTCTCTCTCTCTCTAATGTCTAACGCATACACATACAAATACACACACACTTACACATACCCCCAAACAGACATACACATACCCACACACACACTTACACATACACCCACACAGACATACACATAACCACACACACACTTACACATACCCCCACACAGACATACACATACCCACACACACACATTCACATACCCCCACACAGACATACACATACCCACACACACACATTCACATACCCCCACACAGACATACACATACCCACACACACACATTCACATACCCCCACACAGACATACACACACCCACACACACACATTCACATACCCACACACAGACATACACATACCCACACACACACATTCACATACCCCCACACAGACATACACATACCCACACACACACATTCACATACCCCCACACAGACATACACATACCCACACACACACTTACACATACCCCCACACAGACATACACATACCCACACACACACACATTCACATACCCCCACACAGACATACACATACCCACACACACACATTCACATACCCCCACACAGACATACACATACCCACACACACACATTCACATACCCACACACAGACAGACAGACAGACAGACAGAGATATGCACACATAATGGCCTGCTGTTTGTAGATGGTGTTATATAGAGCGTCAGGGTGTCACCATGCAGTGCTGGTGTGAGCTGATTGGACACATGTGACTCCAGTGTTACAACACATAAGGGTCAGCAGGCTATATCGCACAGGAAACAGGAAGTGCAGATAAGAACATGCTGAGTGAAGGAAACACTTTCTGTCAGACCAGTTTACGGTCCAGCTGCATTGGTTTATGAGAGCGTCGGGGTGTAAGCCAAAACACACACACACACACACACACACACACACCATTACACTTGACACTGGCGGTGACAGAATATGGCTTTGACTTATTGTCCACATTTAGACTATTTCATTAGATTTTGTCAAACCTAAGACATCTAAAACTACACTGACATTAACAACATGAGTACAAGTGTAACCTCTATTATAACCCCACTTGTTAATACACAGCAGCCTAAACCGCACAGAAGGTCTCATAAGTCCATGGTAACGACCACAGTAGCCCTGCAGTTGGATCAGGAACACAATCAACTCTAAGCTTAAACAATGAGGCAGGAGACAACTGTGGCAGTAATGAAATACCAACAGGATAGCCAGCTTGGGCAAACACATTTAGCAGGACAGAAAGTAAGAACACGAAAAGGATTTACATCTTGTTCATCATGGAAGACAGAAACTCAGAAAATAATGGAAGAATTAGCAAAGAATAGAAAACCTAGAAGAGTCAGACAGCGATGAAACAGACCCGCCTCATTATCATTAGTGGGGGAAAGGGCAAGGAGCCAAGGTTAAAGGTCAGGGGTCATGGGTTAGTGTACTCACTTAAAGATGGGCACTGTCCTCTCTCTTGCTCCATTGTCTGGGGTAGAGAAGGGGCGTGACCAACCCCAGGTTCTGTAGTTTGTGATTCGCTAACAGCAACAGTATTGCTATCGGTCTCTGCCTCTTTATCCGCAATGGCAACGCCCACCACCACACGGGATGTCTGGAAGAGATAAAGATTATTACATTATCAATCAAAGTTATTAGAAAAACTGGAAATAATCACTTTTCTACTTCTAGCATCAACATATTCTGCTTGTTTCAGAGAGCTTCGTCAGCCACGGTCTGAAACAGTGCTGAGTGCTTTTCACTCTGGTACGTTCTTAGACACAAACAGCACTCCAATATCAACCCACACCAGGGCACTATCATCTGGGTAGTGGAATTAACAACAACAATGTATTGTCTCCCACTGAGTTTATCTGTTTGTGCTAGTGTGTATCTGTCCATGAACAAGCCTTACTATTGACAGTAGGTTAAGTGTTAGATTTAGTGTAAAAGTCACAACAAAGTTACAATTAGAACAGGCTTAAGATGAGGGTTTTGGGGTTACGGATTGGGCAAAATAGAGTTTAGGGTTTGTGTATGTACGGTATATATACAGTATCTCACAAAAGTCAGTACACACCTCACATTTTTGTAAATATTTGATTATATCTTGTGAGAACACTGAAGAAATGACACTTTGCTACAATGTATAGTGAGTATACAGCTTGTATAACAGTGTACATTTTCTGTCCCCTCAAAATAACTCAACACACAGTCATTAATGTCTGAATTGTACACTCCTAAATGAAAATGTCCAAATTGAGCCATTCCCTCCCTGGTGTCATGTGACTCGTTAGTGTTACAAGGTCTCAGGTGTGAATAGGGAGCAGGTGTGTTTAATTTGGTGTTATCGCTCTCACACTCATACTGGTCACTGGAAGTTCAACATGGCACCTCATGGCAAAGAACTCTTTGAGGATCTGAAAAAAAGAATTGTTGACGGCCCAGGCTATAAAAACATTGTCAAGACCCTGAAACTGAGCTTCAGCACAGTGACCAAGACCATACAGCGGACAGGTCAGGACAGGTTCCAGTCAGAACAGGCCTCGCCATAATCAACCAAGGAAGTTGAGTGCCCAGAGGTTGCCTTTGAGAAGTAGACGTATGAGTGCTGCCAGCATTGCTGCAGAGGTTGAAGGTGTGCGGGGGTCACTTAGGGGGACACTTTCACTTAGGGGTGTACTCACTTAGGGGACACTTTCACTTAGGGGTGTACTCACTTAGGGGGACACTTTCACTTAGGGGTGTACTCACTTTTGTTGCCAGCGGTTTAGACATTAATGGCTGTGTGTTGAGTTATTTTTAGGAACAATAAAAGTGTCATTCATTCAATGTTGTCACATGAAAGGGTATTATCAAATTTTTACAAAAATGTGAGGGGTGTACTTACTTTGTGAAATACTGTATGTATGTATATGTATGTATGTGTGTGTGTGTGTGTGTGTATATGTGTGTGTGTGTGTGTTTATAATAGTGTCATGAACAACTAAGGTAGCACGTCTTCCAGGGGACCATTTCAGCATCTGTCACAGCTTTGATATAAACAGCTATAAAAAGCCAACTGGAGGCGATCCAGCCCTGGGTATTAAAGACATATTCCTTACTGAAGTGACAGAGCCTAGACAGAGACAGAAGGAGAGAGAAAAGGAGGGAGCGTTAAAAACATTGAACAATATAGACAGCTCAGGTGTTTTAGATGCACTCCACACTCATTCCTCTACTCTTCCGAGACCGAACAAGAGACGAGCATTCAAAGATGGAACGGTGAGGATGACCATGAAAATAAGAGGGAAGAAGAGAGAGAACCTGTCAGAGGAGAGGAGGGGAGAAGGGGAGGAGAGAAGGGAAGAGGACTTAAGAGGCGGTGATGGCTGCTTCTACTGACAAGTGGCAGACAGGCGGACAGACATACAGACATACAGGTAGACATACATACAGGCAGACAGACAGACAGACAGACAGACAGACAGACAGACAGACAAACAGACAGACATACAGACAGACATACAGACATACAGGCAGACAGACAAACAGACAGGCCGGCAGACAGGCAGGGGGGAGTTTGAGACAGACTGATGTGTCTTCACTCTGCTTTTCTCTTAAACACACTCCGCACAGAAAGACATACTAAAAATACACCAGATGAGCTACTAATGACTTCACCTGACAAGCCAGGGAGGAACTGTATCTGTGTGTGTGTTTGTGTGTGTGTGTGTTTGCCTAAGAGGGAAGACAATGCATGTACAGCCCAAAGTAGTGCTACAAGGGATTTTACTGGAATGCAAGCACACACACACACACACACACACACACGAACAAAGTCCTTAACACTAACGCACATACAGTACACACATACACACAAGCAATACAAACATTTCCTTCCTTGTCAAGCAGCCAAAGACACATACCTGCTGCATTTAACAAATTGTTGACTTGGAACTTCCCTTTTGACGCCCCTCCTCTGCTCTGTCCCTCGACCCACACCCCTGCCCCATTACCCCCCCCCACCCCTCTAACCTCACCCATATGGCCTTCTCCTGGTCAGCCAAAAGCCTCAATGTAAACGGCAGTTTAAACCTCATCTTTATGAAGGCTCCACCTACGTATTCTCAAACTACAATGGGATGAATAAACCACACGGTTCTATTCTGAGGTGGGGGTGTCAAATAATAATAATATTATTTGCTTATTTTCCATCTGCTCTATTGTCTAAACCAGAACATGCATCGTCTCTCAAAACACTAATGCACCTTTTTTATATATTATATAAACTTTGACTACTATGGGATTTTCTTTATTGTTTTTTGTGTTGTTTCCGGGCATCTCCGGGCTGATACTAGGCAGCTAAGAGTGGGGTGGAAGTGTGGGGTGGAAGATAATCAAGGAGTTAGAGCACTGTGAGACAGTAACCAAAGGGTTAAAAGGTTGACTTCTTGTCTGTGACAAATGTGTGCTAAGTGTTGACTGATGGAGACTGAATGTTAAGGTACGTAAATCACACATGGATACATTAAACCCAAATGGTTCCCTGAAACGAAACAAGTTAAGGTGCTCAGCAAATCTGGCCATTATACATCCAAATTGAAACTAACCCCTGAGTCAGAGCACACTAACCCCTGATATTAACCCCTGAGTGAGAGCACACTAACCCCTGATATTAACCCCTGAGTCAGAGCACACTAACCCCTGATATTAACCCCTGAGTGAGAGCACTCTAACCCCTGATATTAACCCCTAAGCCAGAGCACACTAACCCCTGATATTAACCCCTGAGTGAGAGCACTCTAACCCCTGATATTAACCCCTGAGTCAGAGCATACTAACCCCTGATATTAACCCATGAGTCAGAGCACACTAACCCCTGATATTAACCCCTAAGTTAGAGCACACTAACCCCTTATTTTAACCCCTGAGTCAGAGCACACTAACCCCTGATATTAACCCCTAGGTTAGAGCACACTAACCCCTGATTTTAACCCCTGAGTCAGAGCACACTAACCCCTGATATTAACCCCTGAGTCAGAGCACACTAACCCCTGATATTAACCCCTAAGCCAGAGCACACTAACCCCTGATTTTAACCTCTGAGTCAGAGCACACTAACCCCTGATATTAACCCCTGAGTCAGAGCATACTAACCCCTGATATTAACCCATGAGTCAGAGCACACTAACCCCTGATATTAACCCCTAAGTTAGAGCACACTAACCCCTTATTTTAACCCCTGAGTCAGAGCACACTAACCCCTGATATTAACCCCTAGGTTAGAGCACACTAACCCCTGATTTTAACCCCTGAGTCAGAGCACGCTAACCCCTGATATTAACCCCTGAGTCAGAGCATACTAACCCCTGATATTAACCCCTGAGTCAGAGCACACTAACCCCTGATATTAACCCCTAAGCCAGAGCACACTAACCCCTGATTTTAACCCCTGAGTCAGAGCACACTAACCCCTGATATTAACCTATGAGTGAGAGCACACTAACCCCTAATATTAACCACTGAGTCAGAGCATACTAACCCCTGATATTAACCCATGAGTCAGAGCACACTAACCCCTGATATTAACCCCTGAGTCAGAGCACACTAACCCCTGATATTAACCCCTGAGTGAGAGCACACTAACCCTTAATACTAACCCAGAGTCACCCATGATCTTGTCTGCACATGTCACTTCCCTGCAATGATGTTGAACTTGGAGGGCAGGTACTAGCTCACTACTTTCTGCTAGATGTAAATATTGACTGAAATATCATTTGGGGGACATCCAAACGAAAGACTTGAGCTAGTACCTGCCCTCCATCAAGGTCAACATGTTTTAGAAGATGATGTTCCCTAGAGGGAGAGTATGGTCCCAATACGAAGATGAGGGTTCCTAGATAAATGTGATGGTCTCTAAAGGAAGTCAATGATCCCTAAATGAAGCTGATGGTCACTAGATGAAGATGATGGTTCCTAGATGAAGACGGTCCCTCGGAATTCAAATGATTCTGTCGAACTAACAGAAACCAACGGAGAAGTGGACTTGGTTGTGTCTGTTATCTTCCAGTTATTCAGCTTGTATGACTACTACATCATTTGAGAGTTCATAAAAATTATCTTACCTAACCCAAATGTATTAGGTCACATAGAACTGATAAATGTAGGGCATAATGGCTGACAGTAGGCGGTCCTACGCCATGTTTGCCAAATCAGGCTTGTTTTGGAGTTGAAAGTTGGTTCCTGTAATTGGAGGAGATTAAGCTAATTACTGCCAAGGACAGACACAGAACGGCCAGCCAGCCAATCACGCAACAGGAACATGGCCTCAATGGATCACAAGGCATTAGCAGCCGAGTTCCGATTCTAGCACTGATATGATGAACATAGTCCGCAGGGGATGGTAGGGGAGGAGGAGAGGGTGTGTGCGTGTGTGTGTGTGTATGAGTAGGTCTGAGATGCTCTAACTGCCAGAGGATTAAAGAGCTGACAGGCGAGGAATCAGTTCAGATGGTCTAATGATTGGAGGGGCTAAGACAGTCCCGTCGACTCGCCCAACTCTCCCCCACATGCCCCCATGGTGTCATTATCACTTCCTCTGGGTCTCTCTCTCTCACACACACACACACACACACACACACACACACACACACACACACACACACACACACTGCCCTGAGACCTGACCTATGGCCTTTTAAAGTCAGGCAATATCATCATAGAGACATACGTCGATAACAGAATGATTAATCACTTATAGATTCATTAGCAACTGCATTAGCATGTGTTTAGTTTAACCCCCCTCTGTGTTTACTACTACTAACCCCCCCTCTATGTGTTTACTACTACTAACTCCCCTCTATGTGTTTACTACTACTAACTCCCCCCTCTATGTGTTTCCTACTACTAACTCCCCCCTCTATGTGTTTACTACTACTAACTCCCCCCTCTATGTGTTTACTACTACTAACTCCCCCCTCTATGTGTTTACTACTACTAACTCCCCCCTCTATGTGCTTACTACTACTAATTCCCTTCTCTATGTGTTTACTACTACTAACTCCCCCCTCTATGTTTTTACTACTACTAATTCCCTTCTCTATGTGTTTGGTAGTACTACCCCTCTCGTCTATGTGTTTGGTAGTACGAACCCCACTATGTGATTGGTAGTATCAACCCATCTCTTCTATGTGTTTGGTAGTATCAACTCCCCCTCTATGTGTTTGGTAGTATCAACTCCCCCTCTATGTGTTTGGTAGTATCAACTCCCCCACTATGTGTTCGGTAGTATCAACTCCCCCTCTATGTGTTTGGTAGTATCAACTCCCCCTCTATGTGTTTGGTAGTATCAACTCCCCCTCTATGTGTTTGGTTGTACTAACTCTCCCCTTTAAGTGTGCCGGCCAGAGAGCAAGCCCCTCTGTGTCTCCATACTGAAGCCAGATTCCGTTTTATTTGTCCACAGGTTCTAACTGCTAAACAACATCTCCCCTCAGAGTTCAGCTGGATCTGGTGGATCAGTTCAGAGCTACTGACATTTTCTCTAATGATTCTGACATTTCCAGGGGCTTTGAGTAGTCCAGCCTTGAGTGGTGGAGAGCCGTTGTTCTCCAAATTCACTCGATAATGCAGCTCCTAAATCCTGGCCAAGGTCTATTTCCCTGTTTTAGAGACGCTGAGGTTAACAGGACAATCCTGTCCAACTAGAAGTAATTAGGACAAGTTAGTCATTTAAAAATGTGGAGGTTTTCCTTTAGTTGCTGCACTGGCTTTTTGTGGATGGTCATAAAGAAATCTGCTGGTGTTGTTGCTAGTTAGGGTTAAGACTTCTGTCCAGTTGTTGAGATACAAGGAGCGGGATGTGAGAGAGACAGAGAGAGGGAAAGAAAGATAAAGAGACACAGAGAAGCGGAAAAGACGGGTGAGAAAAAAGGAAAGGGAGAGTAGCTGACTTATCATACAGACTGATTATCACAAGATGTGGCCTGGTACAAGAACTTACTGCCTCTCATCTATTATTCCCTCTATCCCCCCATTCCACTCTCCCCCCCTATTCCACTCTCCCTCCCTCCCTCCTCCCCCCCTCTGTCTGATGCTCTTCCCTCTCCTCTTCCAGCTCCAATGTCTTATTTTTCTGCTTGGGTGGACTTACATTAGACCCATACACATCAACCCCCCCACACACACACACACACACTGTGCGATTCTCCCTGACTCCCCCTGCCAGGCTGTAGGGTAGCTCTGGGCCCAGTCACAGGTCCTAGGGCAGCCTGGGGCTGAGGTACTGAGCCAGGAGCAGAACGAAATGATCCAGAAGCAGAAAACACTGTTGTGTACCATATCTAGTAACACTGTAGTGTACCATATCTAGTAACACTGTAGTGTACCATATCTAGAGTCATCACTTCCTACACCCAGAAACACACACTGCCAGGGAATGGAAAGGACTATAAATTCCTGCTAATTAGAAATCATGACACTATATGAACCAAGGAGGAGAATGTTTGGTCCGTCATGTTCTCACTGCCTTTCTCTTTTCCGTACTCTGTAAATGTCTCTCTTACTTTCATTATATTTGACAATGGATTCAGCGTCTATAGTTTCTTACTCGCCCACTCTAACTGACAACACAGACACACACACACACACAGAGACGGTTGGTTTTAATGCGCTACTTTACTGTGTCATATATAAAGCCTTCAGGGAAATATGACAGGAAGAGGGTAAGTGCTATTGATTGGCCACTTCCTGCTTGGCCCTGCTGTCAGAGCTAAACAAGCTGACCGTTTTGCTGTCTTAACCAAGACTCGTAATATATGTGTATTGTATATTTCGCTTGTTTCTAGACAATTATTTTATTTATTTACGTAGCTCAAGTCAATTTTCCAATGGGATCATATCTACATTTTTACTTTAGACGCACTTTTTGGCAACTGGTTTAAAAATGACGCTTTTCAGTCAAAAACGTGTTATGATCTAGGTGTATTGCAGAGGAAAGAAAGGCGCAGAGTGTGTATATCTGTTAAAAATGGCGAAAACATTATACACTGTAGAAATTAAATTGTGCATCTACAGCGATTTACTAATAACATCTAAATAGTAATTTAACACAACACCCACCCTATATATTGATGTGGCATAGAAACAATTACCAACACAGTGAACCAAGACCCAGTAACTTATATAACCTACATAATCACCAAATCTAAACCTGCTGTGCCCATTATAATCACCCACATTTGATTCAGATGACTTCAAATGTATATCTACCCTAAGGGAACTGCAGCGCCCTCCTAGCCCACTAGACCCTCTTAGTGAGACAGGAATCGATACACATGTTCCCCCAAAAGTGCGTACTTTGTCATGTATTTGGAAATATGTGCCGCATGTCATCGAAACCACTTGCTTGGATTTTCATTGTTAACTGATTCTACTTAAAATGTATGCACATATATACATCCTATACATCCAGCCCCAAAAGCAAGTTTTGGGAAATTGTTTTGTTAGTCACAAAATATCCACACTGCAAATTAATTGATTTAGTTTTTTGCCTTTTGCTCAAGGACCAATGCCCTAAAATAATTAAATGAAAATTATAATTAAATGTTGATGTGACTTAAAAAAAATTACACTTATTTTCTCTATGTTTACACCCGTCTAATGTTTTTATTTTTTGTTGGCTAGACTTGGCAGTTCTTACTATCTGTTACGTAAGAACATGGATCTTTACAGTTATCTGACTGGGTAGTGGCGAGAAACAATGTTAGTCATAACACAAAACTTACAGTACAAATGTCAAAGGTCGAGAAAGTACGTAATTCTTTCAACCAAAATGTTTTTTTCCCCACAATCACAGAAATAAACTTGCAGATAATGATAGCTCGAGACATTTTCTCTATAGGCCAGAAAGTTTGCAGGTGTAAAATAAAATTGTGTGAACAAAAAGTTTCTGTGCACACGCTGACAAAAGATGTTCCCGCAATTGACAGCCACTATCCTGAATGGTACGTCTGAACATGCTTGTGTAAATTCAGAAGCTTATGCAAACCGAAGTGAGGCTAGCTAGGCGTTTATTCTCTGGTAATGTAAACAAACCTTAAGTAAGTAAAAAACTTTCTTTGTCCTACTGTTCCCTACTGTCCGGCCTGTAATTTCATTTTTATTGTAAACTAATGTGAGCAAAGGTGGTCTACAGTCTCAAAAAGATATTCAAGTATAAACTCGAACAAATAGAAGAAAGATGAAAGGCAGTCGAGTGCAGGTTGCCAGAACGCAGTTATATCAGTACACTGCTAACCATCTATTTGATGTAATTAGCATCACCTCCATAAATCAAGGTCAGCTTATCATCCACAGACAGAGGGGTGGTGGTGGTAATGACATTTATATACCTGTTTCTTACAGGAGTTCGCAAATAATAGTAATGCCGCAAACTAGGCCTGTTTGACCTGCTCAAGGTCTTCCTGGCACCAGAGGATGGACCTAATTCTTCAATGTGATGTCGTTCACTGGTCAGAGATCTTGATTTGAACGAATCACAATCTATGTTTTACTAAAATACCTAGCGGCAGTACCCTCCATGCAAATTGTTAGCAAATAAGAACCAGTGAATAATCCAATTCCAATAAGCTCCTGTCCAGATAGTTAATAGCAACATCTTGCTCCCTGCAACTTAAGTGTCCTGGGTCAGCCAGGCTGTTAAACACTCGCCAATACTGGCAGAATTGTCAAGAAATACCTTGCACTGAACATAGATTATTGTATTAAATGAAAACATATAATAGTTAAGAGTGTGGTCATAGTTTACTTTTTAATGGGGCACTGTGTAGAATCCTGCCTAGTGTTTACAAGAATTAATTTAACAATAACATGACGTGTCTCTGTCGTTCACCTTACAAGAACCACAACGTATTAGCTAGCCAGGGTGGTTTAAGGGCATAGAACCAAAATGTATTAGCTAGCCAGGGTGGTTTAAGGGCATAGAACCACAACGTATTAGCTAGCCAGGGTGGTTTAAGGGCATAGAACCAAAATGTATTAGCTAGCCAGGGTGGTTTAAGGGGATAGAACCAAAACTTATTAGCTAGCCAGGGTGGTTTTAGGGGATAGAACCAAAATGTATTAGCTAGCCAGGGTGGTTTAAGGGCATAGAACCAAAATGTATTAGCTAGCCAGGGTGGTTTAAGGGCATAGAACCAAAATGTATTAGCTAGCCAGGGTGGTTTAAGGGGATAGAACCAAAACTTATTAGCTAGCCAGGGTGGTTTTAGGGGATAGAACCAAAATGTATTAGCTAGCCAGGGTGGTTTAAGGGCATAGAACCAAAATGTATTAGCTAGCCAGGGTGGTTTAAGGGCATAGAACCAAAATGTATTAGCTAGCCAGGGTGGTTTAAGGGCATAGAACCAAAATGTATTAGCTAGCCAGGGTGGTTTAAGGGCATAGAACCAAAATGTATTAGCTAGCCAGGGTGGTTTTAGGGGATAGAACCAAAATGTATTAGCTAGCCAGGGTGGTTTAAGGGCATAGAACCAAAATGTATTAGCTAGCCAGGGTGGTTTAAGGGGATGGAACCAAAATGTATTAGCTAGCCAGGGTGGTTTAAGGGCATAGAACCAAAATGTATTAGCTAGCCAGGGTGGTTTAAGGGGATGGTACTGTGTTTGAAGTGAGTATGAGGAGACTACAAGTCAATTAAAACAGATAAAACAGCAATAAAGTTTAATGTCGGAAATGTCTCAGGCACTTGCAAGGATGTTGCAAAAGAAATACTTAAACATCAACTACAAATGACTTATGGTCATTTATGCTAGTTGTACAGTCGCACACACAAACACGTATGCACAAATGCATTTTTCTTTTGTTGCGGGGACCTGAAAACGAATCCTAACACAGAGATCTATGTTTGCTATCCTTTGCCCTAACCTAAACCAAATCGTAACCCCATAACATTTAGGCCTAATTTGTACCTAGTGCCAAACCAAAACAGTTAATGCCTACCGCTTTTACCCAATATCTACACCACGATAGCTGGAAATTCATTATTATTCCTATAGTTTGGACCTGCCAGGAACACTTTACATGTACATATAGAGCTGTATCACACACAACGACACAGCGACACAAACACAAAACCATTCCCACACCAACTGCTACTCCTCTACAGGATTGGTCTCGGACCAAGCGATACAGTTGAACCTCTTAACTGTTGACCTCACACATTTACCAATATACGTCTGTAGACCAGGAACTGAGGCACGACTATCAGAAACCCACAGCCAGGGGTCTGCATGTGCACTCTGCTGGCCGGGTGTGGTATTACAGGATACAATTATCCAGAGCCAGGAATTCACTATAATCTTTAGGATTTGTTTTTCACATCTCGGGGTTCTAATAAAAGGAGTAAGGAGGTGTTAGAGGGGTGAACGAGAAATGAAAAGGTAGGAGGTGGATGAGAAGGTAAAAAAACAATGCTCTTCTTCATCTTCGTCATATCCTGAAATAACTCATGGGCATTCTTCTGGGTTCACTGTTCAACAATACATGTTTCCTGAAACACAAATAGTAGAGAACATTCTCCAAGTACGCCATTAAACAGTTGGTCCAAATAGAATAGAAAGACAGGCAGAACTGCTCTCAGATCAGCTTTTTCTATATAAATAATATATTCAAATCAATGATATGAACAATCGATCAGTCCCTTAACAATTTCTTCCGCAAAATAGGTCCACATATTTATAGGACGTATTCTATTTGTTATGCAAATATCACTTAATCATGCTTTGTTATGTAATCTATGCTGTAGGCTGTGTACTATTTTAATTAAACTTGTAAACTTGCTTGTTTGGAACTATTGCAAATACATTTGTTATTTTTCCCAAAGTTACGCCGGTTTTAGAGTGAGTCTGAAATAAAAGCTACACTCAAGAGCAGTCCTGTATCTGGATTCATTACAATAATATCCGGGTAAGTTTCAGTATTTGAAGTCAACTTCTGTAAAGTAAATAGTGTTTACAGAGAGCCATATTTAATATTTCGAAGAGAGTATCAATGATTAAAAGGCAAATATACCCAACAACGTAGTATTTGTGTGGTTGCAAAAATGCTATTATGGTATTGATGAACTTAGAAAGGGAGAGCGTATGTAGAGAGAGTAGGTAGCAAGTGCATAAACAGGATGGCAAACTCAGTGAGGATATGGCCTTATTATTATGAGACGACGCCATTGTAGTCTGTCCACAAAATGAGGTGAAAACAAAAGTACACCTCCAAACGCAGGCCAAATGTACAATGTATGAGCACAATGTATGAGCACAATGTATGAGCACAATGTATGAGCACAATGTATGACCACAATGTATGACCACAATGTATGAGCACAATGTATGAGCACAATGTATGACCACAATGTATGAGCACAATGTATGACCACAATGTATGACCACAATGTATGACCACAATGTATGACCACAATGAATGGCCACAATGTATGACCAAATCATTTATTCTTTAACATGTATGCACATTGTTCCATAACTTTGCATTTATAACACATGAAAATGTATTTAGTCTAGAGGACAGAACGATTGAACAGATCCTTGAATAGATAGAGGCTAGTAAAGGTGGTGGGTACACAATTTAGATCACTGCTGGAGAGTGTCATCTGGGATAATTGTGCGTGCATTGATTAATTGGATGTATTCTTATAGTTGTTTTTTAAATTGTATTTATTTTGTAGATTGTGTTAACAGGACTCCCCTGTGAGTCAGACCTCGGCCTAAGCGGTTATTTCCCTGTAGAAATAAAAGTTGTCTGGATCCAATCCAACAAGGAAGAGAATGAGGGAGGGGTGAAGGAGAGGAAGGAGGAGGGCGAGGGAGGTGAAGGAGGAGGAGGAGTAAGAAAGAGGAGAGTGAGGAAGGAGAGGAGGGAGGAGATTGAGAGGTGCTGTGTGAGAGGGATTGTTTATGTAAATTAGTGGAGGGTTTACAGAATAACAAATGGCTTGCTAATGATGACTTCACGCACACGCACGCACGCACGCACGCACGCACGCACGCACACACGCACACACGCACGCACACACACACACACACACACACACACACACACACACACACACACACACACACACACACACACACACACACACAAACACTCGTGAACAAACACTCAGCCCTCATCTCCAGGCAGACATGAAAAGCTCCTTTCAAAGCAGTCCAAGTCATTGGACGCCTGAATAAGACAGTAGCAATTACTCAGCTTTAAGAGCTACACTACATCACCATACGGAGAGGAAAGAAAGGGGGAGGGGGAGAGACAGAGAGGAAAGAGAGAAAGGGGGAGAAACAGAGAGGAAAGAGAGAAAGGGGGAGAGACAGAGAGGAAAGAGAGAAAGGGGGAGAGACAGAGAGGAAAGAGAGAAAGGGGGAGAGACAGAGAGGAAAGAGAGAAAGGGGGAGAGACAGAGAGGAAAGAGAGAAAGGGGGAGGGAAGATGAAGAACGACATAAAGAATATATTGACGATAGATATAGATGGATAAATAGATGACAGATAAATAGCCAGACACAAAGACACACCTCCACAATACTTCCAGAGCACCAGTGAATCATAAGCGACTGGTCAGCTTCTGGGAAAAGATTTGTGTAGAACTCCTCTGTGATCACCGATAACCTTCCCTTAACCTCTCCACAAAGCATGACAGTTAGGCAGCACAGGTCTAAGTCGTAGGTTACACGTTTCGAAATAACACACAAGAAACAGAAATACACAATGATATGACATTTTAAGTACGCCATGCTGTACCAAAACAGGTTGGTCAAACTAAAACCCATCATGATGAAGTATTAGGGTAAGGACAGGGTTAAACTTCAGTGAAGGCATTCATTTGGATTGGTTAAGAGATAAGGTTTAAGAAAGCCTGAACACAAATATCAAGTGCATATCATTAGGACTGAACAGGCGACTCTTAGAGCTGTAGTCATTAACAAGCTGCAAGCTTACAGCCGTTAGGGACGTACAGTTCCCATAATGCACGGGGAATGTTCATGGACATGTTACCAGGAGTGTTTGTGTGTCTGTGTGTGTCTGTGTGTATCTGTGTGTGTGCTGTGTGTGTGTGTCTGGTGTGTGTCTGGTGTGTGTCTGGTGTGTGTCTGGTGTGTGTCTGGTGTGTGTCTGGTGTGTGTCTGGTGTGTGTCAGGTGTGTGTCTGTGTGTGTCTTGTGTGTGTGTCCTGTGTGCGTCTGAGTGTGTGTGCGTGGTAACAGGAGAAGAGAAAGAAAACTGACTGGAAAGTGAGGATAAACGGTGTGCTCTGTCTTCTCTCTGGTCATTTACTACAGATCATTGTACAGTCCCTCTAACTATTCATTCTTCTCTTGTTTCTTTCCCACTCTTATGGTAAACGAGAAAGTCCCAAAGGGTGGCAGATAGAACGAGGGAAGTGAGGATAAGAAAGATATGGAGAGGCAGAGAACAGACCAACGGGCGTGGAGACAGAGGAGACAGAGGAGACAGAGGAAACAGAGGAGACAGAGGATACAGAGGAGACAGAGGATACAGAGGAGACAGAGGAGACAGAGGAGACAGAGGAAACAGAGGAGACAGAGGAGAGACAGAGGAGACAGAGGAGACAGAGGAGATAGAGGAAACAGAGGAGACAGAGGAGACAGAGGAGACAGAGGAGAGACAGAGGAGGCCCAGTCATTTCACCCCTAAATCCTCGGCCATCCCTATTATTTCACTGTGCTGCACAAGGAACGAAACAACCGCCAGTCTATACCAACCGCCAGTCTATACCAACCGCCAGTCTATACCACCCGCCAGTCTATACCAACCGCCAGTCTATACCAACCGCCAGTCTATACCACCCGCCAGTCTATACCACCCGCCAGTCTATACCAACCGCCAGTCTATACCAACCGCCAGTCTATACCAACCGCCAGTCTATACCCACCGCCAGTCTATACCAACCGCCAGTCTATACCAACCGCCAGTCTATACCAACCGCCAGTCTATACCAACCGCCAGTCTATACCAACCGCCAGTCTATACCAACCGCCAGTCTATACCACCCGCCAGTCTATACCAACCGCCAGTCTATACCACCCGCCAGTCTATACCACCCGCCAGTCTATACCACCCGCCAGTCTATACCACCCGCCAGTCTATACCACCCGCCAGTCTATACCAACCGCCAGTCTATACCAGTCTATACCAACCGCCAGTCTATACCAACCGCCAGTCTATACCAACCGCCAGTCTATACCAACCGCCAGTCTATACCAACCGCCAGTCTATACCACCGCCAGTCTATACCAACCGCCAGTCTATACCAACCGCCAGTCTATACCACCGCCAGTCTATACCAACCGCCAGTCTATACCAACCGCCAGTCTATACCAACCGCCAGTCTATACCAACCGCCAGTCTATACCAACCGCCAGTCTATACCAACCGCCAGTCTATACCAACCGCCAGTCTATACCAACCGCCAGTCTATACCAACCGCCAGTCTATACCAACCGCCAGTCTATACCAACCGCCAGTCTATACCACCCGCCAGTCTATACCAACCGCCAGTCTATACCAACCGCCAGTCTATACCCACCGCCAGTCTATACCAACCGCCAGTCTATACCAACCGCCAGTCTATACCCACCGCCAGTCTATACCAACCGCCAGTCTAAACCAACCGCCAGTCTATACCAACCGCCAGTCTATACCAACCGCCAGTCTATACCAACCGCCAGTCTATACCAACCACCAGTCTATACCAACCACCAGTCTATACCAACCACCAGTCTACACCTACCACCAGTCTATACCACCCACCAGTCTACACATACCACCAGTCTATACCACCCACCAGTCTATACCAACCACCAGTCTATACCAACCACCAGTCTATACCCATCACCAGTCTATACCAACCACCAGTTCTGATGTTTCAGTCACTCTCATTCATCGTGACATAATTAGCCAGTAGAGGAATGTGTCCATGTACGTAGTAACAGACTACAACACATCCTGACTCCGACCTTTAAACTCTGGCCGACCCCTCACGACCCGAGAAAACAGCAGCTGCTTCCAAGCTGCAGTAACACACTCCATTAGCTCTGACACCTGCTTCCTCACACACACTCTGGTACATCCATACACACAGACGACACACGCTCACACACAATGCCCCGTTGCATAATGGTAATACAGACTGAAAGCCCCTTTATGAGATGACTCCAGTGATACTGGAGAGGGGCTACCATGAGAAGTGAAGGTACTTTCCTATTCTCCTGTCATATCTTTTTTTGGCTGTCCTGTTCTGCTTAAATCCCTCCCGTCTCGTTTTACTCTAATTTGAGCGATAAGAAAATACAGCGACCTCATCGAATGTTGGTAAAGATATAAATAAGGCTTGTTTATTAGCTCAATATTACACTCAGAATAATAGAGACATCTAACCTATTGTAATCCATTCATTCAGATATGTTGTGGACCCTTGCATTGCCCAGAAGTCTCTACTCTTTGATGAGATGAAGGCAACAAAACAAACTCCCTGAAACCAGTCATACATGCAGAATCTCTTTAAAACCACCATGTTCTTGATCTTTGCTTGTGTGAGTCTGCGGTCACTGAATCATTTTGTAGGAACCTTTGGAAATGCTTTAGATCATTGTCCTGCATTAAGATCCAAAAACGCAACAATTACCAGGTCATTTGAAAGCAAACCCAACACAACCTCACATATCCACCCCATACTTTCAAGATGCATCACCACCCCCATTTTGACACCAAAACCCCCTATGGTTTATGTGGCCTAAACAGCCTATGTTGGTTTATTTGTTATTGTCTTTTTTGCTCATCTTTACAAAGGGGAATTCCCTGTACGTTGCTGCTTGCCAGTTTACACAGCAAACGTATATATAAGTTATATTGGGCTGCTCTTATAAACATGACAGGTAACTGTTAGCTTGTGCTAGCCCGCTACTATGCAATGAGCTAATAAGCTAACAAAGACATATAAGCAGTTTTTAATAATGATTTAAAAATGAAGAATGTGCATTTCTGAAGGGAGGATAATGATATGAATGTACTGATCCTCTCTCCAACTTGACTAGGTCTTTACTCCTGTTTCTGCAGATATCCTGTGGGGCCTGAGAGAGGGCTACTGCTCGTCAAACAAATTGTTACAGGCTTGACATGATGACACAGTGTTTGTGTATCGACAGCCACTTAACAAATCTTAATCTGGCCCTAAGTGAGCACGTACGCAGGGGTGTGGCCCTTGATTGGCTGTCTCTGTTACTAGGCAATATATAAATGAGCGGACATGGCAAATTCAAAAAGACAGATAGCATGTTCACTTAGGTGTTTGTGTGTGCTTGTGTGCGTGAATACAATTGTGTGTGTGAGTGTGTGTGCCTGTGTGGTGCGTGTTGGTCCAGGATGGCCTGACCAGCCTGTTGACAGATGGTATAGTGCTGAGCAAGACAGATAAACAAATATAGAGAGGAAAAGAAAAAGACAAATGGAGAAATAGGGAGAAAAAAAGAACAGAAAGAGAAAACACAGTAGGTGCCCCACTTCTTCACCCTAGAAAGGGACATCACTTCTAAGATTTGTAACTATTGCTGTATGCACTTGGTAAACCCTTTATTTTATTACTGTTTTCTGCTGTTGTTTTTAGGAGAAAGTGTTGGAACATAATGAAAAACATACACAAAAAATAACTTGCATTTAAAGCTTTTTTTAATCAATTTAATAATAAATCAAAATGAGCAAAATAGATCATTAGATAGTTTGTTTTTGATGAAAACTCCCGAACATTATATCTGACAGTATACACCTAAAGCAAATATTGTTTACAGATCCAACAAATCCTGTTTTATCTACAACTTCTCCACAGATCCTGAGGCAAGTCCTCTGGTCTTATCTACATCTTCTCCACAGAACCTGAGGTAAGTCCTACGGTTTTATCTACATCTTCTCCACAGATCCTGAGGTTAGTCCACTGGTTTTATCTACACTTTCTCCACAGATCCTAAGGCAAGTCCTCTGGTTTTAACTACACTTTCTCCACAGATCCTAAGGCAAGTCCTCTGGTTTTATCTACACCTTCTCCACAGATCCTGAGGTAAGTCCTCTGGTTTTATCTACACCTTCTCCACAGATCCTGAGGTAAGTCCTCTGGTTTTATCGACACCTTCTCCACAGATCCTGAGGTAAGTCCTACGGTTTTATCTACATCGTCTCCACATATCCTGAGGTAAGTCCTACGGTTTTATCTACACCTTCTCCACAGATCCTCAGGATACTTAGTCATACGGTTATATCTACACCTTCTCCACAGATCCTGACGTAAGTTGTCCAGCGTTATTTATGCCATTTCCCCAGATCCTGTGTTCCCTTGTGGACATTGGCAGTGGGGCTCTCTTTCCTTTAAATAAATGTTTGCTGGGCATTTTTGGAAGTAATTAAGTTACAACAAGAGGGAATGTTTTTAGAGATCACTAGTCAAGTCTGCATGTTAATCCATTTTTAATGTTGGTCTTGGGAGCTTATGTGTTGACCAATGAATGAATGTGAAATAAGGAAGGAGGGGGATGAGGAATCTAGTTGACAGACTGACAGAGGGCAGCCAGCTGGGTACTGGCCTGTCTGATAGTGTGTCTGTCAGGTTACACTACAAATACTGCAGTACCTGTACCCTTCTCCACATACCCTGTTCAGCCCTACAGCTTCACCTGTCTTCTAATGTTAGTGGGCATTCATATTCACCTGTCAGTGCTGAGCCCCAAGCTCCGTAGACAAGTAAACAATGTTGAGTGACAAACTGAAAGGCATGCAAACAACCTAATCTCCACCTGTCTGCCATTCGCTCTCTTCTCATATCTCTCGGAGAGACGGACAGACGTGGAGAATGACAGACAGGAAAGTCAGAAAGACAGATAGAGATAGACAGGAGAAAGATATAGGCCAAGTGAGAAATGCCCTACCACAGAACCCGATACAGAGCGACATTTGACAACATAAAAAAAAGTACAAAAATAAATGTCCGTCTTTGGCAATATGTACATGCTTAGGTCATGTCAATGAAGGAGACATTAGTTCGATTGAATTAGGAAAAAGAAAGATAATGAGAGACAGGGAGAGAAATAGAGGGGGTGAGAGAAAAGCAGAGAGAACAGAAGGGAAAGAGAACAAAGAAAAGAGTTGGAAGCAGAAGAAAGTGACAGATCAGTAGGTTTGTACGCAGGCAGGCAGCTTTCCTAAACAGCAGTGTCTGTATTTACAGCAGTCAGTCAGTGGGTGTAGTGTAATGACAGACAACACAACCACCACCCACACACCTTCACATAGACACACTCACAGTCTATTTCTTCATTACCTCATCTGGCCGCAGCCACTACAGTGTGTGTGTGTGTGTCTTGCTTCTCTTCTGTTCTGAAACGTCCCAGAGGTCTTTAATGTAAAAGAGAAGGTAAAGCACAATGACTTTATCACGTGTCATTAATCCTGGCCAATTAAGGGCAATTAACCAACCCCAAAATGATTTACGGCGGTCCTATACAATTGGTCAGAAATGATAATCTGATCATCTATTTTCTGATTTGTTACTGGCAAATGGTTGAGTGTTCATTGAGAAATCATTTTTAATGTTCCAAATCCATCTGAAAGATAAAACTGTCACATAGTTACAAATAACTACAACAGATTAGCGCCTTGCCGACAGAATCTGGCAAAAATGATAGCCAGTAGTATAAAGTCAAGCACGTTGATAAGTGTTTTGAGCATAAGTAATGTAATATAGAGAACATATCTAGTAGGAAGGAACAAGCATTTTGATGACATATTGTATTTTATTGATGGCTAATTTATTGTTGCTCATTGGCTTACTAAAGGGGTTGTGTTATAAATGCAACCACACTTTTCGCCCCCACATTTTTATATACCAAAGGATACTTTTTGTCCTGTTACAGAGATTCTCTGGTGTCTCTGTTAATGTATTGTACAAAAATAAATAGGATGTGTGTAAAGTCAAAAATATAATGTCAAATCCCCCTCTCACTGTGTGCTACATCCAGCCAAATGCTTTAATTATGAATACGGGAGTTTTTTTTCTTTTACCGTTATGGAGAATGGTTAATTGAGGGGCAGGCTTTAGGTTGGCATTAGGAAATTATGTTAAGAAACAGTTTGGGGGGAAAATAAGTTGAGAGCAAAAGAGACTGGTCTACAGGGAGGAATACATCTTTATCTGCTTCGTAGCATTAAACCCATTCAGCCTTTTGTTTGATATCCGCGCACCCGGGAAAAAAGTATGGGAAACACTGATCCATGTTCAAAACCTAGACTGAGTCAGTGTGGAGGAAAAGCAAACAAAAAACCAGAAACTTACAAGGTGCCAAAATCATGACTCGTAAAGTCTGTTTTCGTATTGGACATAAAAATCATTAAACTAGCTGTGCACACAGAGGAAAACCCGACATACCCACAACACAGACAGACAGGGGCAATACTGCTAAAAATTAATGTACAGATAATCTGTTAAGTTTGGCTTTTTAATAACGTCTAAACAGGAGTGGGATCAGGGCCGTTCTGCCACATAGCTGGTATAGGCAAATGCCAGGGGCGTCGTTCATCCATAGGGGGCCAAACGAGGAGGAAAATACAAATACTAATTGGCTGCTTTGTAAGGGGGGGGACCAGCTAAAATCTTGCCTAGGGCCCCATATTGGCCAGGGCCGGCCCTGAGTGGGTTCATTTGAATGTTGCGTTCATTAGACGGGAACTTGCTGGGTCTGATACTTCAGAGATTTTTTATCACTATTTGCGGTGGAACATGTAAACGTCTGTTTTCTCAGAACGGTTCATTTTACAGTCTCAACAGTGTGCATGTGTGTACATTGTGTGTTTGTGTACGTATCTGTGTGTTTGTTGTGTTAGACAAAGGCTGTGTCTGTGTTGAGCTGTACCTTGGCAGCTGTCCTACCCTGCGTGGCTGGGTGCAAACAGTGTGTGTGTGTGTGTGTGTGTGTGACAAAAGGCCAACATATATATCTCCCTGAGTCGGCGTATCCTAGCAACACGGCAGCCATGGAGCAGCTGGCATAACGGAACTGTGTGGCCATGATGGATTTATGAGTGTGGGCTGTGTGTATGTTCACATGTATCCACTATGATGTACTGTCTGCGCCATCACTGATCATATATACATCACTTATAGAATGATAGCAGGTGGTGTATCTATCCACGAATTTACCTGACATCTTTATTTCTTATTTTCTCTTCGCTATAGGTCACATATCGTGCTGCAATATTCCACAGAGATATTAAACAGATACACGAATGTATTGATAATTGTTGTTTGTTTAATTTAGTTTTCAAAAGTATGTTTCATCTCAGGTAAATATGTCTCTAATACTGCATATATGTGGAAGTGCAGCTCAGTTTCCACCACATTGTGTGGGCCGTCATCTACCAAAAACATTGTCTGCATACTACGTTCTTTAGCAATAGGCCCAGCGCTAAACAGGGCTACGCAGGGCTATAGAGCTATGCTGGGATACAGGGCTACACAGGGCTATAGGACTATGCTGGGCTACAGGGCTACGCAGGGCTATAGAGCTATGCTGGGCTACAGGGCTACACGTCTGTACTTTGCCATGGTTTTACTTTCGTTTGGGAACATCACTGTGGTCTATCAATCCATTTTGATAAGTTTTTGTTTGATTTCTTTTAGTTTGTCAAGTGGTTCTACTTTGGCATTTCCATTATATGTTTGGGGATTACAGTTTTGCTTGGGTGTTGTTGGGTTTTATGACCAGAACAAAAAACCAGCTGACATACTAGGCTCTTCTCTGAGGTCATCGCTATGTCAACATGTTTTTTTGTTCTAGAAGTTTTGAGAGGCCCTTTAATGTTGGGGTGAAATTTAATTTTTTATGTATTTTTATGATTAGTGGGTATAGAGCTAAATTGGCAGTACAATATTTGTTGTACTGCCAGAATATTCTAAATGTACTGCCTAAATTGGGAGTGGATCCCATTTAGTAAATCATTTGTTGGTTCTCCCCAGATCACACACAATGAGCCCCAGCTTAATGTGAATATTAAGTACACTTTAAAGTAAGTTGGTATAAGGTTATGACACATTCAGAAGGTGGAATGGTTCTTTACGCAGAACGTACGTTGAATTCAGGATCCATGAGGGAACAACAGAAGTCAGGCCAGCAATGGTCGATATACAGAAAGGAAAAAGTACAAAATCAGGCCGGCACAAAAACTGGGCCGAGTATAAACCAGAATAACGCTGGTCGATACACAAGAAAATAGAATAGCTAGAGCACACTAGAAAAAGGCTTAGAATGACGTGAGTAAACACAAAACAAAGAAAATGATTACACGTTTACACGTTTTTCCTCCAATGCTTTCATTTATTCGTATGACTCTCATATCAATGGAGACTCTCATATCAATGGAGTCTGAATGTTTTGTTGTTGTGAGAACCTTGTTCTGGGGCTGTTGGTTGATCCATAAGGATGTGCAGGTGTGAACATGGTATGTCATGCCCTTTATTGGTAACAAGATAATCAGATCCGCGTATCGTATTCACTGAGGAAATTATAGAGGCTGTTGGTTGTACTGCAAAGGATGATGTAAAGGTTTTTTTAGAGGTTGCTGTTTACATCGATTACCCGGTGGTTATTCGGGACCAATGTGTCGCCACGATTGTGGATGGTAGTGACCGACTGTTAGATTGGTCTGCAGGGGTCAGCAGTTATGAGAGATGTTGGGACCGTGGGCAGGTGTTGAGCTGAACACGGAGTCCTAACACAGCCTGGGGAGATGGCTCAGGAACACTTGGGGTTTCCTAGCGCACCTGTTTCACTTCCTCTCCTGTCAGCCTTTATTTCTCTCTGAAATATATATTTTTCTCTAAATTGCTCTCTCACACTTCTTCCTCTGTCCCAACCTCTTCTCTTTCTCTGTCTCCATACCCTTTCACGAAAAGCTGACAGAGACCAGTTCAATGAGTGCAGCCAGACAACATGAGACTAGTAAACCAGCAGTGTGTGTGTGTGTGTGTGTGTGTGTGTGTGTGTGTGTGAGGGAGAGTGAGAGAAAATTATGACGAGAGTTCACTCAGGTCCGTTTCAGGGTCATTATTATAGCTGACCCATTGCCTGTAGAACAAATCAGGCCAACATGTAAATAGTGCTTACTACCACAGCAGTGAGAATTAGATAGTGAGGTTATATGGCCACACACACACACACACACACACACACACACACACACGCACACACACACACACGCACACACGCACACACACGCACACACACACCGGTCCACGTTAATAACAGAGGAGCACACAGGATTACGAAATGAGGAAAAAACTAGAGAGGGTAGGGTTAAGAGAGGTTATCTAATCACAACACTCCATCTTTTCTTCTGGGAAATCAGTGTCTCAGAGCTTAGGGAGAGGATGCTGATTCAGACACACACACACACACACCCACACACCCACACACACCACACACACCACACACACCACACGCACCACACGCACCACACGCACCACACGCACCACGCGCACGCGCACGCGCACACGCACACACGCACACACGCACACACGCACACACGCACACACACACACACAGACACACACAGTGTGGGTTTCTGGTTGTCTTCCATGGTATGAGGGAAGCATTCCAAACTATAGTCCAATCAGAGGGTTCTCCACTGGGCAGAACTCTGTCTCCGTGGGATTTGGTCGTTGGCAGCCGAGGTCTGTCTGGCAAAATGGGGGTCAGTGGAGAAACCCGACATCCACCCGTGGCACCAACCCCTGACATCAACCCCTGACCCCTGACATCAACCCCTGACACCAACCCCAGACACCAATCCCATACATCAACCCCAGACGTCAACCCCTGACATCAACCCCTGACATCAACTATAAAGAATGAAAATAATTCCAAAACAACTGGTGCTCCTGTCAAAACATTAGAAGGCACTGATCTAGATGTGGTTTGCTAGTGTTTATAGATGAGCGAGTGAGAGAACTGGGAGGACTGCTTTGAGTTGAGAAATGTGATGTCTTTTGAATCGCCGCTGACCGTGTGTTTTATGCCTGCTCTTAAAAAAGCAAGTCCCTTTAAAAGCGCCGCTTAGTGTTGAGTCTTACTCTCACTGTCACTGTGACAAGCTGCTGTAGAACAACACCAGAGGAGGAGAGGACATGTCTCAGGTAGAGGCTGTCTCCCCTGTCACGCATCTGTCACACATCTGTCACACATCTGTCACACATCTGTCACACATCTGTCACAAATCTGTCACACATCTGTCTCCATACATCCTTAACCTTGTCTCTTCTCCTCTGCTATATTTCCCACTTCAGATGCATGAAGAAATGGAGAGAGGACAAAGTGATGTTGCCAATTATGGTGCGTGTGGGGAGTCTGTGCCAGTCTGTGTGTGTGTGTGTGTGTGTGTGTGTGTGTGTGTGGGGGGGAGTCTGGGCCAGTGTGTGTGTGTGTGTGTGTGTGGGGGAGAGTCTGGGCCAGTGTGTGTGTGTGTGTGTGTGTGGGGGTGGAGTCTGGGCCAGTGTGTGTGTGTGTGTGTGTGTGTGTGTGTGTGTGTGTGTGTGTGTTGTTTTTGGAGAGAGCCAGGGGGACATCCCTCCTTCATGGCGCCGTGGTAAGCGGCACAGTCTGCAAACTGACACAAACACACGCACGCACACACACACACACACACACACACACACACAGCTGGCCACCATACACTCGCAGGCTGCTGGAGCCAAACCTCAGTCTAACCACTGGCACTTATGCCAATATTCCCTGAAACACCCCCCCTCCCTGTTCACCTGGTACTAATCCCAGCTGCTCTTGTATTGTGCTGTAATTTAAGGCTCTGTTGAAGAAGCACATAAAACTTAGACAGCAGACCGCCCCCTACAGATCCCCCCCTGAACCACTCTAACACACACACAACCCCGGTTTCTCTTTCCTGTCCTCCCTCTCACACACACACACTCAGTCTTCCTTTTTCCAATTCTCTCTCTCACACCCCTTCCTTCTCTTATGCTCTCTCACCCCCCTCTCTTCCTCTCCCTAACTCCCATTTTTTCTCTTTCACTCTCTTCCTCTTCCCCTCTCTCCATCACACCCCCTCATCCTCTTTCCCTCCCTCCCTCTCTCCCCCTCTTCCTCTCTCCCTCACCCCGCTCTCCCTCTCTCCCTCACCCCTCACACCTCTCTCTCCCTCACACCCTCTCTCCCTCCCTCCCTCTCCCTCACCCCCTCACACCCTCTCTCTCCCTCACACCCTCTCTCCCTCACACCCTCTCTTTCCCTCACCCCCTCTCTCCCTCACCCTCACACCTCAGCTCCATCCACTCACCTATGTCAGTTTCTCCATTGACCCCAGTCTGCTATACCGGCCCTCACTCTGTCAGCCCCGAGTCCTGGAGGAAGTAGTTCTGGAGGCAGCAGACTGTTTTAGAGAGGCCCAGGAAGTCATTATCGATCGACGCTGCAAGGCTTTGTGGGAGTTCATCTCTCTCTAAGGATCAGAGAGAGCATTCCAAGGAGGCACACGCATTCTTCCATGCCTTTACTCCTCTTTCCGCCTGCCCTCCTGCCCTCCAAAGCGTGTTCCTAAGCTTAACTAGATCCATTGTTCCTTACCTTCCTTCTGTCTATCTACCGAAAATCAATAGGTCTTTGTGGGGAAGCAGTAAAGTGTTGTGTGTGTGTGTGTGTGTGTGTGTGTGTGTATAGAGGAAAGGGTGAGCAGGGGCGATGGGTTAGGCAGGGGTGAGGGGTGAGGGGGGTGAGGATGGAGATAAAGCAAAAAGAGAATTATTGACACGCTGGAATCCACCAAAGTTGCTGCGGCACACATGAATGCTAGATGGCCCTAAACAGTGACCACACAGAGGGAGACTACCTGACCAGGTCACCTGAACCCAAATGAAGAAACACGTGCAGACTCAGTGAGAATGGCCTTGTTACAGGCAGACCTGAACAAGAATAGATAGTAAGCGAACAATTAGTTCTTGTAGTCGACATATTGGATGCAGACAAAATGGGCAAGAGTAAAGACCTGAGCAAATTTGATAAGGGCCAAATTGTAATGTCCAGTCGACTGGGTCAGAGTATGTCTGTAGTAGTGATGGTAACAGGATGCACTGTGGGAAGACAAAAAGACGATGGATGGAGTGCAATGCATTGGGCAATGTTCTGCTGGAGAACCCTGGGGCCGGGCGTTCATGTAGACATCAACATGACACATGCCATCTACCGAAACAATGCCCCCTGCCACACTGCACACATTGGAACATGAAATTCCCCAGATCTCTGTCCCATGAGCATCTGCGTGATGTGCTGGGCCAACAAGTCCGAGCGTTGACGTCTTTATCTCAAAACATACAGGACTTGGATCTATTAATCTGACGGTGGCCGCGCAGTGATCATGCTAGATGTGTTTGTGTACGTTTTATCTTCTGCGTTCTGGTGTGGTCTATTTTGTGTTTACGTTTGTTTCCGGTTGCCACGCTAACGGGGTGTGTGACATGATGGCGCTCAGCTGTTGCCAATCAGCCATCACACACCTGGCTCCTGTTGGAAATCAGGACAGTATAATATAACAGCAGTACAACCTGCTGGATCATTAAGCCACACTAGCAGGTGTTCTGTTGCCAGTGCCTAGTGCATCCTTCAGTCCGAAAATTGTGCCCCAAGTTATCTTTTTGTTATTCTTTTCCTCCACCTTGATTCGATATACGATTTACTACTATTCGATATTGACACGATATACTACTCTGCACTCACCTGGACACCTTCCTTTGTTCCCACCTGAGATTCTGGAACTAGAACCAGCCTACGTACGGGATTCCTGGATGTACACTTGTTCTTATCTTTTGTCACTCACAATAAATATTATTGTAACCACATTTCTGGCCCGGTCTGCGATTGGGTTCAGGACATCATGACAATTACAGATGCCTTGGTGCCAGATACCACAGGACACCTTCAGGGATCTACTGTCTAATGTCTTGGTGCCAGATACCACAGGACACCTTCAGGTATGTACTGTCTATTGTCTTGGTGCCAGATACCACAGGACACCTTCAGGGTCTACTGTCTAATATCTTGGTGCCAGATACCACAGGACACCTTCAGGGGTCTACTGTCTATTGTCTTGGTGCCAGATACCACAGGACACCATCAGGGGTCTTGTAGAGTCATTGCCTCAGAGGGTCAGCGCTGTTTTAGTGAGATGAGGACCAACAGCATATTAGGCAGGTGGTCATAATATTATGGCTCATCAGTGTATATTCAAAAACACAGACACTAAAAAACTGTGAAAGAGAACGAGTGTTAATATCCTCTATCAACCCCTGAATCAGAGAGTGTGCGTTTATGTGTGTGTCGCTTAAGCCGAGTGAGAGAGAGCCAAACCTCACCACAGATTTGGCCAGGGTCTGTGGAGCCAGAGAGAAAACACACACTCACACACTCATTTCCCTGGATGGAAACTGACGGTGCCACTGGTGCTGTACTGAAAAGATCTCACTGTGTGTGGATACGTCATTCTGCAGAAAAGAGACTGAATTAAAAGGAAGAGAGAGAGAGAGAGAGAGAGAGAGAGAGAGAGAGAGTATGAAATAGGGAAGAAAGAGATCAGTATGAGAGAGGGAAGAGAGAGAGAGATCAGTATGAGAAGAGAGAGATCAGTATGAGAGAGAGAGAGAGAGAGAGAGAGAGAGAGATCAGTATGAGAGAGGGAAGAGAGAGAGAGAGATCAGTATGAGAGAAGAGAGAGAGATCAGTATGAGAGAAGAGAGAGAGAGAGAGAGATCAGTATGAGAGAGGGAAGAGAGAGAGAGAGAGATCAGTATGAGAGAAGAGAGAGAGATCAGTATGAGAGAGGGAAGAGAGAGAGATCAGTATGAGAGAGGGAAGAGAGAGAGAGAGATCAGTATGAGAGAAGAGAGAGAGATCAGTATGAGGGAGAAGAGGTAGGCAGCTACACAGCAGGTCAAGATGCCAAGAAAAAACATGAGAGAAATAATGAAATAGTGCGTGAGATAGACAGAGTGAGAAAGAGATGGTAATGGAGCAGGAGAAAGGTTGTAAAAAATACAGATAGAAAACGACAGAGGGTGACAGAGATAGATAGAGAGGAAGTGTATATCTATGTGATTAGTATTTTTCCTATTATAATTATGTGTGCTTGACTATGGTCAAGGACACATATTGTAATCTCACATATATATTATTATGTGTGCTTGACTATGGTCAAGGACACATATTGTAATCTCACATATATATTATTATGTGTGCTTGACTATGGTCAAGGACACATATTGTAATCTCACATATATATTATTATTATGTGTGCTTGACTATGGTCAAGGACACATATTGTAATCTCACATATATATTATTATGTGTGCTTGACTATGGTCAAGGACACATATTGTAATCTCACATATATATTATTATGTGTGCTTGACTATGGTCAAGGACACATATTGTAATCTCACATATATATTATTATTATTATTATTATGTGTGCTTGACTATGGTCAAGGACACATATTGTAATCTCACATATATATTATTATGTGTGCTTGACTATGGTCAAGGACACATATTGTAATCTCATATATATTATTATTATATATATTATTATTATTATTATTATTATTATTATATCAATTTTGTCCCCGCCTACTCCTCCCACAGTTTTTGCACTAGATGGACAAAAAAGGTGTCAAAATGTGCGTCCCGAACTCTATTTAGTTGGCATTGTTTTGTAGAAGGTTTCGTTATGTAGTTTACGAAATATTAACGATAATGTCGCTAATTAATCCCCATTGAAATACATTGACGGAATCTTCAAAACTAGAGTGTGAGAGCCCATTCAGCAGAAAATGTAGAGAACATTTGTAAACTGCTACTGCTGCCTGAGTTTCAACCCTTTACACACAAATGGCATATCAAAACGTTCATCTATTTGTGCTGTCACTCAAAATGTTCAAATATAAGCTGTAACATATATATTTATTTCGTTATGTCCTTTTGTTTCCAACTTGCGCCTCCCCATAGACATCCATAGAAACGGTGATTTTCTCCACTCTAATTTGAAAGCGATTTTTGGTGTTTTTTTGTTCGTTTGTAAATTGTTATAGCGCCTGCATTTCCGGGGTTACAGATACATGTTATACATCAAAATGTCCGCCTGGTTCTTAGGATTCTCATGATGTAATTGTTTAAACTGTGTGAGTAAAACTCTGGTTAGTAGAGCTAAAAGTATACGACCATGTCTGAATCTTTTGAAATGATAGACAGTGAAGCAGCATTTTCTGGTTGTTGATTGGCTAAATAGTAGGAACATTCTGGAAGGGGTGGGGGGGAGGAGGCAGCGCGCTCTGATATCGATGAGAACAGCTGGTCCTACTGACAAAGGCATGGCTGGCAGGCAACAGCCACAGACACTGCAATCAACAGCCACAGACATATCCTGCAGCAAAGAAAGAATGAATGAATGGGTAAGTTCTTTCTCTGGGTCTCTGTTTACACGTTAGCATGTTAGCTAGCGTTAGCGCGCTAGCTATCGTTAGCATGTTAGCTAGCGTTAGCTCGCTAGCTAGCGTTAGCTACTACTGTAAGTTTATGCATACATTCAGACAGCCTGCAGCAATGTATGGATGGGTAACTTCTTTCTCTGGGTCTCTGTTTACACGTTAGCATGTTAGCTAGCGTTAGCGCGCTAGCTATCGTTAGCATGTTAGCTCGCTAGCTAGCGTTAGCTACTACTGTAAGTTTATGCATACATTCAGACAGCCTGCAGCAATGTATGGATGGGTAAGTTCTTTCTCTGGGTCTCTGTTTACACGTTAGCATGTTAGCTAGCGTTAGCGCGCTAGCTATCGTTAGCATGTTAGCTAGCGTTAGCGCGCTAGCTAGCGTTAGCTACTACTGTAAGTTTATGCATACATTCAGACAGCCTGCAGCAATGAATGGATGGGTAACATTCTTTCTCTGGGTCTCTGTTTACACAGTGTTAGCAAGTTATGCTATAGGTTTAGCGCGCTAGCTAGCGTTAGCCTGCTAGCTAGCAGTGCGTTAGCCTGCTAGCTAGCGTTAGCCTGCTAGCTAGCGTTAGCTACTACTGTAGTAATGAGTAATGACTGATAGGTTTAACACATTGCATACTATCTTGCATGCAGCAGCAGTGTGTATTCATGAGTATTGACTGATAGGTTTAACACATTGTATACTATGGTGGTTTAACACATTGTATACTATGGTGCATGTAGCAGCAGTGTGTATTCATGAGTAATGACTGATAGGTTTTTATACATTGTATACTTGACAGGGAGGTATGAACCAGTCAATAAAAATAAGTACATATTAACTGAGAAGATTTAAACATGTGCTAAACTCCTGTCCATTGTACTGTCTTCTTTTTCACAGAGGTCACGGTGATAGGATAGGATGGAAAGGCCCAGGAAAAACATTTGAAGCCGGTGTGAAGCAAACCTTGCCCCCCCCACCAATGAACTAGTACTGGTAATTTAATGTAAACTGTTGAGGGTTTCCCTTCTTTAAAGAAGGCTACCTGATGAGTCCATGTTTATTCTATAACAAATCAAAAGTCACTGCGTCAGGGCTGGCAGGAAAGTGATATGAGACAGGGGGCCTGTATGGTAACTTCCTGTTGAGCTTGACTGCCAGGTTAATACTAAGTACGTTTATACAATACTAAAGAATGTGAATTGTTGCTGCTTGCTCTCCCTCCCTTTAGGCATCCCCCCAAAGGCTCTTTTAAGAGCCAATTCACAAATGTTCTTTTGTATACACATTGTATACTATGGTGCATGCAGCAGTAGTGTGTATTCATGAGTAATGACTGATAGGTTTAACACATTGTATACTATGGTGCATGCAGCAGCAGTGTGTATTCATGAGTAATGACTGATAGGTTTAACACATTGTATACTATTGTGCATGCAGCAGCAGTGTGTATTCATGAGTATTGACTGATAGGTTTAACACATCACATACTATGGTGCTTGCAGCAGCAGTGTGTATTCATGAGTAATGACTGATAGGTTTAACACATTGCATACTATGGCGCAGCAGCAGCAGTGTGTATTCATGAGTATTGACTGATAGGTTTAACCCATTGCATACTATGGTGCATGTTGCAGCAGTGTGTATTCATGAGTAATGACTGATAGGTTTAACACATTGTATACTATGGTGCTTGCAGCAGTAGTTTGTATTCATAAGTAATGACTGATAGGTTTAACACATTGTATACTATGGTGCTTGCAGCAGTAGTGTGTATTCATGAGTAATGACTGATAGGTTTAACACATTGCATACTATGGTGCATGCAGCAGCAGTGTCACCTCAGTTTGGCAGTTGATATCAGTACACAGTCGACTACGGGTGGCCGCAAGCACACATCATCACAATTTCTGCAGAAATTGTACGCTATCTAGTTATTATTATTATTATTATATCACTTTTGTCCACCCCTACTCCTCCCACAGTTTTTGCACTAGATGGACAAAAAAGGTGTCAAAATGTGCGTCCCGAACTCTATTTAGTTGGCATTGTTTTGTAGAAGGTTTCGTTATGTAGTTTACGAAATATTAACGATAATGTCGCTAATTAATTCCCATTGAAATACATTGACGGAATCTTCAAAACTAGAGTGTGAGAGCCCATTCAGCAGAAAATGTAGAGAACATTTGTAAACTGCTACTGCTGCCTGAGTTTCAACCCTTTACACACAAATGGCATATCAAAACGTTCATCTATTTGTGCTGTCACTCAAAATGTTCAAATATAAGCTGTAACATATATATTTATTTCGTTATGTCCTTTTGTTTCCAACTTGCGCCTCCCCATAGACATCCATAGAAACGGTGATTTTCTCCACTCTAATTTGAAAGCGATTTTTGGTGTTTTTTTGTTCGTTTGTAAATTGTGATAGCGCCTACATTTCTGGGGTTACAGATACATGTTATACATCAAAATGTCCGCCTGGTTCTTAGGATTCTCATGATGTAATTGTTTAAACTGTGTGAGTAAAACTCTGGTTAGTAGAGCTAAAAGTATACGACCATGTCTGAATCTTTTGAAATGATAGACAGTGAAGCAGCATTTTCTGGTTGTTGATTGGCTAAATAGTAGGAACATTCTGGAAGGGGGGGGGGAAGGAGGCAGCGCGCTCTGATATCGATGAGGACAGCTGGTCCTCCTGACAAAGGCATAGCTGCAGACAACAGCCACAGACACTGCAATCAACAGCCACAGACATATCCTGCAGCAAAGAAAGAATGTATTAACGAATGAATGGGTAAGTTCTTTCTCTGGGTCTCTGTTTACACGTTAGCATGTTAGCTAGCGTTAGCGCGCTAGCTATCGTTAGCATGTTAGCTAGCGTTAGCGCGCTAGCTAGCGTTAGCTACTACTGTAAGTTTATGCATACATTCAGACAGCCTGCAGCAATGAATGGATGGGTAACTTCTTTCTCTGGGTCTCTGTTTACACGTTAGCATGTTAGCTAGCGTTAGCAGTTTATAATGCTGTTTCATATGCTACTATGGTGCATGCAGCAGTAGTGTGTATTCATGAGTAATGACTGATAGGTTTAACACATTGTATACTATGGTACATGTAGCAGCAGTGTGTATTCATGAGTAATGACTGATAGGTTTAACACATTGTATACTATGGTGCATGTAGCAGCAGTGTGTATTCATGAGTAATGACTGATATGTTTAACACATTTGTATACTATGGTGGTTTAACACATTGTATACTATGGTGCTTGCAGCAGCAGTGTGTATTTATGAGTAATGACTGATAGGTTTAACACATTGTATACTATGGTGCTTGCAGCAGTGTGTATTCATGAGTAATGACTGATAGGTTTAACACATTGTATACTATGGTGCATGTAGCAGCAGTGTGTATTCATGAGTAATGACTGATAGGTTTAACACATTTGTATACTATGGTGCATGTAGCAGTAGTGTGTATTCATGAGTAATGACTGATAGGTTTAACACATTGCATACTATGGTGCATGTAGCAGCAGTGTGTATTCATGAGTAATGACTGATAGGTTTAACACATTGTATACTATTGTCCATGCAGCAGCAATGTGTATTCACAGTAATGACGGATAGGTTTAACACATTTGTATACTATGGTGCATGTAGCAGCAGTGTGTATTCATGAGTAATGACTGATAGGTTTAACACATTGCATACTATGGTGCATGTAGCAGCAGTGTGTATTCATGAGTAATGACTGATAGGTTTAACACATTGTATACTATTGTCCATGCAGCAGCAATGTGTATTCATCAGTAATGACGGATAGGTTTAACACATTGTATACTATGGTGCATGTAGCAGCAGTGTCACCTCAGTTTGGCAGTTGACATCAGTAAACAGTCGACTACGGGTGGCCGCAAGCACACATCATCACAATTTCAGCAGAAATTGTACGCTATCTAGTTATGTGTGCTTGACTATGGTCAAGGACACATATTGTAATCTCACATATATATTATTATTATTATTATTATTATTATTATTATTATTATATCAATTTTGTCCCCGCCTACTCCTCCCACAGTTTTTGCACTAGATGGACAAAAAAGGTGTCAAAATGTGCGTCCCGAACTCTATTTAGTTGGCATTGTTTTGTAGAAGGTTTCGTTATGTAGTTTACGAAATATTAACGATAATGTCGCTAATTAATCCCCATTGAAATACATTGACGGAATCTTCAAAACTAGAGTGTGAGAGCCCATTCAGCAGAAAATGTAGAGAACATTTGTAAACTGCTACTGCTGCCTGAGTTTCAACCCTTTACACACAAATGGCATATCAAAACGTTCATCTATTTGTGCTGTCACTCAAAATGTTCAAATATAAGCTGTAACATATATATTTATTTCGTTATGTCCTTTTGTTTCCAACTTGCGCCTCCCCATAGACATCCATAGAAACTGTGATTTTCTCCACTCTAATTTGAAAGCGATTTTTGGTGTTTTTTTGTTCGTTTGTAAATTGTGATAGCGCCTACATTTCTGGGGTTACAGATACATGTTATACATCAAAATGTCCGCCTGGGTCTTAGGATTCTCATGGTGTAATTGTTTAAACTGTGTGATTAAAACTCTGGTTAGTAGAGCTAAAAGTATACGACCATGTCTGAATCTTTTGAAATGATAGACAAGTGAAGCAGCATTTTCTGGTTGTTGATTGGCTAAATAGTAGGAACATTCTGGAAGGGGCGGGGGGAAGGAGGCAGCGCGCTCTGATATCGATGAGGACAGCTGGTCCTCCTGACAAAGGCATAGCTGCCAGGCAACAGCCACAGACACTGCAATCAACAGCCACAGACATATCCTGCAGCAAAGAAAGAATGTATTAACGAATGAATGGGTAAGTTCTTTCTCTGGGTCTCTGTTTACACGTTAGCATGTTAGCTAGCGTTAGCGCGCTAGCTATCGTTAGCATGTTAGCTAGCGTTAGCGCGCTAGCTAGCGTTAGCTACTACTGTAAGTTTATGCATACATTCAGACAGCCTGCAGCAATGAATGGATGGGTAACTTCTTTCTCTGGGTCTCTGTTTACACGTTAGCATGTTAGCTAGCGTTAGCGCGCTAGCTAGCGTTAGCAGTTTATAATGCTGTTTCATATGCTACTATGGTGCATGCAGCAGTAGTGTGTATTCATGAGTAATGACTGATAGGTTTAACACATTGTATACTATGGTACATGTAGCAGCAGTGTGTATTCATGAGTAATGACTGATAGGTTTAACACATTGTATACTATGGTGCATGTAGCAGCAGTGTGTATTCATGAGTAATGACTGATATGTTTAACACATTTGTATACTATGGTGGTTTAACACATTGTATACTATGGTGCTTGCAGCAGCAGTGTGTATTTATGAGTAATGACTGATAGGTTTAACACATTGTATACTATGGTGCATATAGCAGCAGTGTGTATTCATGAGTAATGACTGATAGGTTTAACACATTGTATACTATGGTCCTTGCAGCAGCAGTGTGTATTCATGAGTAATGACTGATAGGTTTAACACATTGTATACTATGGTGCATGCAGCAGCAGTGTCACCTCAGTTTGGCAGTTGATATCAGTACACAGTCGACTACGGGTGGCCGCAAGCACACATCATCACAATTTCTGCAGAAATTGTACGCTATCTAGTTATTATTATTATTATTATATCACTTTTGTCCACCCCTACTCCTCCCACAGTTTTTGCACTAGATGGACAAAAAAGGTGTCAAAATGTGCGTCCCGAACTCTATTTAGTTGGCATTGTTTTGTAGAAGGTTTCGTTATGTAGTTTACGAAATATTAACGATAATGTCGCTAATTAATTCCCATTGAAATACATTGACGGAATCTTCAAAACTAGAGTGTGAGAGCCCATTCAGCAGAAAATGTAGAGAACATTTGTAAACTGCTACTGCTGCCTGAGTTTCAACCCTTTACACACAAATGGCATATCAAAACGTTCATCTATTTGTGCTGTCACTCAAAATGTTCAAATATAAGCTGTAACATATATATTTATTTCGTTATGTCCTTTTGTTTCCAACTTGCGCCTCCCCATAGACATCCATAGAAACTGTGATTTTCTCCACTCTAATTTGAAAGCGATTTTTGGTGTTTTTTTGTTCGTTTGTAAATTGTGATAGCGCCTACATTTCTGGGGTTACAGATACATGTTATACATCAAAATGTCCGCCTGGTTCTTAGGATTCTCATGATGTAATTGTTTAAACTGTGTGAGTAAAACTCTGGTTAGTAGAGCTAAAAGTATACGACCATGTCTGAATCTTTTGAAATGATAGACAGTGAAGCAGCATTTTCTGGTTGTTGATTGGCTAAATAGTAGGAACATTCTGGAAGGGGCGGGGGAAGGAGGCAGCGCGCTCTGATATCGATGAGAACAGCTGGTCCTCCTGACAAAGGCATAGCTGCCAGGCAACAGCCACAGACACTGCAATCAACAGCCACAGACATATCCTGCAGCAAAGAAAGAATCAAAGAATGAATGGGTAAGTTCTTTCTCTGGGTCTCTGTTTACACGTTAGCATGTTAGCTAGCGTTAGCTATGTTAGCTAGCGTTAGCGCGCTAGCTAGCGTTAGCTAGCTAACAGCCTGCAGCAATGAATGTTAGCTGTTTAACGTTAGCATGTTAGCTAGCGTTAGCTAGCTATCGTTAGCATGTTAGCTAGCGCGCTAGCTAGCGTTAGCTACTACTGTAAGTTTATGCATACATTCAGACAGCCTGCAGCAATGAATGGATGGGTAACTTCTTTCTCTGGGTCTCTGTTTACACGTTAGCATGTTAGCTAGCGTTAGCGCGCTAGCTAGCGTTAGCAGTTTATAATGCTGTTTCATATGCTACTATGGTGCATGCAGCAGTAGTGTGTATTCATGAGTAATGACTGATAGGTTTAACACATTGTATACTATGGTGCATGTAGCAGCAGTGTGTATTCATGATTAATGACTGATAGGTTTAACACATTGTATACTATGGTGCATGTAGCAGCAGTGTGTATTCATGAGTAATGACTGATAGGTTTAACACATACTTTGCTTGCAGCAGTATACATGAGTAATGACTGTAGGTTTAACACATTGTATACTATGGTGCATGCAGCAGCAGTGTGTATTTATGAGTAATGACTGATAGGTTTAACACATTGTATACTATGGTGCATATAGCAGCAGTGTGTATTCATGAGTAATGACTGATAGGTTTAACACATTGTATACTATGGTCCTTGCAGCAGCAGTGTGTATTCATGAGTAATGACTGATAGGTTTAACACATTGTATACTATGGTGCATGCAGCAGCAGTGTCACCTCAGTTTTTGGCAGTCGTACGGGTGCACACATCATCACATTTCAGCACAGTCTAGTTATGTGTGCTTGACTATGGTCAAGGCACACATCATTGTAATTTCTGCAGAAATTGTATTATTATTATTATTATTATTATTATTATATCAATTTTGTCCACCCCTACTCCTCCCACAGTTTTTGCACTAGATGGACAAAAAAGGTGTCAAAATGTGCGTCCCGAACTCTATTTAGTTGGCATTGTTTTGTAGAAGGTTTCGTTATGTAGTTTACGAAATATTAACGATAATGTCGCTAATTAATCCCCATTGAAATACATTGACGGAATCTTCAAAACTAGAGTGTGAGAGCCCATTCAGCAGAAAATGTAGAGAACATTTGTAAACTGCTACTGCTGCCTGAGTTTCAACCCTTTACACACAAATGGCATATCAAAACGTTCATCTATTTGTGCTGTCACTCAAAATGTTCAAATATAAGCTGTAACATATATATTTATTTCGTTATGTCCTTTTGTTTCCAACTTGCGCCTCCCCATAGACATCCATAGAAACTGTGATTTTCTCCACTCTAATTTGAAAGCGATTTTTGGTGTTTTTTTGTTCGTTTGTAAATTGTGATAGCGCCTACATTTCTGGGGTTACAGATACATGTTATACATCAAAATGTCCGCCTGGGTCTTAGGATTCTCATGGTGTAATTGTTTAAACTGTGTGATTAAAACTCTGGTTAGTAGAGCTAAAAGTATACGACCATGTCTGAATCTTTTGAAATGATAGACAAGTGAAGCAGCATTTTCTGGTTGTTGATTGGCTAAATAGTAGGAACATTCTGGAAGGGGCGGGGGGAAGGAGGCAGCGCGCTCTGATATCGATGAGGACAGCTGGTCCTCCTGACAAAGGCATAGCTGCCAGGCAACAGCCACAGACACTGCAATCAACAGCCACAGACATATCCTGCAGCAAAGAAAGAATGTATTAACGAATGAATGGGTAAGTTCTTTCTCTGGGTCTCTGTTTACACGTTAGCATGTTAGCTAGCGTTAGCGCAGCCTGCAGCAATGAATGGATGGGTAACTTCTTTCTCTGGGTCTCTGTTTACACGTTAGCATGTTAGCTAGCGTTAGCTACTACTGTAAGTTTATGCATACATTCAGACAGCCTGCAGCAATGAATGGATGGGTAACTTCTTTCTCTGGGTCTCTGTTTACACGTTAGCATGTTAGCTAGCGTTAGCGCGCTAGCTATCGTTAGCATGTTAGCTAGCGTTAGCGCGCTAGCTAGCGTTAGCTACTACTGTAAGTTTATGCATACATTCAGACAGCCTGCAGCAATGAATGGATGGGTAACTTCTTTCTCTGGGTCTCTGTTTACACGTTAGCATGTTAGCTAGCGTTAGCGCGCTAGCTAGCGTTAGCAGTTTATAATGCTGTTTCATATGCTACTATGGTGCATGCAGCAGTAGTGTGTATTCATGAGTAATGACTGATAGGTTTAACACATTGTATACTATGGTACATGTAGCAGCAGTGTGTATTCATGAGTAATGACTGATAGGTTTAACACATTGTATACTATGGTGCATGTAGCAGCAGTGTGTATTCATGAGTAATGACTGATATGTTTAACACATTTGTATACTATGGTGGTTTAACACATTGTATACTATGGTGCTTGCAGCAGCAGTGTGTATTTATGAATAATGACTGATAGGTTTAACACATTGTATACTATGGTGCATATAGCAGCAGTGTGTATTCATGAGTAATGACTGATAGGTTTAACACATTGTATACTATGGTCCTTGCAGCAGCAGTGTGTATTCATGAGTAATGACTGATAGGTTTAACACATTGTATACTATGGTGCATGCAGCAGCAGTGTCACCTCAGTTTGGCAGTTGATATCAGTACACAGTCGACTACGGGTGGCCGCAAGCACACATCATCACAATTTCAGCAGAAATTGTACGCTATCTAGTTATTATTATTATTATATCAAATTTTGACCACCCCTACTCCTCCCACAGTTTTTGCAGTAGATAGACAAAAAATTGTCAAAATGTGCGTCCCGAAACCTATTTAGTTGCTATTGTTTTGTAGAAGGTTTCGTTATGTAGTTTACGAAATATTAACGATAATGTCGCTAATTAATCCCCATTGAAATACATTGACGGAATCTTCAAAACTAGAGTGTGAGAGCCCATTCAGCAGAAAATGTAGAGAACATTTGTAAACTGCTACTGCTGCCTGAGTTTCAACCCTTTACACACAAATGGCATATCAAAACGTTCATCTATTTGTGCTGTCACTCAAAATGTTCAAATATAAGCTGTAACATATATATTTATTTCGTTATGTCCTTTTGTTTCCAACTTGCGCCTCCCCATAGACATCCATAGAAACGGTGATTTTCTCCACTCTAATTTGAAAGCGATTTTTGGTGTTTTTTTGTTCGTTTGTAAATTGTGATAGCGCCTACATTTCCGGGGTTACAGATACATGTTATACATCAAAATGTCCGCCTGGGTCTTAGGATTCTCATGGTGTAATTGTTTAAACTGTGTGATTAAAACTCTGGTTAGTAGAGCTAAAAGTATACGACCATGTCTGAATCCCATTAGACAAGTTTGACACAGACACTAAACAGGAGGAACATTCTGGAAGGGGCGGGGGAGGAGGCAGCGCGCTCTGATATCGATGAGAACAGGTGTTCCTCCTGACAAAGGCATAGCTGCCTGGCCACAGCCAAATACACTGCCAGGCAACAGCCACAGACATATGCCTGCAGCAATGAAAGAATGAATGAATGGGTAAGTTGTTTCTCTTGGTCTGTGTTTACATGTGAGCATGTTAGCTAGTTTTAGCGCGCTAGCTAGCAATAGCATGTTAGCTCTGGGCTGTTTACACGTTAGCATGTTAGCTAGCGTTAGCTAGCGTTTAGCGCTAGCTAGCGTTAGCTACTACTTTAAGTGTATGCATACATTCAGACAGCCTGCAGCAATGAATGGATAGGTAGGTTCTTTCTCTGGGTCTCTGTTTACACGTTAGCATGTTAGCTAGCGTTAGCATGTTAGCTAGCGTTAGCATGTTAGCTAGCGTTAGCTGCTAGCTAGCGTTAGCTACTACTGTAGTGAGTAATGACTGATAGGTTTAACACATTGTATACTATGGTGCTTGCAGCAGTAGTGTGTAGTCATGAGCAATGACTGATAGGTTTAACACATTGATACTATGTGCATGCAGCAGCAGTGTGTATTCATGTGTAATGACTGATATGTTTAACACATTGTATACTATGGTGCTTACAGCAGTGTGTATTCATGAGTAATGACTGATAGGTTTAACACATTGTATACTATGAGTAATGACTGTAGGCATGCAGCAGCAGTGTGTATTCATGAGTAATGACTGATAGGTTTAACACATTGTGTGCATGCAGCAGCAGTGTGTATTCATGAGTAATGACTGATAGATTTAACACATTGTATACTATTGTGCATGCAGCAGCAGTGTGTATTCATGAGTATTGACTGATAGGTTTAACACATCACATACTATGGTGCTTGCAGCAGTAGTGTGTATTCATGAGTAATGACTGATAGGTTTAACACATTGTATACTATTGTGCATGCAGCAGCAGTGTGTATTCATGAGTATTGACTGATAGGTTTAACACATTGCATACTATGGCGCAGCAGCAGCAGTGTCACCTCAGTCTGGCAGTTGATATCAGTACACAGTCGACTACGGATGGCCGCAAGCACACATCATCACAATTTCAGCAGAAATTGTACGCTATCTAGTTATGAATGTTTCACTTGCGTTGAAACATGTGTTTCCTTGCCTGGTTGTCACACCTTCTTCATGTCATTAATCAGCACATGCCATATGACTAACACCAATGTAGAGCTGTGCATTTGATTCAATGCCCAGTTGTTAGTGAAATGCTACAGGGTGTGTGCTAACCTCTTTAGCATTAGCATTGAAATGTATGGGCGGTATTATGTGAACGAGGAGACACAGAGAGACTCTCCACACAACTGTACCCAGTCCAGAGGTCCAGGAGCATTAATCTTCAGCTCTGCTTGTCTAAGTGCATTCACACATCTCAATGGCAGTACATCAGCCACACTCACACCCACACATGCATGTGTAGTGATAGACACTCCGACAAACACACACACACACACACACGACAAACACACTCCGACAAACACACACGCCGGCAAACGCACTCACCGCTGGCCTGTGAGTAATTTGCTCTCTGTGACCAATCATTAGAGCACAGTGCTGTCTTCAATATTACTCCTCGTGTAAAGCTGCTCCATATTGGTGAGAACTGGGCTGCGTTACATGTGGATCCAGAGCAGCACAAACAAGGTCAATGGGTGATGTGTCTGGTAAGTATCGGGCCATGGAAGAAGTGGGACATCTCAGTAAGTGTGTACATATTCCTACAACATGGGCCTGTGAATTATCATAGTGAAATACTGACGTGCTGGCTGTGCTGGTGTGCCTCAGGAACCAAATACAGCTGGGCTTATTGTCAGTAGCTTTATGCCTGCTAACACCATAACACAATGGGAAACTCTGTTCTGACATCAGTATAATGCTGACCCACAAGACATAGTCTATACTGTCCACCATGAGCCTGGAAGCAGTACCCTGTAACTAGTCCCCTCTAACTAGTCCCCTCTAACCAGTCCCCTCTAACCAGTCCCCTCTAACCAGTCCCCTCTAACTAGTCCCCTCTAACTAGTCCCATGTAACTAGTCCCCCTAACTAGTCCCCCCCCTAACTAGTCCCCCTAACTAGTCCCCTAACCCCTAACTAGTCCCCGTAACTAGTCCCCCGTAACTAGTCCCCGTAACTAGTCCCCGTAACTAGTCCCCCCGAACTAGTCCCCCGTAACTAGTCCCCCGTAACTAGTCCCCCGTAACTAGTCCCCCGTAACTAGTCCCCCGTAACTAGTCCCCCGTAACTAGTCCCCCGTAACTAGTCCCCCGTAACTAGTCCCCCGTAACTAGTCATCTGTAACTAGTCATCTGTAACTAGTCATCTGTAACTAGTCATCTGTAACTAGTCATCTGTAACTAGTCATCTGTAACTAGTCCCCTGTAACTAGTCCCCTGTAACCAGCACAGGTTAATGCAGATAAGTGCAGATGAGACTGCTACAGCTTCCATCAGACGTTGGTATAGTGGGAGGGACTAACTGTGTTTGTCATTATTCCATTTGAGTGAATAATAAAATGATGGTGGGTGGCTACATAAGGAAACAGCACTTAAACAGGACAACCAATGTGAATGGCCAAATCAAATCATTAGTTTGTAATAATGTCATGAAGTATCCAGAAATGGCATTAGTCTACCAGTCACATGAAGATAGAGACAACATAACCGCAAAGTAACAAATAGCACATACAGTGTGCATATAACCTTGTGACAACTACAGAACGTAATGCTCCCTAAACTAACTACTGCACCAGCATGAACTTAATTCACAAGTTCGGAAGACACAAAGCACTGCCTCTATGTTGTTGTTGGAAAAAACCTCTTAAGGGTAAGTAACATTGGTTTTGAAGTCATATGCTTGTCAATCACTGAAAACACCATGACTGGTCATATCCTTGCAAGGAAATGCCCAACAATATAAACCTTAACTTAATATCTAAACCCTAAATGAACCATCAAGTAAATACCGAAAATATATCTGTTAACGTAATACCCAAATGGACCACTTTACTTAACACCTTGCTCAAATGCTTCAAATAAACTGTTAATACATCATGCCATCCATATCCTGCAACTTAATACTTAAATATACCTACAACTTAACATTTATTTATATGCCTTTTTGACCAGTATTAATCCGGGTAAGATCCATTGAAAGTCAAAGGTACACTTAATTTTAGTTAGTCTCTACTGAAAATCTCAACGTTAAAATTCCTATACTTATAAGCAAATATATTTTTCGAAATGTTCAATGTTTATATTACTAATGAAAGCTTAAAGAAACGTTCTCCAACAGAAAAAGATCCCCAAGAAAAGAACATCATTGTGTAGATGAGCTTAATCTGGCCAGTTAGTAGTCAATCAGCAGTCTACAAAAGGATGAGTTGAACAATCAGCAGTCTACAAAAGGATGAGCTGAACAATCAGCAGTCTACAAAAGGATGAGCTGAACAATCAGCAGTCTATAAAAGGATGAGTTGAACAATCAGCAGTCTACAAAAGGATGAGCTGAACAATCAGCAGTCTACAAAAAGGATGAGCTGAACAATCAGCAGTCTATAAAAGGATGAGCTGAACAATCAGCAGTCTACAAAAAGGATGAGCTGAACAATCAGCAGTCTATAAAAGGATGAGTTGAACAATCAGCAGTCTACAAAAGGATGAGCTGAACAATCAGCAGTCTACAAAAGGATGAGCTGAACAATCAGCAGTCTACAAAAGGATGAGCTGAACAATCAGCAGTCTACAAAAGGATGAGCTGAACAATCAGCAGTCTACAAAAGGATGAGCTGAACAATCAGCAGTCTACAAAAGGATGAGCTGAACAATCAGCAGTCTACAAAAGGATGAGCTGAACAATCAGCAGTCTACAAAAAGGATGAGCTGAACAATCAGCAGTCTACAAAAGGATGAGCTGAACAATCAGCAGTCTACAAAAGGATGAGCTGAACAATCAGCAGTCTACAAAAGGATGAGCTGAACAATCAGCAGTCTACAGAAGGATGAGCTGAACAATCAGCAGTCTACAAAAGGATGAGCTGAACAATCAGCAGTCTACAAAAGGATGAGCTGAACAATCAGCAGTCTACAGAAGGATGAGCTGAACAATCAGCAGTCTACAAAAGGATGAGCTGAACAATCAGCAGTCAAAAGGATGAGCTGAACAATCAGCAGAAGGATGAGCTGAACAATCAGCAGTCTACAAAAGGATGAGCTGAACAATCAGCAGTCTACAAAAGGATGAGCTGAACAATAGGTTCATGATCCCATGTTGGTGGTCTGGGAATAGAAACGTCTGATATTGTAATGAATTCATGACCCCATGTTGGTGGTCTGCATTGTTTGTCCCGGAGCAACAGGTAAAACAAATTACCAGCATGACAGGAAGATAAATCTTTATGGCTAAGTTCATTTCAGAACAACATCACTAACACACACACATAAAACACCTGCCCGTAAGACCTGCAGCTCAGCTCCCTATAGAACATCAGGAATGGAGGGAGGATGGAGGGAGAGAGAAACGGGGAAAGAGAGAAGGAAGTAGAGAACAGCAGAAGCGTAATGCAGATATCTCTCTCACCTCACACCTGCTTTCACTGCGCCTTTCCCTGGTAGCTGTCAAAGCACGTTGAGCACAAACATACTGTACATCACAGTACAGACACGCACGAACAAACAAATACACACACACACACACCTTTGGGTCACAGTCCACAGAGGCGTGTTTGGAAGGATGGTGGTGAAGTGTGTGTGTGTGTGTGTGTCGGGGGGGGTTCTGCATGTTTGTTTTGGTTTTGTTTTCTTCACGGGAGGCAGAGGGAGAGCAGGAGAAACGAGGGGAGTCTGAGGAGACAGGCGAACAAAGAGAGAGGTGTGTGTGTGTGTGTGTGTGTGTGTGTATGTGTGTGTGTGTTTGTATGTGTGTGTATGTGTGTGTGTGTATGTGTCTGTGTGTGTAGGCAGAGACAAAAGGAGCATATGGCGGCAGCAGCCTGGCTGTAAATTAAACATAGAGGGAGATTAGATAATGAATGTGTGCTCAGAGCCACAGAGACAGCACTGAGAAACAGGCGGAGCAGACCATCTCACAGGGAGGACGGGGGAGCTGCAGACAGGAGATACCAACAGGCTGGTTAACTGGCATGACAAACAGTCCTGGTGAATTGATTTGGACATACACAGAGCGAGGGCGAGGGAGGTGGAGAGTCATAGATATCCTGAGAGGGAGAAAAACAGAGGGAGGGTAGGAGTGGGAGGGAGGGGAGGAGGGAAGACCCCCACCTCATGGTCAAGTGGACCCCTCCACTCTAAATTGGCCAGCTGCTGTAGAGCATGTGCAAAGCTGGAGCGCTGATGTCAACAGGATTAAGGTGACACACACTTGCCCACAGGTAAACACACACACACACACACACACGCACACACACAGAAAGGAAAGACGGGTGGGAGATTGTGGGAGCAAAAAGCAAGCCAGATAAAAGAGACCTACAGAAGGAAAGCAGCACGGTGGAACAGGAGGTTGGTCATACTGGATCCAGAATGTCCATCTGATGTCTTTAATGGCCGCGCTGAACATAGAATTATAAACTGGATGTGTTCTAGACAGCGTGAAAAATCCCAGCACTGAGTTCCTACACCACGCACAGGTGCGCGCACACACACACGTATACGTGACATGCACACATACTCACAAACACACACACACACAGAAGGTGTTGCAGAGTGGTTGTGGTGTTCTCATATCCCACTTGCACGCACACGCACGCACACACACACACACACACACACACACCCTTCTATCAACACCTATTACACCTGCTGTGGAGAGGGAGAGAGGGGGGAGGAAGAGAAAAAGATGGGAGGAAGAGAGAGGGGGTGGAAGAGAGAGAGAGGATGGAGTAAGAGAGAGGGGGGGAGGAGAGAGGGGGTGGAAGAGAGAGAGAGGATGGAGTAAGAGAGAGGGGGGGAGGAGAAAGAGAGTGGGGGAAGAGAGAGGGGGGATGAACAGAGAGAGAGTGGAGGAAGAGAGAGAGAAGGGGAGGAAGAGAGAGAGAGGAGGAACAGAGAGAGAGAGAGAGAGGAAGATGAGATAGAGAGAGAGGAGGAAGAGGGAGATGGGGAGGAAGAGGGATAGGTGGGAGGAAGAGGGAAAGGGGAGGAGCAAGAGAGAAGGGGCAGAGTCATCTGTCACTGTCTCATTATTAGGGGGAGGAGGAGGTTTGGTAGAAAACAATGGAACTCGTGCAACGGTTGGGACTCACAGGGTTGCAACAAATAACCGTTTTAATAGCGATTAATATAATTAAAAAACTAACGTTTTGAGTGCATTCCCTTAGCTGAAACGACAAAAATAAAACATAGAAAGCAAATAAAGGGTTTAATAGAGTGCTTGTAGCAACAGGTGTATTACATTTCCCTAAAAAAAACACAAGGCCGCTCTACTCTCTTTGAACGGTGTTAAGCTGTTATGAGGATGAAATAAATCCCCCACTGTGAATAGGAGGAGCTGAGAGGAGAAGTGGAGCAATAATGAAGGAACGCATTGCTGTGATATGCTGTATTCAGGTTTCTGGTTTACCAACCACAGTGTTTCCACGCTAGCCTTAAGGACACAGCTGGAGACAGGGTTTCACCCACACAAAAACAATGACACTGGACGGGCTTTTTTCGGTGTAATTTGTAGGAGCCCAGTAAACCCACGGCAACCTGCTGTCCCACAGCAATGCAATATACTGGAAGTATATTTCTTCTGCGAGGAAGTCGTAGTTGCACCATTTTACACGTAGCATAAGAGAACGCTCACGGTCACTATTAATTAGGGAGATGGCCAGGCTGCACTGAAGGCTCAGCTGTTCCACAACCACGTTACGACACGGCCATTGGCTCAACGTGCACAGGACATGTGGGGGAAGGTGTGAGATGATTGGCTAGACTGGGCCAGACAAACTGGGAATTTACATCGTTTACAAACATTACAGACCGGGTTCTCCAGAGACGGCAGGCGATCTGCACGCTGACCGCCAAATCAACTTGCTAATCAACCCTGCTAAATATACGACCAAATTAGAGACACGCAGACCGAGAAAGATTGAAAAGGCCAACCAGGAAAGGGCAACATTATAACATTATAAGCGTTAGCAATATTCATTCCTTTGGTCATTTTCCTCTTCAGTCCGATTCTTTAGACAGAGGCAGAGACGGAGAGGACGAAGAGATGAGAGGACGACTAAAAAAAGATGAAGAGGAGTGGGGGGTGAAAAAGAAAGAGAGACGTGGGAGGGATGAAAAGAGGGACAGAAAGAGGAGAATAGAGGTGAGTGAGAGAAGAGAGAGGTGAGGGTGGAAGGGAGATGTGAGTGAGAGAAGAGAGAGGTGAGGGTGGAAGGGAGATGTGAGTGAGAGAAGAGAGAGGTGAGGGTGGAAGGGAGATGTGAGTGAGAGAAGAGAGAGGTGAGGGTGGAAGGGAGATGTGAGTGAGAGAAGAGAGAGGTGAGGGTGGAAGGGAGATGTGAGTGAGAGAAGAGAGAGTGCAAATCAAACCTAATTTGGAGGACAGGCTCCTCTCAGCCTGGTTGGGAGGCTGGACGGATTATAGGCTTTTATACGCACTAATCTAGTTTAGCCATACGGGGAGAAGGAGTGTGTGTGTGTGTGTGACAGGCCATTCTGTGATAGAGTATCTCTCAGGGCTGTCTCAAACCCCAGGGCCGGGCTTAAACCCTTGTCTTCTAACAAAACTGGCGACAATGCAGAGGAACACACAAGCACAAAAAACACACACACACAAACACACACACACACACACACAGGAAGTATGTTCTAAAACACTATTCACTGGTATAATGAAAGTAATTGTTATGAAGATTTGATCTTTTTCCTGTCTGGTGTGTGTGTGTGTGTTGATCCTCATACGTCGGGTTACAGATTGTAGCTGGAGCCACTTCTGACTGATGTCTGGCCAAACTGGACCAACAGCTCTGTGTTTAGCACCGGCCGAGTAACTGCAGATTTACATGAACATTAGATGTTTGTCCAACATATGGCCATCCCAAACCATCCCTTTTAACTATTCTAAATGTATCGATCATATTGTTTAGGATTTACCTATATCCTGGACATCACTCTATAATGCACAAGCACTTGTCAGGACCAACAATTGATTGAAAAGTCTGAATTTGATAAAGAAGTCTGAATTTCCCTAATCACAAAATGTAGCCATCCGTGTATATAACATAACACTAACCTTAAACCCGAAACTACAACCACCTGACCATAACCTCAAACCCAAAGCAACAATGAACTTAATAATTCCATGTGTTGAAATGTGTAAAAGTTTGTGAATGTGTGCTTGAATCAGAAAAAACTATAGCCCTGTACAGAATCGTCGGTCAGCTGCTCAGTGAGGGGATTTAACGCCCATTAAATGCATGCTATTGCTCTGATGGAAGGACGACACCACCCAGAGAGGAGGAAGGTACCACCCAGAGAGGAGGAAGGTACCACCCAGAGAGGAGGAAGGTACCACCCAGAGAGGAGGAAGGTACCACCCAGAGAGGAGGAAGGTACCACCCAGAGAGGAGGAAGGTACCACCCAGAGAGGAGGAAGGTACCACCCAGAGAAGGAGGAAGGTACCACCCAGAGAGGAGGAAGGTACCACCCAGAGAGGAGGAAGGTACCACCCAGAGGAGGGTACCACCCAGAGAGGAGGAGGTACCACCCAGAGAGGAAGGTACCACCCAGAGAGGAGGAAGGTACCACCCAGAGAGGAGGAAGGTACCACCCAGAGAGGAGGAAGGTACCACCCAGAGAGGAGGAAGGTACCACCCAGAGAGGAGGAAGGTACCACCCAGAGAGGAGGAAGGTACCACCCAGAGAGGAGGAAGGTACCACCCAGAGAGGAGGAAGGTACCACCCAGAGAGGAGGAAGGTACCACCCAGAGAGGAGGAAGGTACCACCCAGAGAGGAGGAAGGTACCACCCAGAGAGGAGGAAGGTACCACTCAGAGAGGAGGAAGGTACCACCCAGAGAGGAGGAAGGTACCAACCAGGAAGGAGGAAGGTACCACCCAGAGAGGAGGAAGGTACCACCCAGAGAGGGGTGGAGTATCAGAGCACCTGTAATAGGGGAAGGTACCAACCAGAGAGGTGCCAGGGTGTGTGTGTGTGTGCGTGCATGTGTGTGTGTACGGCCTGTAGTGACAGGGCCGCCAGAGGAGTGTAACCTCAGGTCTAGTATGGGACCACAAACACATTCCTGATGACAGAAAACCATGGGAATGTGGGGAAAACTAGTGGTTTAAAGTGTAGAGGAGACTGTTGGTTAGAGAGGAGAGGCGGTGAATCTGCTAATACGGAAGGTTACTGAGAGAGACAGACGACAGGCCCGTCTAAACTGTTCAACGTGTGTGAGCATAGGGTTCAGTAATTACACACTGGGATAATGTGTGGAGCCGAGAGTCTGCCACAACACACACACAGTCTACCACAATACATCCAGATACACACACACACACACACACAGTCTGCCATTATACAGTCAGATCCAAACACACACAAACACACAGTCTGCCATTATACAGTCAGATCCAAACACACACAAACACACAGTCTGCCATTATACAGTCAGATCCAAACACACACACACACACGCAGTCTACCACTATACAGTCACATACACACAGTCACACATACACACAGTCTACCACAACACAGCAAGATACACACACACACACAGTCTGCTGTAAACAGTCAGATCCAAACACAAACACACACACACACACACACACACACACACACACGCACACGCACACCCTTCATTCACTGGTCTGTATTGGAGAGAACCAGTATTGGAACCAGTAGAGGGCTGCTTCCACCTAGTGGATGATCTGAAAACAGTCACATGTTTGTAAATTGACATGTTGATGTTTTGATGGACCAAGCTCCTCCCTCTCTGGTGACAGGTCCAAGCTCCTCCTTCTCTGATGACAGGACCAGGCTCCTCCCTCTCTGGTGACAGGACCAGATGAGGTAAAGTCCCTCTTTCTCTATGATATCTTCCCTTTCTTTCTCCAACTCTTTCTTTTCAAAATATTACCGGTAATAAAAAAAAATAACAGTAAAAATGTATAAAGAAATCCAAATGCATTATGTACCCTTATGTTATAAGTCAAACCACCTGGTCACAGTTAGGTTTTCCCCTTAAATCCAAATGGTTCGAGTAAACAGGCTAAAGCTGTAAAGGAAACACCATTTAAATCCACTGCCCACCAGGTAAAAACCTGCCTGACCAGAGGAACAAAACTCACAACCATTCGGAGGCGGTGTCTGGGCTTTATGTCCATCCACAACCCGTAGCCACGACAACCAGTACAACACTAGCATATATGACAACAGAACTGGCACAGGATGGACCAGACCGCAGCGCCAGCAGCAGTAAGGGCTCTTGCCCAGGTTAGAGGGACCCTTAGTGGGCAACATTGATCTGTCCACTCTGGGATGGTGATATTGCCTGTCAGCATGGTTGTCTCAAATGCTTCCTGGGGGCGGGTCATGTTCTTCAGGCCACAAAACGCTCATCAAAGAGGTCTACTTGGTTTAACAGCTCGACGGTCCGTTTCTCACAGATTCATGTTATTTAGACACATGGGTTGTAATATAAATCCTTCTGTCACCTACAGGTCTCTTTTAACACCTGTGTTACACACTCACATTCCTGTAGCTCACATCATATAAAATAATATAATATATGCTAGTAGTGTGTAGGCAAGAGGTAGCAATGAGAAGTACCACAGGATGTAATGTGCAAATGGCAGCACTAGTAAATATGTTACACCTCCTCTCTGACTCCTGTATCTCCTCTCTGACTCCTGTATCTCCTCTCTTACTCCTGTATCTCCCACATGCCATCTCTCCTCTCTGACTCCTGTATCTCCTCTCTGACTCCTGAATCTCCTCTCTTACTCCTGTATCTCCCACATGCCATCTCTCCTCTCTGACTCTTGTATCTCCTCTCTGACTCCTGCATCTCCTCTCTTACTCCTGTATCTCCCACATGCCATCTCTCCTCTCTGACTCCTGTATCTCCTCTCTGACTCCTGTATCTCCTCTCTGACTCCTGCATCTCCTCTCTTACTCCTGTATCTCCCACATGCCATCTCTCCTCTCTGACTCCTGTATCTCCTCTCTGACTCCTGTATCTCCTCTCTTACTCCTGTATCTCCCACATGCCATCTCTCCTCTCTGACTCCTGTATCTCCTCTCTTACTCCTGTATCTCCCACATGACACCCCTCCTCTCTGACTCCTGTAGAGGGAGAGAGGGGGAGGGAGAGCAGTGTAACATTTACAAAGGGATTACTGAGCAGTGGTTAAACATATGAGAACCTGCACATAGTGAGCATGAGCTTGTTAAGGTTTAACATCTGTAGTGGAAGGAAGGTCAGGGGTGAAGGTCAGGGGTGAACACACAGACAGAGAAGGGGAAAGGAAAGAGCAGATCAAGAAGACACAGCGTGTGTGTGTGTAAGTGTGTGTGTGTGTGTGTGCATGTACGATCTGTACACTGTGTGTGTGTGTGTGTGTGCATGGCAGACCCAGACGAGGTATTACAATTATTGGTGCCGCCAGTGAGCCTCGGCCCCCGCTGAACGGGTGAGGGGGTGTTGGGGGGGAGTCACAGTGCTAATCAAACCCATGTGTGGCCTGAGCTACGAACAGCTGCTCCCACGCTGAGGACCTGGCCGACACACACACACAGTGTACAGATCGTACATGCACACACACACACACACACAGTACAGATCGTACATGCACACATATATATCAGAAACCCGATGGAAAGCCTGTGATCGTAACAGTATTTGGAAAAGACAAAGAAAATAAAGATTGAGAGAAAGAGGGAGTGAATGAGAGTCAGGGAAAGGGTGAAAAGAGAGAAAGATAGGTTAAGAGGGGGAGAAAGGAAGAGTAAAAAATAGAGGGACAGAGTGATATAATAAGAGTGATAGAGGGACAGAGTGAGAGGGACAGAGTGATAGAGGGACAGAGTGATATAATTAGAGTGATAGAGAGACAGAGTGATAGGAGAGTGATAAATAGAGAGATGGTGATACAATGAGTGATGGAGGGACAGAGTGTTATAATGAGAGTGATAGAGGGACAGAGTGATCAAATGAGAGTGATAGAGGGACAGAGTGATAGAAGGAGAGTGATAAATAGAGAGATGGTGATACAATGAGTGATGGAGGGACAGAGTGTTATAATGAGAGTGATAGAGGGACAGAGTGATATAATGAGAGTGATAGAGGGACACGGTGATAGAAGGAGAGTGATAGAGGGACAGAGTGATATAATGAGAGTGATAGAGGGACAGAGTGATATAATGAGAGTGATAGAGGGACAGAGTGATATAATGAGAGTGATAGAGGGACAGAGTGATATAATGAGAGTGATATAGGGACAGAGTGATATAATGAGAGTGATAGAGGGACAGAGTGATATAATGAGAGTGATAGAGGGACATAGTGATATAATGAGAGTGATAGAGGGACAAAGTGATATAATGAGAGGGATAGAGGGACAGAGTGATATAATGAGAGTGATAGAGGGACAGAGTGATATAATGAGAGTGATAGGGGGACATATTGATATAATGAGAGTGATAGAGGGACAGAGTGATATAATGAGAGTGATAGAGGGACAGAGTGAGAGGGACAGAGTGATAGAGGGACAGAGTGATATGAGAGTGATAGAGGGACAGAGTGATATAATGAGAGTGATAGAGGGACAGAGTGAGAGGGACAGAGTGATAGAGGGACAGAGTGATATAATGAGAGTGATAGAGGGACAGAGTGATATAATGAGAGTGATAGAGGGACAGAGTGAGAGGGACAAAGTGATAGAGGGACAGAGTGATATAATGAGAGTGATAGAGGGACAGAGTGATATAATGAGATAATGACAGAGGGAGAGATAATTGGAGTTTCGTGGTGTCTTTTCTACACTTAAAAGGACAAAAGCAGAAATATCAAGCAGATTCCACAGAGGGCCTAGTGTATGCACATTTATGGTTGTTCCTTTAAATTAGTTCCCAATTCAGACCTAAACAACCAGGTGAGGGTAGAACCTAACCAATGAGTGACCTAATTAATCAATTAAGTACAAGGTGAGTGCAAAAACCTGTTACAGTGAGTGCACAGAAAGTGTGTGTGTGTCTTTGTGAGTGTGCGAGTGTGTGTGCGTATTGAAGACTTCCCTGGACAGACCCCGAGCCTCCTCCACAGAGATTCCTGAAATTCCTGCACTTCCCACAATGCCTAGTACAAAGCTACTGCTGCCACATTCACCCAGGCACGTAACAACTCTGTCTCTGTCACACACACACACATATACAGAATCACACACAAATGTAATCACACACACACACACATGTTAATAGTTAACCCTGTATTAGAACATCACGTCCTTATATAAAGCCCAGTAGTAACACCACATTTAATAATTCACCTAACGGATGCTAATTAATGGAGCTATAGTTAGTAACACATGAAGAAATGACTCCATTATCCCTAAAGTAGAAAATGTCTGTCATGTGATATTTAGGATCACTGACTGGAATAGCATTTTACACAGCATACAAACTCATTGTCTTTTTATGGTGTAAATGTGTAATTTATTTTGTCTGGTACAACATATTTGTATCAACCTGTCATAGTGGACAATACGCCTACAGAGTCTGGTCACACATAATGGTTGGTTGACTCATATTAGTGACATTTATAGTGTGTTTATTGGCAAGTCAAATTCACAATTGAAACCACATCTGAAAGTCGCACGAAATACAAATAAAATGTATTGTTCTGTACCAGCACTTCAGTCTATACTCAACTACACCAGTTGTCTCCCTCCTACTCTGGGTGTGTGTCGGTGTGTGTGTGTGTCTGTGTTACAGACAACCAGACAGAGGTGTGTCTGTTGCTGAACTGGTGTTGTGAGGATGTTTGGAAAACAAAATGTCCTCGCATGAAAATCTGCGAATCCGGCTGATGATGGAGCTTTTGCAGAACCAAGAGTAAAAAGAGGTGGTGTGTTTCTGACACACACACACACACACACACACACACACACACACACACTTTTTGGTCCCAGTTCAGTCTGTATGCATTACTGGCTACAAATGTACTAGCCAGACCGACACAGAAATGTAGCCAGACCGACACAGACATGTAGCAAGACCAACACAGACATGTAGCAAGACCAACACAGACATGTAGCAAGACCGACACAGACATTTAGCCAGACCGACACAGACATGTAGCCAGACCGACACAGACATGTAGCCAGACCGACACAGACATGTAGCCAGACCAACACAGACATGTAGCCAGATCAACACAGACATGTAGCCAGACCGCCACAGACATGTAGCCAGACCAACACAGACATGTAGCCAGACCAACACAGACATGTAGCCAGACCGCCACAGACATGTAGCCAGACCGCCACAGACATGTAGCCAGACCAACACAGATAGGTAGCCAGACAAACACAGATAGGTAGCCAGACAAACACAGATAGGTAGCCAGACCGACACAGACGTGTAGCCAGACCGACACAGACGTGTAGCCAGACCAACACAGACATGTAGCCAGACTGACCGACCGAGAAGCACTGGTCTGATTGATGAGGAAACAGAACAGAGCAGTAAACATATTATTTAATTGCACAGACACACAAACAGACAGATATAGACACAAACACATGCAGACACATGCACATGCATCCGAGTTGGACACGCAAAAATGGACAGACTCATATGACTCTAGTACAGATGTTCTGACTGGGGGAAGAGGAGGTTGAGACAGGCAGATGTTCTGACTGGGGGAAGAGGAGGTGGAGACAGGCAGATGTTCTGACTGGGGGAAGAGGAGGTGGAGACAGGCAGATGTTCTGACTGAGGGAAGAGGAGGTGGAGACCGGCAGATGTTCAAAGGGGTAAAAGAGGAGGTGGAGACAGGCAGATGTTCAAAGGGGTAAAAGAGGAGGTGGAGACAGGCAGATGTTTTGACTGGGGGAAGAGGAGGTGGAGACAGGCAGATGTACTGACTGGAGGAGGAGGAGGTGGAGACAGACAGATGTTTTGAGTCGGGGTGTATTAGGGGCTGTACAAGATCAAGTTCAACCGTATTATTAGAACATCACAGAATTCTATAGAGAAACAGGTCAGTTGAGGAGCCATATGTTTGACAGACACACTAGGCACACTGTCACTGGAGGCACACTGTCACTGGAGGCACACTGTCACTGGAGGCACACTGTCACTGGAGGCACACTGTCACTAACATGCGAGGTAGAACAGGGTAACCAAGGGCCCAGCGCTACCATACTCAGGAACGCCTCAGTGAAACTAATGTGGTTCTCTGCCATTATGTTTAAACCTTCTTTAAAGACACTATCAGTACTCTGGCCATTGCCTCTATAGATCAATTAGATCAATGAAAACCGGGTTTTCTATCTGTAATGTACAGTAGAGTCTACCTCCCCCGTCACCCCAGAGACCTGCCCCCCCCCCGCACACAATAAACTGTGGCCAGGATCAACACCAGGAAGCAGCACCATTCACACTTAAAAATAAGCAGCAAAACGCTACTCAAACAGGCCCAGGTTACAGCCACTAATAAAACACAGGAATAGTTGTATCAACACACCAACCTGGCTGCCAAAAAACAAACTCACCATGTGGGGTTGAAGAAGAAGAGGAGATGAAAAAATGAACAAGTGGGTTGACAGGGGAGACGGGGAGGGAGAGAGGGAGGGATAGAAGGAGAGAGGAAGAGAGGAGAAAGGAAAAACAGGTCCCACAGAGCTACCGTTCAGGCGCCAGTGAGGACAGCGATGGAGGGAGGATGTAGTGAGAAAGAAAAAAAAAAGCCTGCAGAAACTCTCAACAGATGCGTGAAGCCCTTGTCAGCATTCCTGCTAGGTAACGCAAGGTCAGGAGTGAGCAGGAAGACAATATGAGGACTATTTGGGCTCCCTGAGCGCCAGATGTGTTTTAATAAGACGGCTGCCCTCCCAGCTAATAAGGTCAGCCTCTGGCTCCAGCCAGACGAACAAACAAGTAGACTCTTGGCAGGAATTCAGCTCCGACTTGGCACGGCCTACTCCTTGCTTCCTGCTTGCCTGAGTCCGCTCCACTAGCTGAGGAGGAGTGGAGGAAAGTGAACCGGGCTTTTCCTCTCTACCTCCTGTAAGACTCTCTTTGTCTTGTAACCATTGTCAACACACATGCATCATTGATCTCCTCAGCCTGTAAGCTGTCCCTTTCCTTTACATCTACCTTATATTAAAAGTCCCCTTAGTACTCGGATTCAGAGGGAAAAGACGTGACATTTATACGCACACACGCGCACGCGCACACACACACACCTCGACTGTAAATTCCCGCCCCTCTGACTACCTTTCAATTCCGCAACATTAAAAAGGTCAGCTGAATTAATTAAATCAAAAGAAAAAGGACATAAAAATAGTAATTGTTCTAATAATTGAAAGGTCTCCTGAGAGCAGAGTATAGTTGTTGCATGTGGAGAACGGGGGGGAGGAGGCAGGGGGAGGAGGGTTAGAATACTTCCCCTCACTAAAATACTATCGGGGAGTAAGGGAGGAGTAAAATATGGTGCGAGGGAAATGGGGGAGAGAAGGGAGCAGGGGGTGGTGGTTTGGCAGTGTTCTAGCTCTGTTTAGACTCACTTCTGCCAATTCCTTGAGGAAAGTGAGAGAAAAAGTGGGGGAAAGAGAGAGAAAGAGGGAGGAAGAGTGGGAGAGAGAGAGAGGGAGGAAGAGTGGGAGAGAGAGGGAGAGGGAGGAAGAGTGGGAGAGAGAGGGAGGAAGAGTGGGAGAGAGAGGGAGGAAGAGTGGGAGAGAGAGGCAATGAGAGCTTTCTCCAGACAAAGCAATTGTCTTGAAAATGCCTTTTTAATCATGCAAATAGCAGAAATATCAGGTCAGTGATGAATTACAATTGGAAAAGAGGAAGAAATACTATGTTAGGGACAGTTATAGACCTCTGTCGTACACACCCACAGCATTATTACACCTAGACACACACACCCACAGTGTTAATAAACCTCTGTTATACACACCCACAGTGTTAATAAACCTCTGTTATACACACCCACAGTGTTAATAAACCTCTGTTATACACACCCACAGTGTTAATAAACCTCTGTTATACACACCCACAGTGTTAATAAACCTCTGTTATACACACCCACAGTGTTAATAAACCTCGTTATACACACCCACAGTGTTAATAAACCTCTGTTATAGACACCCACAGTGTTGATAAACCTCTGTCATACACACCCACAGTGTTATTACACCTAGTTATACACACCCACAGTGTTAATAAACCTCTGTTATAGACACCCACAGTGTTAATAAACCTCTGTCATAAACACCCACAGTGTTAATAAACCTCTGTTATAGACACCCACAGTGTTAATAAACCTCTGTTTTAAACACCCACAGTGTTAATAAACCTCTGTTATAGACACCCACAGTGTTAATAAACCTCTTTATAACACCCACAGTGTTAATAAACCTCTGTTATAGACACCCACAGTGTTAATAAACCTCTGTTATATACACCCACAGTGTTAATAAACCTCTGTCGTACACACACACAGCATTATTACACCTACACACACACACCCACAGTGTTATTACACCTAGACATACACACCCACAGTGTAATTACACCTAGACACACACACCCACAGTGTTATTACACCTAGACACACACACCCACAGTGTTATTACACCTAGACACACACACCCACAGTGTTATTACACCTAGACACACACACCCACAGTGTTATTACACCTAGACACACACACCCACAGTGTTATTACACCTAGACACACACACCCACAGTGTTATTACACCTAGACACACACACCCACAGTGTTATTACACCTAGACACACACACCCACAGTGTTATTACACCTAGACACACACACCCACAGTGTTATTACACCTAGACACACACACACCCACAGTGTTATTACACCTAGACACACACACCCACAGTGTTATTACACCTAGACACACACACACCCACTGTGTTATTACACCTAGACACACACACCCACAGTGTTATTACACCTAGACACACACACCCACTGTGTTATTACACCTAGACACACACACCCACAGTGTTATTACACCTAGACACACACACCCACAGTGTTATTACACCTAGACACACACACCCACAGTGTTATTACACCTAGACACACACACCCACAGTGTTATTACACCTAGACACACACACCCACAGTGTTATTACACCTAGACACAAATACTATCTATGTTGGAAATTGAGACATGAACTTAATCCAGAAATCCATGTTCCCTTTCCTTAGCCCTAAACCTGTGTGTCTGTGTCATTATTGTCATTTTCGTAGACATGGACACACAGGGTGAACCCCCCCCCCCCTCACTGCAGCCATCCTCAATCCAGTCTCTCTGTCTGGTGGGTGGTAAACCCGACGTCATCCTGGACTTCTCAGGAAACCAGCGCATCAAAAGACAGCCTCTCTCCATTCCTGCAGCATCCGCAACTCAAATATTGACCCCTTTGCCCAGCCGCAGCCTGACCGGCTATGTGTTCAACCCGACACACTCACACACATCCAGATGACTTCCAGACACACAACCAGATGACGTCCAGACACACTCACACACATCCAGATGACGTCCCAGACACACTCACACACATCCAGATGACGTCCAGACACACTCACACACATCCAGATGACGTCCAGACACACTCACACACATCCAGATGACGTCCCAGACACACTCACACACATCCAGATGACTTCCAGACACACTCACACACATCCAGATGACGTCCAGACACACTCACACACATCCAGATGACGTCCAGACACACTCACACACATCCAGATGACGTCCAGACACACTCACACACATCCAGATGACGTCCAGACACACTCACACACATCCAGATGACGTCCAGACACACTCACACACATCCAGATGACGTCCAGACACACTCACACACATCCAGATGACTTCCAGACACACTCACACACATCCAGATGACGTCCAGACACACTCACACACATCCAGATGACGTCCAGACACACTCACACACATCCAGATGACGTCCAGACACACTCACACACATCCAGATGACGTCCAGACACACTCACACACATCCAGATGACGTCCAGACACACTCACACACATCCAGATGACGTCCAGACACACTCACACACATCCAGATGACGTCCAGACACACTCACACACATCCAGATGACGTCCAGACACACTCACACACATCCAGATGACGTCCAGACACACTCACACACATCCAGATGACGTCCAGACACACTCACACACATCCAGATGACGTCCAGACACACTCACACACATCCAGATGACGTCCAGACACACTCACACACATCAAGATGACGTCCAGACACACTCACACACATCCAGATGACGTCCAGACACACTCACACACATCCAGATGATGATAAAGAGGGACATACTGTAAAGACCACAGACCGTTAATCACCTGAGTGACATCTGGGTTAGAAGGTGAAATGTAGGGGAGTAATATCGTGACTAGAGAATACACTGACGTGTTCAAACGTTACGACTCACAGGTGAAGCGAATAGCATGTCTCCTAACATGGCCACATGTACAGGTCTGTGTAGATTAGACGGTAAGCGGACAATAAGTTCTTGTAGTCAACGTGTTGAATGCAGTAGAAATGAGTTAAGACCGTACTGAGCAGGAACAAATTGTTACGGCCAGACGACCGTGTCTGAGCATCTTCAAAACGGCCAGGCTGGTGGGGTCTCTCAGGAGGTGAGAGCCCGCCACATCGGTCTGAGGAGAAACAAGCTGGCAACATTTAGTTGGGTATCCAATGCTCATCAATGCATGAGAGCAACAAAGGCTACGCCTGGAATGAGGTTGCCTGGTCCGATCATCATGTCAGCTGTGTATCTGGGGAAGTCATGGTACCAGGATGCACTGTGGGAAGAGGACGATGATGGGAATGTGAATCAGTGAGTCCATGGCACAGCGGGTTGGCAGTGTGTTGGCAGCGTGCGGAGGGCCAACAGCATATTATTACGCTTATATTTTTTAGCTAATCAGTTTATGTTCTAACTGTGAACTGAACAGCAGAAGTCCCTCATTAACCTACAGCTAATTACAGGCATACTTGACACAAGTGAAAAAAAACACAGCCGAGTGACAGCTACGTGAGAGTTGTCAACTGACACGTGTTCAAATGTCAAATGTCAAAGGTGAAAGAGTATGGATAAGTGGATAGATGGACAGGTTCAGAAACTAGACCCTTTAGGGACATACTGGTGACGTTACTGGGGCCACCTTAGTGTTGGAAATCTCATATAAACTACCAACATCTCATCTTTAGGGACATACTGGTGACATTACTGGGGCCACCTTAGTGTTATAGGAATCTCATATAACTTACAAACATCTCATCTTTGGACATAGTGCGTTTATAGGAGATTTCCAACACTAACATCTCATCTTTAGGGACATACTGGTGACATTACTGGGGCCACCTTAGTGTTATAGGAATCTCATATAACTTACAAACATCTCATCTTTAGGGACATACTGGTGACGTTACTGGGGCCACCTTAGTGTTATAGGAATCTCATATAAACTACCAACATCTCATCTTTAGGGACATACTGGTGACGTTTCTGGGGCCACCTTAGTGTCATAGGAATCTCATATAAACTACCAACATCTCATCTTTAGGGACATACTGGTGACGTTACTGGGGCCACCTTGGTGTTAAGAATCTCATATAAACTACCAACATCTCATCTTTAGGGACATACTGGTGACGTTACTGGGCCACCTTGGTGTTAAGAATCTCATATAAACTACCAACATCTCATCTTTAGGGACATACTGGTGACGTTACTGGGCCACCTTGGTGTTGGGAATCTCATATAAACTACCAACATCTCATCTTTAACACTGGGGGGACTGCTGTGTAGGAGAAAGAAATGTCATCTCTCTCTCCTCAACATTAAACATAATGGCCATTTTACCAGCATTTAGGGAGCTCTTGATGTTTTGGCCCTGCAATAGCAGCTGTGGAACACTGTTCTGTGAAGGCAAGGCCTGATCGTCATCCAACTAGTAACAACAGCCACACCAGACCACCGTAAATGCAAGAAGTCCCAGCCTGTTTCTCATATAACAGAGTGGAGCTCATGGATACATTAGAGCTCATGCTCATTTGCTCTGATCTCCGGACTTAAGCACTGAATATGAGAAAACCTTCTTAGCCGATGGTAAAAAAAAGCCTATAAGAGTTCATTTTCTATATTCTTCATCATTTATATTCTATATTAATTGTCTTCACTTGGCTGAGGCTGGCTATACAGTAACCATGCCACGATGACTCATATATCTCATTATGAAGCCGGTCTATACAAATATACCATATTTTCTACACAGATTAAAATGCCTATAAGAAGAACTGCCCGGCAACATTGGACATCTGAAACTGAGTTAGTGTCTTAACGTCTGTTTTGCACACACGCATAACCCTAACCTTCAGATCAACATTCACTAGCAGGGTTCCAAGATACCTGAACTTTGACCTGTTGTTCACTTCTAGTTTTGACACGGGACGTCAATGGTCAGTACCTCAGACAGAAACCCAGCCTAATAAGGACCGTATATCGCTCTCTGAGCATCTCAATCCTGCCACTTAAATGCCTGAAGCACTTGTTCAGAGTGCCCAACAAGATCACATGTTGTGAAGCTCAATGGATGACTTTCATAGTATGACTTGGAGATGAATAAACCCAGCAACCTCCGGACACACTCAGGACTTAAATAATGCAACACGTTCCAAGTTGAATTAATAAGCAACCATTCATATTCAAATGTAGAAATACCTCTTGTTTTATGTGCATGTGTTTGGCATATGTTTTGCATGAATTTGTAATGTGTTCGGCATGCGTTTGGTATGTGTTTGGTATGTAATTCAGGCAGCCGTCTCCTACCCCACACACTCTTTGACCCACAGCCACAGCAGGTCAGCAGGACAGTATCCTGATCCTATTAAAATCCTGATCCTATTAAAATCCTGATCCTAATAACATCCTGATCCTATTAACATCCTGATCCTATTAACATCCTGATCCTATTAAAATCCTGATCCTAATAACATCCTGATCCTATTAACATCCTGATCCTATTAACATCCTGATCCTATTAACATCCTGATCCTATTAACATCCTGATCCTATTAAAATCCTGATCCTAATAACATCCTGATCCTATTAACATCCTGATCCTATTAACATCCTGATCCTATTAACATCCTGATCCTATTAACATCCTGATCCTATTAACATCCTGATCCTAATAACATCCTGATCCTATTAACATCCTGATCCTATTAACATCCTGATCCTAATAACATCCTGATCCTATTAACATCCTGATCCTAATAACATCCTGATCCTAATAACATCCTGATCCTATTAACATCCTGATCCTATTAACATCCTGATCCTAATAACATCCTGATCCTATTAACATCCTGGTCATCCTGATCCTATTAACATCCTGATCCTATTAACATCCTGATCCTAATAACATCCTGATCCTATTAACATCCTGATCCTATTAACATCCTGATCCTATTAACATCCTGATCCTATTAACATCCTGATCCTATTAACATCCTGGTCACACGGATCCTATTAACATCCTGGTCACACTGGTCCTATTAACATCCTGGTCACACTGATCCTATTAACATCCTGGTCCTATTAACATCCTGGTCACACTGATCCTATTAACATCCTGGTCATCCTGGTCCTATTAACATCCTGGTCACACTGATCCTATTAACATCCTGGTCATCCTGATCCTATTAACATCCTGATCCTATTAACATCCTGGTCACACTGATCCTATTAACATCCTGGTCATCCTGATCCTATTAACATCCTGGTCATCCTGATCATATTAACATCCTGGTCCTGATCCCATAATTGATTCATTCATTATTTTTTATTGGCAAATCATGACTAGTGAAGACATCATAGTTGGTCGTTTGTTATATAAATACATTAATGAGTTCATGTAAAGGTAATGAGTATAAGATAATAATGGAAATGAATTATAATGTAAAATGTATATAAAACAAGCACGTTGGGTTTGTGTGTGTGTTTGTATGTGTGGGGTTTGTGTGTGTTTGGTTAGTGTGTGTGTGTTTGTATGTGTGGGGTTTGTGTGTGTGTGTGTGTGTTTGTATGTGTGGGGTTTGTGTGTGTTTGGTTTGTGGTGTTGGGTTAGTGTGTGTGTGTTTGTATGTGTGGGGTTTGTGTGTGTTTGGTTTGTGGTGTTGGGTTAGTGTGTGTGTTTGTATGTGTGGGGTTTGTGTGTGTTTGGTTTGTGGTGTTGGGTTAGTGTGTGTTGGGTTTGTGTGTGTGTGTTTGTATGTGTGGGGTTTGTGTGTGTTTGGTTTGTGGTGTTGGGTTTGTGTGTGTTGGGTGTGTGTGTGTGTGTTGGGTTTGTATGTGTTGGGTTTGTATGTGTTGGGTTTGTATGTGTTGGGTTTGTATGTGTTGGGTTTGTATGTGTTGGGTTTGTATGTGTTGGGTTTGTATGTGTTGGGTTTGTATGTGTTGGGTTTGTATGTGTTGGGTTTTTGGGCAGTAAAAACAATGGAAGTGACCTCCTGATTGTGTTCAGCAGGCCTCCGTCTAGAGCTGCACCTCCCCAGCCTTTAAACAATGTTCAGAAAAACACCTCACCACCGTCCAACAATCAGGGAAGCACCTTCTCAAACGTTAAACAACATTATGACAAACATCTACCCAACCTTCAAAGGATGTTCAAACAAACACCTCTCTTAAAATAACATGCAGGTAAGTAAGTCAAGTATTCAAGGAAAGTTCAGACAAACACACAAACAGCATGACTAGGAGCTGTGAAATGTGTCTGCAACTAAACAACGGCATTAAACTAGATTGGGTGAGTATGTGTGTTTGTGTGTGTGTGTGTGTCAAGCAGATGGGAGGAAAGAGAGAAATATGCAAACAGTAAGATCAGAGCAAGGAAGACCGAAAGTCTGGGGAACTGGAAGTGTGTGTGTGTGTGTGTGTATATATCAGTGAGCATCTGTGTCAGCTCACATCGGTGTGTGTGTGTGCTGATGTACTGAGAGGGGGCTGTGTGGGGTGAGGTGTGGTGGGGTGAGCAGGGTCTGGGAGTGGGGATGGGGTGGCTGTGGTTAAGCATCCCGAGTCCGTGAACATTTCTCTGGCAGACTGTCTCTGTGCTGCTGGCTGGGTGCCCGGCTCTGAAGCAAACTTAAACAAACTCCTGTTGCAGCCATCTGCTGGGACCTGAGGATAAATCACAGCCACTCTCTCTACTGCTGGGAGCAGCATGACTATCAGGTTACAGTATGAGTGCCCGCGCGGCAGGCCCGCGGGTCTCACACACACACACACACACACACACACACACACACACACACACACACACACACACACAGCTGCGCGTCAGGCTGGAGCCACGGCCCGCCATGGGGCTAACACCGCCAAGAGAGGCCAGCAACATGTGGCCCTGCTTATACCACAGAGAGGAGAGAAGGGAGGAGGGGAGGGAGGAAAGGAGGGGAGGGAGGGAGGGAGGAAAGGAGGGGAGGGAGGGAGGAAAGGAGAGGAGGGAGGGAGGAAAGGAGGGGAGGGAGACATGGAAAGGAGGGAGGCGGAGAGGGGGGAAGGGCTAGATAAAACGAAGGGAGAAGAGAATGAGAAGACCCCTGGCTCGTCTTTCCAACCAAGTGCTATTTTTACAGGCCGCAGCAGGACAGGAGAACACACACACACAGAATCCTGCTGGGCTTTCATCACCCCAGAGTTTTATTGGTGAACCACGGAGCAATGAAAGTCTCTTGGTGTTGAAACAGGATGGACATCTAGTCTTCTCATCATGGACCTACATAACCTTCATTTCAACCAATAGAAATGTGTCATTAGAAATACAGAGACTATATATATAATTATTTTAGAATCGGCCATTTGAACATTTTTTACTGAACAACTGACGTAAATGACCTTATGACAGATGTGGGAGGAGTCAGCCGGGTGTTTTAATGACCTTTGGTTGCTTTCAAACTGACTTTCAGGCAGCAAGGGAGCCTATTGGTCAAAAGTGTTGGGCCAGGAAGTAATGTGTAAATAGTTCTAATCCTTGAGAGAGGTTAACAATCACCTGTCCGGTCGTTGGCTCACCTGTACGGCCGTTGGCTCACCTGTACGGCCGTTGGCTCACCTGTACGGCCGTTGGCTCACCTGTACGGCCGTTGGCTCACCTGTACGGCCGTTGGCTCACCTGTACGGCCGTTGGCTCACCTGTACGGCCGTTGGCTCACCTGTACGGCCGTTGGCCGTACTGGCCAACTGCGTTGAGACTTGAGACACGAACGCACCCATAACAGCGCAATGGTTTTTGTGTGTTTCAGGACCCCTCAGCCAGGGACAACGCAAGAGTGACTAACGTTCCCTACCAAGCACATTATAACAGGACTCCACACACCTGTGAACGCTTTCACCAGCCTGTTACCTAAGCTGCCCAGAGAAGCCAGTTTGGCAGTGTGTCTTTAAGATCAGCAGTACTGTTCAATCACCCCCCCATCACTTCAGTACTTAGCATGTAACTTTATATGGAATAACTCCCTCATAGCAGTTCAATCGCAAAATGATGACTCATCGTCTCTTTACTCCACATCACAATCCGTTATTTATGATTTCTGGCTGTTTCAGTTCCTGGTTAAAGAGTGACACTATGGTCATAATTATAAGGGTTTTGGCCGAGCACCTTATAACACAATATAAATCTAAACCTAAGCAAAAAGTGAATGTTTATTAAATGACTGGAGCATAATGACAGCATATTAGAAACGGCCAGACAATGATCTCTCTCTCTCTCTCTCTCTCTGTCTCACACTCTCTCTCATCCTCTCTCTCTCTCTGGTATGCGTCTATCTCAGAGGAGGAAAGCCGTGTCAGCAAGCCTTCCCTCTGAAAGTATTCGAGAGGTCCTTGGACTCCAACCCGGTCGTAATACATCAATCTGACTGGGTTAACCTCACACTATGTCACTATGGCACCTAGGAACTGTGTTCTATTACTGTACAGCAGACTCATCTATGAAACATAAAGGTCAAATGTCGTTGCCTCTGGGTGATTAATTGTGGACTAGTGAAGGGCCTTTTATGTTCTGACTTTCCCCCTGGCTGACACCAGTCACTCTATAAATGCATGAGTGTTATGGGTCAAAGCTATGGGCAAACTTCCCCTTAAACCCTCCACACTTTATACCCCCCCCCCACACACACCTTCCATATTTCCCCCCATACCCTCTACAGTCTAGGGTGGGAGCAGCACTAGAGCCAAGCAGACCTATTTTGCAGACTGGTCTAAGATGCTATTTACCATATATCAAAGCATCCCGGCCTACAATAAGCTCTCTAATGTCTACATCAGTAGTATATGTGTGGGGGAGGGGTTAAAGGTTGCTGAGTCAAATCGAAATAAATACAATATATTGTAGAACAGACTGAAACATTTCCTCCATTAGTTAGGAGCTACTGTCTGTCATACAGTCCAGATGTGCCCACCAGCTACACATCAACACACACACACACACAGCTGAGGCAACGTCCAGCTGCTTTGCCCACATTTTTCAAAGAGCAAACACCTGCTATTGCTCTCCCAACCACCTGGCAGACACACACACACACACACACAAACTACTTGGAATAAGTGGTTGTGTGAGTGTGAAGGGAGAGGGGCTGTGTGAGAGTGAGAACTTTAGTTCTATATTTACAGTGGTAAGAATCCCAACCTAGTAATTCATCCAACATGCTTCTCTTTCCCAGACTCTACCAGACTCTCCCAGGATTTCCCAGACTCTACCAGGCTCTCCCAGGATTTCCCAGACTCTACCAGGCTCTCCCAGGATTTCCCAGACTCTACCAGGATTTCCCAGACTCTACCAGGCTCTCCCAGGATTTCCCAGACTCTACCAGGCTCTCCCAGGATTTCCCAGACTCTACCAGGCTCTCCCAGGATTTCCCAGACTCTACCAGACTCTCCCAGGATTTCCCAGACTCTCCCAGGATTTCCCAGACTCTCCCAGGATTTCCCAGACTCTACCAGACTCTCCCAGGATTTCCCAGACTCTACCAGGCTCAAATACGAGTTAACCAGACTTTCTCAGCCTCTACTATATCTGGCTCAACCAGACTTTCTCAGCCTCTACTATATCTGGCTCAACCAGACTTTCTCAGCCTCTACTATATCTGGCTCAACCAGACTTTCTCAGCCTCTACTATATCTGGCTCAACCAGACTTTCTCAGCCTCTACTATATCTGGCTCAACCAGACTCTCAGCCTCTACTATATCTGGCTCAACCAGACTCTCAGCCTCTACTATATCTGGCTCAACCAGACTTTCTCAGCCTCTACTATATCTGGCTCAACCATGCTCTATCCGATTCTACCAGAGCATGGTTGAGCCAGATATAGTAGAGCTGGATAGAGGATGGTTAAGAGAGGGGGAGGAGAGGGAGATAACAGGAGATGTGAGGGGGAGGACAGTAGATGAGACCAGGCAGAGCGAGGGAGAACAGAGAGATGAGAGCAGGGTAAAAGGGGAGATGCTGTTCTTGACCTTTGTCAACACTGCCAACACTGAAAAAGCATTGAAGGAGGGTCAGTATGGAGGGAAGGGAAGCAGGAGAAGCAGGGCAGAAGTCCAAATAACACTGGGTGATACTGTGTCCGGTACATCCCACCGCGCTAAGCACTGGGCCAATTATGACAGGACTGGACCATCACTGGAAAACCTGAGCTGCCCTCCCCTCTCCTGGGACTGTGATTAGTACACATACAGACACAGTTATGAATAAGTCTGGTTCATATACATGGGGTTTAAGATTGATTTCACGCAGCTCACACACACACACACCTCGAAAACACACACATATTTAAGGCTAAAGACGTTCTATACACTTCATGAAAAAAGGTTGATGAGTCATTATCACATGGTCGGTTCACATATTTTAGCCGCAGAAAAGTACCAAGAAGTATCCATAAAAACGTGTTGTGTGTGTTGTGTGTTGTGTGTGTGTGGTGTAGGGCTGAATGATATTCTGTTTTAACATCGACATTGCGATGTGCGCATGCGCGATAGTCACATCGTCGGAACATGCGATGTGAAAAAGGGTAAGACCCATAAATGTATTAAAAGAACGGTAGCACCATGAATGTATTAAGAGAACGGAATACAGTGTTCTGCGAGAGGGATTTAAGAAAATGATCCGAACGCTTGACACGCGGTATGTTATACCGTCCCGCACATATTAGAGCTGTATGGAAAATGCAGATCTAAGATTGAAGCAGAGCTGACACACGTGCAATACTATGCAGCTACAACAGACTCATAGTCCAGCAGGACAACAGAGCCCTACATGAGTCTGACGATAGGGTCTGATGGAATGGTAATTATTGACTTTAGCCTGGATTGATGGCTCGCAATATCGCAATATATATCGTTGGGGAAAAAATATCGCAATGTAATTTTTTTCCAATATCGTGCAGCCCTATTGTGGTGTGTGGTGTGTTGTGGTGTGTGTTGTGTGTTTTGTGGTGTAGTGTGGTGTTGTGTGTGTTGTGTCTTGTGCGTGGTGTGTGTGGTGTGTTGTATGTTGTGGTGTGTGTTGTGTGTGTGTGGTGTGTAGTGTGTGTGTGTGTGGTGTGTAGTGTGTGTGGTGTGTGTTGAGGCCTCGACACAACAGATCTGTTTTCACATGAGACCCTAGTCTCTCAGCATTGATTCAGTTCACATGGAGTTCAACAGATCCTCCTCCTGACTCAGTAGACACACAGACACACACACACACACACACAGACTCAAACACATTCAGACACACACACACACAGACACACACACACCCCGACACTAGTCACCAACACCCACTGCTGAAAAGAGGACACAGACTTTATATCACACACCTACGCCAGACTGAAACACTAATAAAAAAAGCACAGGCTGCCGGTGACACACACACACACACACACACACGCCAGAGCCAACCAACAGATTGACTGGAAGTGGCCAAACGGACAGTCACAGGGCCCTCTCTGTTCTCTCTCTCTGGTCAGGACACTGTGGAAACTCAAATGGTTGAGTACAGCCCATGTTACACATATGCAACATGCTACACGTATGCAACATGCTACACGTACGCTACATGCTACACGTACGTAACATGCTACACGTACGTAACATGCTACATGCTACACGTACGCAACATGCTACACGTACGCTACATGCTACACGTACGTAACATGCTACACGTACGTTACATGCTACACGCACGTTACATGCTACTAGGGCTGTCAACTTTAGTCGTTTAGTCGACTAATCGGTCGAAGCCGTCTTGGTCGACTGACATTCTCATTCGTCGACCAGTTGCATATTTCTTTTTTACACCAATAAAGAAATTTTAATTGATTTACTCCTTGATATTTATTCCTTTATACGCAGTTATATATTACTGTATTCTAAATATAATTAGCCTATGTATTATGTTTTTTAATGCTTTAATTTAGGCTGTTTTTATAACAGCGCCACAGTTTAGCGCACAGCGTAGAACACTCTGGAACCGCACGTGGCATGCTGCACTGCTGCTTTTGTAGCGTGTGGTGTAGAGGTCTGCACGGGCTTTAAACTGAAGCCCGAACCCGGCCCGTACACGCGATCATTTAACCCGACCCGACAGTTACATTTACATGTTAAGCCCGAACCCGACCTGACCCCGAGGTCCACTCTGTTTCTTACATCAAGAAACATTTTTGCAATATGTTCTATTTAATGATTGCTTGACACGGTAAACAAATAACGTTACATAGAGAGAGGGAGCGCCTGTGTCTGTGTGTAGCCTATGGCATGCAGTGCACATTGCACATCAGCGCACGCATGTACTTTCTCTGTCTCGTCTCGCGTGCGGTCACCACAACAACGGTGACAGCACGCAAACTATATATAGCCTTTTTAGTTTTTCTTACTTACAAACCCGAACCCGACCCGAAACCAAGGCTGTTCATTAAACATTAACCCGAACCCCGAACATTTTTCGGGACCCGTCGGGTAGCAGACCTCTAGTGTGGTGGTGCGCGATTGTGACTGTCACTAGACCTAGGACAGAGCTCCTCACTTTGCAGTTAATAACAATCACTTAATTTTCAAAAATGTTTATTATTATTATAGTTTTATGTATTATTGATGTTTTTTCGTTGTTGTTTCATAAAAGCTCTATGACAATTGTTTAATAAATGTTCAATCAAAATGCAAAACATCACGACCTTTTTTATTTTTAGTCGACTAATCGTTGCGCAGGACAAGACTTTGGTCGACTAAGCATTTCTTTGGTTGACTACAGCCCTACATGCTACACGTACGTAACATGCTACATGCTACACTACATGCTACACGTACGCTACATGCTACACGTACGTAACATGCTACACGTACGTTACATGCTACACGCACGTTACATGCTACACGTACGTAACATGCTACACTACATGCTACACGTACGCAACATGTTACACGTACGCTACATTCTACACGTACGCTACATGCGACATGCTACACGCACGTTACATGCTACACGCACGTTACATGCTACACGCACGTTACATGCTACACGCACGTTACATGCTACACGTACGTTACAAGCTACGCGTACGTTACAAGCTACTCGTACGTTACAAGCTACTCGTACGTTACAAGATACTCGTACGTTACAAGATACTCGTACGTTACAAGATACACGTACGTTACATGCTACACATATGTTACATGCTACACATAAGTTACATGCTACATGTATGTAATATGCTACACGTATATTACAAGCTACAAATATGTTTGAAAACATGTGGAATATCTATAACTGGTTGCTTCGAGCCAGAAAGCTGTGCTGAAATACTAAACATGTCACCCCGTAACCTGTATGACCTCTGACCTGTACGTGCCTTGGGTCAACTTCTTTTCTGGGTCTTGACCAGGAATGGCAGTCACGAGGTCAAAGGTGATAAGGTGCAAAATTACATATGCTGTCCAACACACTCAAATATCATGAACAATATAAAGACAAAACTCTATAAAAAACAAGTTGTCTAATTGGCCGTAAAGCTGACCAGTTGGATGTCTTAATTCAAGACAATAACGAAAACAGATGTCCACGTTTTGATTTAGCAGTCATACAGTACCATAGCATCTACATGCCAGCCATCACTTATATCATGTTCCCAAGCCAGGTCACCAGTGCAAATGAGAATTTGTTCTCAATCGCCCTACCTGGTTAAATAAAGGTTAAATAAAAAGTAAAATATAAAACTGAAATCAAGGATCAGGATTAAAAGAATCACTATTTACATTTGCACAACAGTTAGTTCAACCTCCACCACATTTAGTCATTTGTGCACATCAAAGTAGCAGTTTCTCATTCCTTCCAACAAATTGCAAATGCTTTTGGACATGCATCAATTGCTTTCATACAACTCTCTGCTGTTTTATAACATTATCATTTGCTTATGGCATGTCAGTCAAAATTAACTATACGTGTGAATGCTGAATAGTCATTCCATATAAAACAAATAGTCCTCATTTCATTCGAGTCATTACATACAAAAACGTTGAACTAGTTGTCTAAATCTGTCAAGCCAATTTTACAAAGTTTTTTCGAATCTTTTTATTCCTGAAAATGTCTCCTAAATTGAACAATTTCTCTCATGTGACTCTCAGCTTTCACTGATAGAAGGGGTGTGTGAAGCATTAGATGCAACCAATGATAAAAGAAGAGGCCAAGTACATAGGCGGATCCCTGATGAAATCAGGGCTACAATTGTGGATCATGTTGTCAATCACTGCCTCAAAATGGCTGAGGCTGGTCGTAGGGTGCAGCCAAATGTTGGGAGAACCACTGTAAATTCAATTAGCCAAATGTTGGGAGAACCACTGAAAATTCAATTAGCCAAATGTTGGGAGAACCACTGTAAATTCAATTAGCCAAATTTTGGGAGAACCACTGTAAATTCAATTAGTCAAATGTTGGGAGAACCATAGTAAATTCAAGTAGTCAAATGTTGGGAGAACCACTGTAAATTCAATTAGTCAAACATTTATTTGGGAGAACAGGTGTGTAAATGGACAGTAATTCAGCACTAAACAATCTGCACTACTGTCATTGTGTCATACATGAAGCTTGCAGTGGGACAATACCGTGTCACTGTACATTTTACATTTAGACGTACAGCTTTACTGCATCACACATTGAGTGTATTGTAGTGTACAGTATTGTTACAGTAAAGTTTCGCCATATTTACTGTAATTTTACTCACAGGATTGCAAGACAACCTTGCAGAGGTGGAAGAGGGCATATTTTTACTCCGCAACATGAGGAAGCCATTTATGCAATGGTGATTGCAAACAATGCCATAAGGTTGAGAGAGATACAAAGTGCTGTTATAGAGGATGACAACGGCTTTGGGAATATTGATACTGTTTCAGTCCACACAATTGACAGAGTGCTCAGGAGGAATGAAATGTGCATGAAACAATTGTACAATGTGCCATTTGAACGGAACAGCGACAGAGTGAAGGAGATCTGTCACCAGTATGTACAGGTAGAACATGTATGTGTTCTATGCATATTCTAATGTTCACTGTGACAGAGTGAAGGAGATCCGTCACCAGTATGTACAGGTAGAACATGTATGTGTTCTATGCATATTCTAATGTTCACTGTGACAGAGTGAAGGAGATCCGTCACCAGTATGTACAGGTAGAACATGTATGTGTTCTATGCATATTCTAATGTTCACAGAGTGAAGGAGATCTGTCACCAGTATGTACAGGTAGAACATGTATGTGTTCTATGCATATTCTAATGTTCACAGAGTGAAGGAGATCTGTCACCAGTATGTACAGGTAGAACATGTATGTGTTCTATGCATATTCTAATGTTCACAGAGTGAAGGAGATCTGTCACCAGTATGTACAGGTAGAACATGTATGTGTTCTATGCATATTCTAATGTTCACAGAGTGAAGGAGATCCATACAACACACCACATCTGCTGACTTTATTGAACACTCTTTACAGGGACATAATCCCTGAGAATGAGAGGGGTCTAACTGGAGACCATCTGAACAAGCATGTTGTTGTTTTGGATCATGTGTGTTTTCACCACTCAGATGTCATCAGACAGTGGTTTGCAGCACATGATAGGATGCTGGTGGAATATCTCCCTCCCTACTCACCATACCTGAATCCAATAGAGGAGTTTTAACAGTGGTTTGCAGCTTATAATAGGATGCTGGTGGAATATCTCCCTCCCTACTCACCATACCTGAATCCAATAGAGGAGTTTTAACAGTGGTTTGCAGCTTATAATAGGATGCTGGTGGAATATCTCCCTCCCTACTCACCATTCCTGAATCCAATAGAGGAGTTTTAACAGTGGTTTGCAGCTTATAATAGGATGCTGGTGGAATATCTCCCTCCCTACTCACCATACCTGAATCCAATAGGAGTTTTAACAGTGGTTTGCAGCTTATAATAGGATGCTGGTGGAATATCTCCCTCCCTACTCACCATACCTGAATCCAATAGAGGAGTTTTAACAGTGGTTTGCAGCTTATAATAGGATGCTGGTGGAATATCTCCCTCCCTACTCACCATACCTGAATCCAATAGAGGAGTTTTTCTCTTCCTGGAGGTGGAAGGTATATGATCGGCATCCACATACCCAACTGGCCCTGCTAGCGGCCATGGATGCAGCATGTGATGACATCACAGCAGAGTTCTGCAGAGGGTGGGTTCACATTGCAAGAGATGATATTCGCTGTGATGTATATGAAAATATGTGGCTAGACAGAGAGGAACGTCTGGATATTCATGAATGATTACAGTACTATGTATGTTGTATGTTCAGTTCAAATATGTACTGCAATATTGTTTACCGTTGTGCACAGCTGTACCCAAAGGGAGTTAATGTTTGTTATAAATAAGGGTGTATTTTTTCTTTTGCACAATGCTGTGAACAAATTAGAATTAGAAATTAGAAGAGCATATTCAGTAAAAATGTGAAACATACATATTCTTACATATGTATTCTCATACATATCTTGAACTAATTTACCTCCCTAATACAGTAATGTGTAACTGTCATAATGAAAACAAGACAAAGCCATTTGACTATCTTATACATAAACAATGGTGTCAGGACATTTCATCTTGATCACACTGACACTTTCATTGACATGAATACTTGCTTTTGAGGAATGACCTATCCATTTTGACCAAGTGACACGCTTTTGCGGGTTATCAACTAGGTTTTGCAGTTTTTACTAATTGTTTTGAGAACTACATTAACTGTTGTGCAAATGTAAATAGTGATGTGAGAAATGCACCAAAGTGACTGAGAACAACTGTAATACTGCTACGCATACTGGACTCAATGGTCTTCAGTTGCATCAGTCCTATTTTAACTGGAACCTTGAGGAACAGCATATCTATGCGTTATTTGACAGGAGTGTGGGCTGAAATTACGGAGATGGTAATTAAGTAGGTTAGATTGCTGGACCACCCTGAGCCAAAAAAGATCCGTTCAACTTAAAGGGACATCAGTGAAAAAGAAACCCCTCTCATCAGGACAGATGGGGGCAGCAGTTGTCAGTTGCTAGCTATAATGGTAAAGTAAATGACATAAAGATGTACCCAACGCCGTTAACAAGAAAATAATAAGCTTACATGTTTACACTAAACTGGCTACTGTAATGTATACCATGATGAAGCTCAGGAAATAGACCACTAATGAAATGATTTAAAGGTTGTGCAAAAATCTAAATAAATAGCAGGAGTACATTAAAAAGTATCTGCCGATGGACAATTTGTTTTCTTAGACCTTCCAAATAAACCGAAGTGAGAGGTGAAAGTGAGGGTGATGGGTGAGGGGTGATGGGTGAGGATGATGGGTGAGGGTGATGGGTAGGGTGATGGGTGATGGTGATGGGTGAGGGTGATGGGTGAGGGTGATGGGTGAGGGTGATGGGTGAGGGTGATGGTGACGGGTGAGGGTGACGGGTGAGGGGTGAGGGTGATGGGTGAGGGTGATGGGTGAGGTTGACGGGTGAGGGTGATGGGTGATTGGTGAGGGTGATGGGTGAGGGTGATGGGTGAGGGTGATGGGTGAGGGTGATGGGTGAGGGGTGATTGGTGAGGGTGATGGGTGAGGGTGATGGTGATGGGTGAGGGTGATGGGTGAGGGTGATGGGTGAGGGTGATGGGTGAGGGTGATGGGTGAGGGTGATGGGTGAGGGTGATTGGTGAGGGTGATGGGTGGGTGATGGGTGATGGGTGGGTGATGGGTGAGGGTGATTGGTGAGGGTGATGGGTGAGGGTGATGGGTGATGGGTGAGGGTGATTGGTGAGGGTGATTGGTGAGGGTGATGGGTGAGGGTGATGGGTGATGGGTGAGGGTGATGGATGAGGGTGATGGGTGAGGGTGATGGGTGAGGGTGATGGTGATGGGTGATTGGTGAGGGTGATGGGTGATGGGTGAGGGTGATGGGTGATGGGTGAGGGTGATGGATGAGGGTGAGGGTGAGAGTGAGGGAGGGACATGAGGTGCATGGTTAGCACCAGGGTGTCAGGCTAGCTGGCTCTAGACATCCTGTGAGTTGCCAGCTGTCAGTAAGGAACCTGTGGAAGGGCTGTTCTATTGGTCAGAAGCAATAACACACACACACTGGAGAATACAGCAGATCAGGATAAGCCTTCACTTAACATGCCCTGCCCCACTGCACACATTGTTCAGGAATGGTTTGAGTAACATCATGAAGAGTCCATAGTGTGGGCTTGGTCTCCAAATTCCCCAGAACTCAGTCTGATTGAGCGTCTGTGGGATGTGCTGGACCAACAGGTCTGATCCGTTGTGGCTACACCTCACAACCAGGACAGGACTTAAAGAACTTACTGCTAATGTATTGGTGCCAGATACCACAGGACACCTTCACTAATATCTTGGTGCCAGATACCACAGGACACCTTCACTAATGTCTTGGCGCCAGATACCACAGGACAGCTTTATGGGTCTTTTAAAGTTCATGTCTCTGCAGGGCACGGTTATGTTGGTGGCATGCAGAAGACCAACAGAAAATTAAGTAGGTGGTTATATAAGTTTTGGTTAGTCAGTGTATATTGTGTTCCCCAATGTGTATTGCAAACTTGGTTCACCGGAACGATTCTGATCTTAGTTTAGAGTTTCTACTAGGCCAAGATGTCGGAAGAAGACAATCAAGTTGCAAATAGAAAATTGCATACAATTGAAATGTCCTTGTTAATGTGAAGAGACGCTACTCTTTTGCTAAAAAAAAACTAGGCCTATATTCTACATGACCCTATATTCAACCCGACCCTATATTCAACATGACCCTATATTCAACATGACCCTATATTCAACATGACCCTATATTCAACATGACCCTATATTCAACACGACCCTATATTCAACACGACCCTATATTCAACATTACCCTATATTCAACATTACCCTATATTCAACACGACCCTATATTCAACATTACCCTATATTCAACATTACCCTATATACAACAGGCATATATTCAACATATTCCAGTCAGTAACTGTCATCTTTTTTTAAAGGTAAGATGTGGTCATCAAATTGAAATCTGCATCGATGTAATGAATTATAAAGCCTAAAATCCACTAAATCCAGCAAAGACGCATTAAGGCTCTGAGGCGGGTTTGTTCCGTCCTCCACGCGGTGTCATATTCCATTAGAAGTTCAGAAGCAGAGGGCTGAGAAAGGTGATCACATGATCGACCACTTACAATTAACTGCTCTGCCTGTTGGACATTGACTTCCATTGATTTTGTAACTTCTTAAAAAAAATTGCGGAAGAAAACAGCCCAGGAGGAGTGAGTATGGTGTTTTAGCGAGGAGCGAAAGCGCATCCCAAACTCTCTCCCCCATTCAGATTTCTCTCCTCCTCATCCCAAACTCTCTATCCCATTCCGAACGCTCTAATCTCCTCATCCCAAACTCTCTATCCCATTCCGAACGCTCTAATCTCCTCATCCCAAACTCTCTCCCCCATTCCGAACGCTCTAATCTCCTCATCCCAAACTCTCTCCCCCATTCCGAGCGCTCTAATCTCCTCATGCCAAACTCTCTCCCCCATTCCAAACGCTCTATTCTCCTCATCCCAAACTCTCTCCCCCATTCCGAACGCTCTAATCTCCTCATCCCAAACTCTCTCTCCCATTCCGAACGCTCTATTCTCTCATCCCATCCCCAACGCTCTTTTTCTCCTCATCCCAAACTCACTCCCCTTATCCTCTCAGCAATAAATCTTCCTAGGCGACAGTGTCAGGATGCCGGCATGTTTTTCCTGTGACAGCAAATACCTCCTTTACCGGATATGGGCCGTGCAGTGAGAACATACTCGTACCAAAGCGCACACACACACACACACACACACACACACACAGCTACACACAGTATAAACCATAGCCTATGTGTGTCTGAACAGAGAGACACAAACGGTGGCACACTAAATTGAACTCAGTCAGAGAACCCAGTCTCCAGTATGGGTCAGTAATATTCAACAATCCTGAACAGAGCCCCAACAGACCACCGTATAAGGATAAACACACACACACACACACATATATAGGCAGGTTTCTGGGTGATCTCATATTTTTTTTAGCTTTATGTCAGAGCCACTACACATCACTTCCATTGAATCTCCCTTTCCTTAGTGTGCGCTGGTTTCCATAAGTCTGTGATATGGCACTTGTTTAGCCACGCTCGGCCACCCTCATGTGAGTTCAAACTAGCTAGCAAACATCAGTGCTTGGCTTTGATTGGTTACTCGAACAGTGACATCGGTTTGTATTTAAAATGTTAAATACATGGGACATTCATGTGCATCATATCTACCGGTCCTAAAGTCGCGTTATAATTGTGGAAGTGAAACAAAGAATAAGTAGAACTCAAAAGCAGACCAATTAAGAGTCAGAAAGGGACAGACAGACAGACATAGAAAGATATTGACAGACATAGACTAACAGACAGACAGACATAGAAAGATATAGACAGACATAGACTAACAGACAGACAGACATAAACTGACAGACAGACAGAATTAGCAAACAGGTATTGTGTGTGAGGGAGAGGAAAGGTGTTTCAAAGCATAAGACGTAGACAAAAGAAGGCCCTTTCAGCAATGCTCTGGGAGAACAGGGGAGGAATGGGAGGACAGGGGAGGAATGGGAGGACAGGGGAGGAATGGGAGGACAGGGGAGGAATGGGAGGACAGGGGAGGAATGGGAGGACAGGGGAGGAACAGGAGGACAGGGGAGGAATGGGAGGACAGGGGAGGAACAGGAGGACAGGGGAGGAATGGGAGGACAGGGGAGGAACGGGAGGACAGGGGAGGAATGGGAGGACAGGGGAGGAATGGGAGGACAGGGGAGGACAGGGGAGGAATGGGAGGACAGGGGAAGAACAGGAGGACAGGGGAGGAATTGGAGGACAGGGGAGGAATGGGGAGGAATGGGAGGACAAGGGAGGAATGGGAGGACAGTGGAGAGCCAGTGAGAACAGGGGAGGAAGGGGAGGAAGAGAAGACAGGGGAGGACAGACGGGAGAGGGAAGAAGAGAGAATCAGAAAGTGAGAGGGGATATTAGCAAGAGGGAAGGGTAACAGAGGGAATGATAGAGAGGGTCAGTGGAAACAGATGGGAGATCCTGGGGTCACATTGGAGCGTTGACAGTTCATCTCTGGGGCAGATAGCATTTCACTGGTGAACACAGCACCTGTTCACTCCACATACACACTCCCCACTGACCACCAACTCTCTGGCTTAAACACAAACACAGCTCAAATATACACACAGACAAATGGAGTCACACACACACACACACACACACACACACATCACACTAAATAAGCCTGGCCTGCATGGGATGTTAATCTAGTGGACACGCTGGGTGCGTGATCTCATCTGTAACCTGAATATCAGAGCCAAACAGTGTGACTGGACAGCAAGACCATGTGTGTGAGAGGCTGAGAGAGAGAGACAGACTAAAGAACATGAGACAGCTTTGTGCTCCTGCCACTCTCAGACTGTAGAGTGTAAACGACACACACAGATGGCCTCCCTTCACTTCTAGAACATGTTCCTATTATTCAGATCAGATTATTAGTTAACAGAACCTATGTGAACTCCTCTGTCCCATATAAAACCTGCACCAGATAGACATAAATGCTGTATGTCACTACATATCGTAGATAGTTCTTAAATCTAATAAAACTATTGATATATCTCTACCTCCCTCCTATCCAACCTGCACATTGATCACTGCTTCTTTCTCTCTGGTTATTGGTAATATTTCCCAGGTAGTTTTCCAATTTGTAGCAACATAACTGCTCTGGTGACCTCCAAGGAACATTCTTTATCACTTCAGATCAAGTGTCATAATTCATGAGCGAATGAACATGCATGTTTTCCCTTAGAAGAGGTCTCTCGTCTGGACTTTTTAAACTGGACTAACAACAGTGACATCAGCACAGAACCAACACACACAATAACACTGTCACGTTCAGCAGACCGTAACATCCCCAGTGTCCACTGCAGATATCATGGACATGATCAAACCAGATGTTATGGACCTGACCAGCAGACATTCAATGGACATGACTTGAAGAGATGTTATGGACCGCACTTTTTAAACGAGGGTTCATGTTTTTTTCGGACAATCAAAAAGACACACACACACATGCAAACACAACAGTATTAGGAGGTGATCAGTTTCTTTGTGGTACATGGAGAGTTGTGATCTGATTGGCCTCATATATCTCCTGCTTGAGACAGAGAGCACGAGGAACACACACAAAACAATTGAGAATCCAACTGTCAGTTCCCACCGTTTCAGTGCAGCTACCCAAAATGCAATAACCTTACCGGCCCAAAACATACCCAGCCTACCAACAAGCACAGTCACACAAACTACTGCATATATGTGTACAGAGCTTGCAAAGTTATATGAACAATCTCCAAACCTGAGGTAAACCACAGAGAGACATTAAAAAGCACTCAATCTATTGAAAATTATCATGTGCCACCAAAATGAACGGCTCATACAAAAAAGTTTCAGAATTAGACATCTGCATACCATGGGAAACATATGCATGCCAGGAAAGTATCATTGAGTGCATACGTGACTAGCATCTTCAAGCTAACAATATGGCTAACTCCACTGATCCATTGTCCCATGTGGACGCAACCCAGTGACCCTCTGCTTCACAACACAGTGACCCTCTGCTTCAAAACACAGTGACCCTCTGCTTCACAACACAGTGACCCTCTGCTTCAAAACACAGTGACCCTCTGCTTCAAAACACAGTGACCCTCTGCTTCACAACCCAGTGACCCTATGCTTCACAACACAGTGACCCTCTGATTCACAACACAGTGACCCTCTGATTCACAACACAGTGACCCTCTGATTCACAACACAGTGACCCTCTGCTTCAAAACACAGTGACCCTCTGCTTCACAACACAGTGACCCTCTGCTTCACAACACAGTGACCCTCTGCTTCACAACACAGTGACCCTCTGCTTCACAACACAGTGACCCTCTGCTTCACAACACAGTGACCCTCTGCTTCAAAACACAGTGACCCTCTGCTTCAAAACACAGTGACCCTCTGCTTCAAAACACAGTGACCCTCTGCTTCAAAACACAGTGACCCTCTGCTTCAAAACACAGTGACCCTCTGCTTCAAAACACAGTGACCCTCTGCTTCACAACCCAGTGACCCTATGCTTCACAACACAGTGACCCTCTGATTCACAACACAGTGACCCTCTGATTCACAACACAGTGACCCTCTGCTTCACAACACAGTGACCCTCTGATTCACAACACAGTGACCCTCTGATTCACAACACAGTGACCCTCTGATTCACAACACAGTGACCCTCTGCTTCACAACACGGATGACCCTCTCCTTCACAACACAGTGACCCTCTGATTCACAACACAGTGAACCTCTGCTTCACAACACAGATGACCACTCTCTTGACAATGTTCTAACTGGCGGAGATATGTAGAAGGTTCCAGCTGGATAGCCTCATCAGTGACATTTCAAGTTGAAGAGTGAGCGTCCGTTACATTCCTCACTGTGACACACATAAACGGAGGTAGTAGAGCAGGGTCAGATTTGGTTCACAGGACAAAACCTGGTCTCGTTGGCTGGATTAAAGTATTGGTTGTGGCAATTTTTTAAAAAGTGTTTAGTATTCAAATTTGTTTTAAAGCATGCTTTATGCAATGATATGCCATTTGCCATATGACGAGGAGAACATGTATATCCGTATAAAGATCTTCTCATTTTGCCTAAGAGCAGACAGTATTTTTCGTGGGCGAATAGGGACAAAATACAAAACTTAGTACTAAAAATAAGTAGAAAAATCTTTTGTGATTGGCCCCTGCATGGAAACCCCCCTAACCAAATGAAGAACCCTGTGGTGGAGCTGTAAAGAGAACAGAAAGACACTCCTACCTTGTGTCTGGGTGGTGATGTGGGGGAAGCAGGAGGAGACCCAGTCCTGGATCCACTGTCTCCTAGCTCCTCCAGGTTCATGTTCTTCTCCATCTCCATGCTCTGCCCCGCCAGCACCATGGCCTTACACTCCGCACACGAGCCAATCACCAGCCTCCTCCCATCATCCACCAGGAGTGTGCGGCGTCCGCGCGGGGCGTACAGGAACACAGGCAGCCGGGCCACTGTGACGGCACACAGTCCACCCTGACGCCTCCGCTCCTCTCTGCAGAAGAAACACACAAAGGCCTCGCAGCTGTATTGTCTGGCCCAGGGAGAGCTGGCCGGCTGGAGGGAAGAGGAGGCCTGTCCTGGGCCCGGGGCCGTGGAGCCCGACGTGGCTGGAACCTGGCCCTCGTGTTGAGCCCACTGGGCATGAAGGTCATGGTAGCAGAGGGCACAGGCTGAAACCAGGCCAGTGGCGTCAGCCGGTTTGGCACGGGGAGCGGGTGGGTAAACAGTGAGGAAGGGGAAAAAGGGTTCCCTCTCACCACAGCGTCCGGGTGGGTTAACATGGAGCTCAAACTCCCCGCCGGCCCCTAACTCTGCCCCGCACAGGTAGCAGACCGACACAGACCCTACATGGCCAGAAGACGAGGAGCCGGACACCGCCATCTGGGAATACGCAAGTCCGTTACCCCCCGTGGCCATTGCTTTGTGGTATCGCCCCAGGAAGGAGGTGACCGATGTAATGAGGTCCTCACTGAGACTGACCCGGTACGCCCCCCAGATCTCCTCCAGGACTGAGTGGCACGAGGGGCAACTGTTTACCCGTCCATTTGTCACCCCGTAGGCGCCAGGCGGGCATGGCAGCAGGTTGATGAAGGGAAAGTACATGGCACCACGGGCTTTGCCCACGCCGGCTCGCGCATATGCCAACCTCATATCCCGTCCGCACTCTTGACCACAGAGGAAACAAGCCTCTCGGGAAGCCTGGGACTCAGGTATGGGTTCCGAGGGCTCTGAGGACTGCATTTCCAGCGGAGTGACGGTTGGAGTTGCTGCAGGGTTGGAGGAAGCCTGGTTGAGGGGAACCACGTAAAGTCGCTGGAGGACGGGCACGTCGGCCAGCTGGAAGCCCTGCCACTGTTGCATGAGGGAGGTGTGGCAGCTGGCACAGACCAGGGTGGTGCCCCCCAGAGTGAGGGGCACAGCGCCAGAAGGAGGGCTGTGTAACCACAAGAAGGGGAAGAAAGGTTCACCGGCGGCCCTCTCCTGCTTCTGTACACACACACGGAAACTTCCGCCCTGCCTTAGCCCGCTGCCGCAGATGTAACACACACACTCCTCCGGACTAGGGCTCCTCTGGGCACCTCTCTGGGGCATGGCAATTATCCTCCCGGCAGCGTCCCTGGGTGGTCTTAGCAGGGTCACTGCCCTCCCTTTGCTGCTGCCAGCTGCTTCAAACACCTCACTGTCGTCATGACTAGTTATATTGATCTCATAGTCGTCGTCGGAGTTGTCGGAGGCGTTACATCTGCCCGGATCCTTTTCTCTGCGGGGTGCCACGTTCCGCCTGGAGGTGACTGCTGCGTCCGCATGGTCCTCACCTTTCTGGCGAAACATGAGTGCGGGATGCCGGGCACCGGCACGTTGGAGCTGGCGCGGGTCCTCGGGTCTGATCATCTCTCCCGTTATCCAGTGCCTGTTGGTGTCATGGCACCTCTGGGAGGCACTCTCCTGGGACTGGGCCAGAGACACTGATGACTGAGACACATGATTCATCAGTTTACCAGCGCGCCTGGGCGTCATCATTGTGTCTGATATGGGTGACTTCTGTGCCGGGTAGAGACCCATGGGATAGCGGGTGGCATGGTGAGAGTCTGGGCTGTTTTTAACAGTGATAAGGCTGCTGCTGTGTTTTTTGTTACCGGCTTTGGGAGTTTTACTGTAGTTGCCCCCAGATGCTCTGTATTTATCCCTGCGGTCCACTGAATCCAGCTCCTGGTCTGACACGTTATCGTTTTCAGAGAAACAGGAGAGATCTGACTCGTTTCCATCGTAATTCTGGCTGCTGACACTGGTTCTCCGCTCCAGATCGTAGGACAGGTTCCACTCCTGCGGTACCCGCCGGGGGTCGCACTGGTACGGCCTCTTCAGCCAGTACATGCGCTTCTCCACGGGGGTCCGGGTGCGCTCGAAACAGTTCCACTGCTCCCCCAGGAAACAGTGGCACACCGCGCACGCAACAGCGTGTCCGTCCGGGCTCAATTCACACGCTCCCGGCGCCGGCTCCTGGTTCTGCAGGAACGGGAAGAACGGGCGGTTCTCCGTGGGATATTTCACTTGTAATCTCAGTTCCTTCCCAGGGGAAACACCGCCTCCGCAGATGAAACAGTGGACGAGTCCGGTCCCGTTCCGAGCTCTGGACGTGTTGCCGGGCAGGGGGCTCTCGTCCCCGGGTAACGCAGCAGCCATGAGTCGGTGTTTCCGAGAAGTCGGTACTATATCCGTGTCACCGGGGTCGTTCATCGTTTTCAAAACAGCAAAGACTACATGCCATAGTACCATAAGGGGTCATTCATTCTAACGACGTAAACACTGTTCTCTGTGTAACAAGACAGAGTATCGCGATCAGCCTGTGTTATTCAGTGTGATAACAGAACCGAGAGCCCATTGAAACCACAGCACCGCATAATAACAAGCAACCAACCGTAGCAGAAACTTCTGGCTTCATGAACGTATTCCGTTATAATTCCGTTAGAAATAATCCTTTAAAGGCGTCCATGAAACATTGAGCAGAAACTCCTGTATGAATCACGGGATTCCTCCTGTCTCCTCCTGAGAACTTTCCTGCGCTGTGCAAACTTTGGCCCCTAACTCGCTTACACTGCAGGCTCCACAGCGCCATCTCCTATTCGGGTTGCAGCTCCCCCCAGCTGCCCCTCCCCCCCGCAGCAGCCAGACCCCAACCCCCAGCTCCCCCACCCCGGTCAAACCCGCACACTAAACTATAGTGAGGACCGGTGTCTTATAATTGTGTTCGTATCAGCTGAGGAAATTAAAAATAGACCCAACCTTGTTTTGGTTTTACGGTTTGAAACCACCTTATCATTTATTCATTTAAATCAGCGTTTGTTTTTTAAACAGTTAATTAGGGCTGCAACTAACGATTATTTTTATAACCGATTAATCTGTCGATTATTTTTTCGATGAATCGATGAATCGGATAAAAACTAAAAAGCATTATCCAACCCTTTACTAAAAAACAGAACTGACATTGCAAAAAAAAATCAGAAAGTGCCCAAACAGGTTGCTCCTTGAACATCCCTGAGCTAATGAATAATAAAAAGTGCACAACAATGTTTATTTTATTAAGGACCTATAAAGAAAAATCCAATTCAGAAAACTTAAAATGATTTGTTTGAACATCAGAACTTATTCTCTACACACTACACTCACAGACGTACACAGTCACAAAACCAAAGATAGCACAAAACTCTCACTCACAGACGCACACACAAACTCTCCGCATCAAGGACTCCAACGTGTTTCCGTTTAAGGTGCTGTATAATCACCGTGGTGCTCCCGTGCCATGTCAAGTCGCTTTTGCATTTCTTGCAATTAACACACTTTTTATTTATGTATTTACTTAGTGTGAAATGCTCCCACACTTTGGATGACTTCGGTCGAACTGATTTTGCCGACTCCGCCATCAAAACAACGTTACAGCTCCGCACTCAACTCAATTGCTTTTATCTCCGCGACTGAGTGACGTGTCGCGCGACACAACGTGTCAATAATGAAATTCGTTGCCAACTTTTTTAATTATCGATTTTATCGATTCGTTGTTGCAGCCCTACAGTTAAGACTAATTGATACAATTTCATACGTGTAATGCCAGTAGAGGCTGTTTGTTTGAATGACAACCCAGACAGATGTTCCAAAACGATATATAACTATTATCTACTAAATGTAGACAATACTGCTTACCGTTTTTAATCTTTTGGCAGAATGAACAGAATCTTCTACCAGAGAAAAACTTGGCACCAACTTAGGAAGCAGCAGGGACATGACTTGCACAATAAAATGTGTGTCACTGCTCAAGTATTTGAGAGAGAGGTCACGATGCATGACACATTAAAACACAATGTGTATCTTATTCTGCTCTATAAGAACGAGTAATAAAACATATCTGAAATATTTAAGCTTCTCCCCATTGTCGTCATTATGGGAAGATGGACTCAATGAACGGCACAATGAGTGTTGTATTATGTCATCGACCGTTACCATGCAGTTCACACTATGTCCTTCATCAGCTTGGTTTGACTGCGGGGTTGCAGCTCGACTTGGCACACCTGTTTTGAGTATTAACTTCAACCCCCCCGCCCGCCAAACAAAAATAAACTGGATGCAAGACCTTGACGGGGACAGCATAGTCTGGTGACGGAGGTTTCCCAACATGTCACTTCAGAGCTCAGCGAGCAATGTGCAGGGCTTACATTCACAGAGAAAAGCTTCACAGTCACCGTCACGCACGCACATAAGCGCGAGGAGACAATGTTGAAGAGCAGCAAAGCCAGTTGGCATGCAGACCACCCATTTAAACAAACTATCGTGCGACATACACATCTCTCTCTACACACTCTCTCAAACACAGACACACACCTGTACACCCCCCAAGACACACCACCAGTACACCTTATCTCACACCGCTGTAGCATAAACTGAACCCACATAAACGGTTGAGACGCATCACTCAGATGGGGCTTTTTCTAGCCGGGCACTGTGCTGTCATTCCTCTGCAGTCTGAGCAGTCAGAGTCCCCTGGACTTTATAAGAGACACCCTGAGGCAGCTTTCCATCTCACCCTTCATTAAACATAATGACACCACTGTGCTCCTCTCAGTCTGCCTCCCTGCTCTCTCACATTGTCTCCGACCTGGCAACCAACCTGGTCTTAATCAACAAACATAGAATTTCTCTAAGAGGCTGTCTAGTCATTAGGAAGACTGCTTGCTTCCATCCAACCTGGCACCCCGTCCTTGTACTAATAACAACCCATCTCCAGGTGACTGTCTCTCAGATGACTACCGGTTCAACTGTCTTCCTCTCCATCTGGCGGAGTTAAAAAAAACATTAGAGCACTGTGGTTGTTTGTAACTGTGTCATTGTCACCTGTAATCTGTCAGAAAGTTCCCAGTTAGCGAATGTGCAATGATCTCACCTTCTTCTGACATATATGCATTGATCAATATGTTATTATGTTATTATTCATTCACTCTAATCTAATACCACTCCGAATTATGTATACGTGAATTTGTTCATTCATTAAAGTATCTTTGTTTTCACTAGTTCATTCATTCTCTGTTTACCAATCCTTTAATGTTACATGAATGAATAACAGTCACGAATGCTTTAAATGCAGCGAACCACCATTCAATCTCTCAATACAAAATACAAATACCTTCCACATCGCCACCTAGTGTCAAAGAATGCAAACTACATCTCCTCTGATGGGAAACCCCTAGATCATGTCCAGACATATGGAAAGTCTAACACAGGCCCTAACCACGGCTGTGGAGCTGCATTGTGGATGGAGAGGCATTCTACTGAGAAACAGGAGAGAGCTAAAAACGAAGTCCGGATCAGGGGAATTGTCGGATTTCTGTCAGGGGTTTGGAGGACATTCATGTTTTTGTTTTCTGAGACAGAGAATAAGAGTGTGTGTGTGTGTGTCTAACCACACGCCTGCATGTGTGCGTGAGTGAAAGTGATCTGTGAAATGTGCACTTTTTGCTCAGGTCTCCTGGGTAAATCCTAGCCACACTCTACACTGTTCTGTATGGAAATATTCTCTCTGCTGTACCGCTATAGGCAATGGTAACATTCTGAGTTTGGCTGGAGCCGTGTGGTGTGGTGGAGGGAGGAGGTCTGAATAAAACCCCCCTGTTTCACACGCATGTCCCCAAAGAACGGAGTGATGGGAAGGTGATGGGGAGGTGATGGGGAGGTGATGGGGAGGTGATGACAGGGGCTGGAGCATAACAAGGAGGTTAGACCAGTGTGAATGTGTATGTTGTACTGCTCCTACTCTGACAGTAGAATCCTGGATTACTTCAGTACATTCTCTTCTGCCCTACCTTACAGTATCTCTGTCACTCTGTCTTGCACGCACACACACACACACACACACACACACACACACACACACACACACACACACACACACACACACACACACACACACACACACACACACACACACACACACACACACACACACACACACACACACACACACACACACACACACACACACACACACACACACACACCCACACACACACACATTCTGACCTCTAGTGACATACATCTCCACATATTCTGATCATACCATATTTAAACATATTTAAATGCACACACTGACGCCTATCCTCTTAGCAGCACTGTCTGGCCCAGAGAGAATGTTACCTGACCAGGCTCTGATCACTGCCTACAGGGCACACAATGCCCTGCTTGTCCCGAAACCAGTGAGGCATCAAAGACATATCTTGTTCTACATTCACGTCTGTGTGTGTACGTGTGTGTGCGTGCAGATGATTTTTCCTGGCCAGATCTTGAGTATGTTATGATTTATTGAGACTTAACATATATATATATAGTAGATCGAACCAAACCAGACCAGTAGATTTACACACTAGATCGAACCAGACCAGACCAGTAGATTTACACACTAGATAGAACCAGTATTGTAGATTTACACAGTAGATATAACCAGTACTGTAGATTTACACAGTAGATATAACCAGAACAGACCAGTAGATGTACACACTAGATCGAATTAGATCCGACTAGTAGATTTACACAGTAGATAGAACTAGACCCCACCAGTAGATTTACACAGTAGATAGAACTAGACCCCACCAGTAGATTTACACAGTAGATATAACTAGAACCGACCAGTAGATTTACACAGTAGATAGAACTAGACCCGACCAGTAGATTTATACACCAGATCGAACTAGACCCGGCCAGTAGATTTACACAGTAGATAGAACTAGACCCGACTAGTAGATTTACAAAGTAGATATAACTAGACCCGACCAGTAGATTTACAGAGTAGATAGAACCAGAGTAGACCAGTAGATTTACACAGTAAATAGAACTAGACCCGGCCAGTAGATTTACACAGTAGATAGAACTAGACCCGACCAGTAGATTTACACAGTAGATAGACCTAGACCCGACCAGTAGATTTACACACTAGATCAAACTAGACCCTTCCAGTAGATTTACACACTAGATCGAACTAGACCCAGCCAGTAGATTTACACAGCAGATAGAACGTCTCCGGTTACGTATGTAACCTTAGTTCCCTGAGGGGAACGAGACGCTGCGTGAAAACGCTATGGGAACGCTCTGCGTGAGTGCGTCATGAAGCACATGTGTAATCAGTCCAATGGAGTGACGGAACGTCAAAGACTGGTGACGTTGCGACCAGGAAGTCATAAAAGCACCCCTAATTACCGGCACCTTCAGTTTCTGATGGGCTGAAGCAAGTGCCAAGGGCATGCTGGGAGTATGGCACAGACACGCAGCGTCTCGTTCCCCTCAGGGAACTAAGGTTACATACGTAACCGGAGACGTTCCCTATCAGGGAACTTCGAGCTGCGTGAAAACGCTATGGGAACGCCACTACCCACTTCGCCATACGAGCAAGTGTCCGCCATGTGAAGTCAGAGCGCACATTTGGACGAAAGCACCTGCGCTCCTGGCGTGGAGCTAAAGTCAAGCTGTTAAAATCTCACGAACGTGTGCGGTGAGGACCAGCCTGCCGCAACACAGACATCATGAAGAGACACTTTACCTGACAAAAGGGCTTTTGAAGCCGCCATACTCCTGGTCGAGTGGGCTCGAACAGCCAAGGGTGAAGGCTGACCAGCCGACTCGTAAGCAAGTGAGATGTCCTCAACCACCCATTTGCTCATCCTCTGCTTAGACACAGGACCCCCTCTCTTGGGGGGTCCAAAGCACACGAACAACTGTTCGGACAGCCTCCACAGGGCAGTTCTGTGGACGTAGGCGTCTAAGGCCCTCACCGGGCAGAAGAGGTTATACTTCTTCTGGTCCGACGCCAAAAAAGGAGGAGGGCAGAAGGCTTGCAGCACAATGTTAGTTGGGACCTTGGGGACATACCCGGGTGAAGGTAGTAGAAACGCCTTGACCATCCCGGGTGAGAATTCCATGCAAGAGGGCGCCACCGACAGAGCTTGCATATCACCGATCCTCTTCAGAGAAGAGATTGCAAGTAAGAAGATCGTCTTGAGGGTCACGAACTTGTCAGGGACCTCCTCAATGGGCTCAAACGGAGCACGGGAGAGGCCTTCTAGTACAATGGCCAAGTCCCAGGATGGCACCCTCATGCCGGCTGCTGGCCTCAGCCTCCGGGTGCCACGAAGGAATCGTGATACCAGTGGGTGTCTCCCCAGAGAAACTCCATTTAGAGGGACATGGCATGCGGACAAAGCCGCCACGTACACCTTCAGTGTGGACGGGGATAGACCTGTAGAGAAGCGTTGCTGCAGGAACTCCAGCACTGCAAACACTGGGCAGTTAACTGGGTCTACCTGCCGTTCTCTGCACCAGGAGGTGAACAGTTTCCACCTGGCGGCATACGCCTTCCTTGTGGCTGGAGCTCTGGAGTGAAGGATGGTCTCAACGACCATCGAGAGACCTGAATCTAAGAGGCGGGCCCCCTCAGGGGCCAGGCCCATAGTTTCCACAGCTCCGGGCGGGGGTGAAGGATGACCCCATGCGCCTGGGAAAGCAGGTCCCTCCTGATCGGAATCTCCAGAGGAGAGCCAACGAGGAGAGATATTAGGTCCGCAAACCATACTCGGGCCAGCCAGTACTGTGCTACGAGCAGTAGACTGACCCGCTCCTGACGGACCCTCTCCAGAACTCCTTGGAGCAGAGCAACCGGGGGGAAAGCGTACAGGCGTGACCTCGGCCACGCCTGCACCATGGCATCCAGCCCCAGTGGGGCTGGATGAGTCAGCGAAAACCACAGAGGACAGTGTGACGTCTCTCTGGACGCAAACAGGTCCACTTCGGCCCGACCGAAGTGCGACCAAAGGAGCTCCACCACCTCGGGATGGAGTCTCCACTCCCCGGGCCTCGGGCCCCTGCCTCGAGCGTGTCTGCCCCCTGATTTAGGTACCCTGGGATAAAAATGGCCCTTAAAGAAAGGAGCTTCCCGTGGGACCACAGAAGGACCTGGCGGGCCAGATTGTAAAGTGGGCGTGAGCGCAGACACCCCTGGTGGTTGATGTAAAAAAACACCGATGTGTTGTCCGACCGGACAAGGACATGATGACCCCTTAGGTCTGGGAGGAAGTGCTTCAGAGCCTGGTAGACTGCCAGCATCTCTAGCCAATTTATGTGCCATGATAGCTGATGGCCCCGCCAGAGCCCTTGAGCTGGGCGACCACTCATGATTGCCCCCCAGCCGGTGAGGGAGGGATCCGTCGTTAGTGTAACACGACGACACGGAGCTCCCAACACGGGACCCTGGGTTAGGAACCAAGGCTTCCTCCACATGACCAGCGTGCGGAGACAATGCTGCGTATCAGTGATCATGCGGAACTGGTTTCCCCTCGGGGAGAACCCCTTGGTTCTGAGCCACCACTGTAACGGTCTCATGTACAGCAGGCCGCAAGGAATAACGTTGGACGCTGCTGCCAGCAGACCCAACAGTCTCTGAAACTGTTTCACAGTGAGTGACTGGCCTAGCCACACGTCGACGCCACACGTGCAGGAGACAGATGTGCCCGCATCGTGGTCGAATCCCAGACTACGCCCAGGAAAGTGGTCACCTGTACCGGCGACAGCACACTCTTTCCGTCATTGAGCCTCAACCCCAGTTTGTTGATGTGAGGCAGAACGACATCTTGATGCCGAACCGCTAGATGCTCCGATGGAGCCAGAATCAACCAATCGTCGATGTAATTGAGGATGCGTATGCCCTGGAGGCGCAACGGCGCCAGGGCAGCGTCTATACATCTCGTGAACGTACGGGGAGAGAGTGCTAGGCCAAACGGAAGAACCCGATACTGGTACGCTTCGCCCCCAAAAGCGAACCTCAGGAACTTCCTGTGTTGTGGAAGGATGGAGATGTGGAAATAGGCGTCATTCAGATCTATAGTGACAAACCAGTCCTTGGACCTGATCTGTGATACGATCTGTTTGAGAGTGAGCATTTTGAAGCTGAGTCTCCCGACCGTCTGATTCAACAGACGTAGGTCTAAAATAGTACGCAACCCCCATCCTTCTTGGGAACAACGAAGTACCGGCTGTATCGTCCTCAGAGACGATGCCGCGGGAGATAAATGGCTAGCCAGTATCTCCTCCGCGACCGGCATCGGTCCGTACCCATGAACATTAGCCTCGGCAACATTAGAGTACATATGAGTCCGCGGATTAAATACCCGGGACGACACCGGCTTTTTCCAGGGCCTCGACACCTCAGCGAGGAGGTCCGGGAAAAAGGCAAACACCGACGAGGAGGTAAAGCACGGGAGGGCAAGAATCGTTCATTCAACTTACTGGTTGAAGCAGACTCCTGCCTGTCAGCCGGCCACTCGATCTTGAGCTTTCCCACAGCTCGGGTGAGTACCTCCAGCAGCTCCTCGTTCGCGGGTGACTGAACCAACAATTCAGCCTCCGCCTCGAGGTTTTCAACCTCCTTTCCTCAGAACTGGACGGCTGAGAAAAAGGTGCCTCACCCAGGGCGGAAGAAACCCGCGCGGGTGCTTCCGAACCCCGAGCTGAGGCACTGGCTCTAGTAGACGAGGACCGAGAAATTGCAGAAGCCGTCTCGGAACCGCATGCTAGATCCGCTTGCGAACCCCGCGACGTCAGTCGGCGCCGTGCCTCGGCAGCGGCGGTACCTGAGCCGAGGGGAACGCGAACTGAGCCGCTTTCCTGAAAAAGCGCCAGGCGAGAGCGAAGTGTACGGATGGCGAGACGGTCGCAATGCTTACAGCTAGCCTCTTCCAAGGCTAGCCGAGCATGCTCCACTCCCAAACAAACTACGCACAGAACATGTGTGTCCCGGCCCGTGAGAAAGCGGTTGCAGGGAGAAGCACACTGTCTGAAACGCCGCTCGGTTGCCATAATCGCGGTGAGCTCTTGTACATAAATGCAAAGAAAATTTCTGAATTAACAACGTAATAGCAGAAACCCTAGAGGACTGTCACAACATGCACTTGCTGAAGCAACAAAAAACTGAAGGTGCCGGTAATTAGGGGTGCTTTTATGACTTCCTGGTCGCGACGTCACCCGTCTGTGAACTACAACCAGTAGATTTACACAGTAGATAGAACTAGACCCGACCAGTAGATTTACACACTAGAACCAGTAGATTTACACAGTAGATAGAACTAGACCCGACCAGTAGATTTACATACTAGATCGAACTAGACCCGGCCAGTAGATTTACACACTATATCGAACTAGACCCGGCCAGTAGATTTTCACAGCAGATAGAACTACAACCAGTAGATTTACACAGTAGATAGAACTAGACCCGACCAGTAGATTTACACACTAGAACCAGTTGATTTACACAGTAGATAGAACTATACCCGACCAGTAGATTTACACACTAGATCGAACTAGACCCGGCCAGTAGACTTACACAGGGAGAGTGAAAGGGATGTGAGGGCATGGTTTCTGGCGTTGGTACAGAGAAGGAAGCACTGGGTTAGAGACCTGGACACAGAACAGTATCTAGAAGGACACAGTATTGTCCTGGAGCAACAGTTGATTTAAAGCTACAATAATGACATTTTGTCTGACGTTTTCACCAAATACACGATGACCTTGGATTCCAACACCTGTAGATGAATGATGCCATAGAGTGGGACTATAAATGGATAATACTGACATGTTATTTTAAACCACTCACATATGTTCTATTCCCTGAGGAAATGCACACTGTTTGAGAATTTTTTGTTTGTTTTTCTTGTCTCACCTCTATAAACTAAACTTTTTACATAATATATTATTTAGATGTTAGCAGTACTTTGAATTGCTTAATTACAATCAATTAATTGCCTTGGCATATACACTGATGAGCCAAAACATTATGACACAGGTGAAGCGAATACCGTTTATCGTCTCCTAACATGGGCTCGTGTTAAGGGCTGGGCATTAGATGGTAAGTGAATTAATCAGTTCTTGTAGTCAACATGTTGGATGCAGGAGAAATGGGCTGGAGTAAAAACCTCTTTACTCTTCCTCATTTATCAAGAGATTAAAGATGAATGCATTACAATTGACAGAGTGTAATAACGTCACAGATAGAAAAATGTAAAGAGAGACAAATATCTACTTCAGGCCAGATGTTTAAACCAAAACATTCTATTGTTGCAGGAAAAAGTGAAGAGATCACCAAAAAAATGGATTGAATGAAAGCCATTCATATAGACACATTGCCTACGGTCTTAAACAGTCAGAGAGTGGGAGAACACTTAAAAGAAAAGACACAGAGACAGAAAAATATTGGAAGGAGAAATGAAAGATGGAATGAAATGTAACAACAGAGTGAGAGAGAGAGAGAGAGAGAGAGAGAGGGAGGAAAAGGGGGGGAGAGAAATGGAGGGAGAGAGGGCTGAAGAGAAAAGGGAGGGAGAGAAAGGGAGGGAGAGAGGGCTGAAGAGATATGAGAGAGTGTTGTTTCCCCAGTCTTCTGTGTAACATTCCATTCAGGATGTGTCTTACCCTTACTACACTTGTGAGTACCGAAAGTTAAGTAATGTTAACGTTAGACAATTTTTTGTCAGTTTTAAAAATGAAATAGTACTATTTCAGGTTTCAAGAATTCCACAGTTTTAGTGTAGAAATTAGCCAAACGTAGAGCTTATAACTAATTTGTGGAGTTTTATTCAATAATGAATCAGACACGACGAATGAAAAAACATGTACACTGTACTTTAAATGAAAGAGTGCACAACCAGCAACTTCAAAACTACAAAAAAGCGACATGGGAACCAAACACTTACCACAACGGATGGAACTTCGAACAATGCTAAGCAAAGTGCACTAAACTCCAGAGAACTAAATAGCACTGCTAATCACCAAAACTGAAACCAGCTGTTCACGATGATAACAAAACCACCAGAAATAAATAAATAAAATCCCCAGAGTGGGAACCTAATGTTTAACACTCGTGACAGGAAGTCAGGCTGATGAAAAAACGAACCTTAACTCTTTCACTAACTCTTATCTTGACCTTTGAACCATTCACTTTGTTGTTAATACTTTGTTAATAGTATGATTATCTACAGTGCATCTACAAATGCCAATTTGGACTATCCAAATAACCTTTACCCTTGAACTTATTCCCCAATGGTTTGTATTATTTTGAAAGTGATTAGGCAAAAAAATAAAGTACATAAATAAACCACTTTTTGGACAAATACTATCAAAAGGATAAAATCTCAATAAATGCCACAGGTCAGGGAGTAGAAAAAGAGAGAGCGACAGAAAGACTGGAGCAACTCTGGCTGGTGAGGTCTGTTATGTTCCAAGGCATTTATTTATTTGTTTATTCCTCCAAGATCTGTTAACTCCCCATCAAGTTGAAAGGTCATTAAGAAGAATGTGCTCTCTACAATAAAAACCACAAACATTGAAACTCCAGCTGATGCCGACACGAGTAAGGGAGTACAGAGAGCTTGAGATGTCTTGTGTAAATGTCCTGAAACTCAATAACTCCTAACAGCATCTGCTATCTGGGCTAACTAGAGATGAACCTAAAGAGATGAACAACTGGAGAGGAACCTAGAGAGATGAACAACTAGAGATGAACCTAGAGAGATGAACAACTAGAGATGAACCTAGAGAAATGAACAACTAGAGATGAACCTAAAGAGATGAACAACTACAGATGAACCTAGAGAGATGAACATCTAGAGGTGAACCTAGAGAGATGAACAACTAAAGATGAACCTAGAGAGATGAACAACTACAGGTGAACCTAGAGAGATGAACAACTAGAGGTGAACCTAAAGAGATGAACAACTAGAGATGAACCTAGAGAGATGAACAACTAGAGATGAACCTAGAGAGATGAACAACTAGAGATGAACCTAGAGAGATGAACAACTAAATATAAACCTAGAGAGATGAACAACTAGAGATGAACCTAGAGAGATGAACAACTAGAGGTGAATCTAAAGAGATGAACAACTAGAGATGAACCTAACGAGATGAACAACTAAGATGAACCTAAAGAGATGAACAACAAGAGGTGAACCTAAAGAGATGAACAACTAGAGATGAACCTAAAGAGATGAACAACTAGAGATGAACCTAAAGAGATGAACAACTAGAGGTGAACCTAGAGAGATGAACAACTAGAGATGAACCTCTAGAAGATGTCCTAATTGTCAGAAAAATCAATCGTTAAATCAAATTAGTTTTAGAAATATTTCAGACGATCCAAGGACACATCACATTCTATATAATGGCCAGAGTGACTTGAATTGAGACATTTCAGACTCTGAATGCAAAAGGAATGTTTATCATCCAGACTAGACATTTGGAGCTGAATTGTCCGTGCTCTCATTATGTGAACAAGCACACTTGGGAAGGCAGTGTATCACGAACTAAGGTGAAGTGTAGTTAAAAGAACTAGAATGCATTTCTTATTTCCACATCATTTGGCAATGCAAAAGGTTTTAAACATTCAAATAACAAAGAGTGGGGGTGTAAGGCTGATGAGGTGAACACAGAAAAAGAACGAGTGGGTGAGGTTAATGATTAGTAGAATGGTGTGGGGTAGAAGGCAGACAAGCTGTGCCTGGTGAGCTGGAGATCTGAAACACCTGCTCCCAACAGCAGAAGTCTCTCTCTTTCTGAACAGTAAAGTGTACATTTATAAATACATATGAACCCTGATGAGTCTAACATCATGACCAACTGCCAGACGGTCAACTGGATTGAGATGAAGACCTTTGTAGGCCAGGGCAACATCTGGAACTCCTCATCATATGCCTCAAACCATTCCCGAACAATGTGCAGTGTGGCCCCTCCCATCAGGTTATACTATTGCCATAAAGGGGCGTACCCAATCTGCCATGATATATGTTTGGGGGAAAGGTGTAAAATTGACGTCCACATGAAGCTGGGTTTCCCAGCAGCACATTACCCAGAGCATCACACTCCCTCCACTGGCATGGCATCTTCCTACAGTGCATCCTGGTGACATCACTTCCCCAGGTGACACATACACGGACGTCCACTTAAGGTAAAAGAAAACAGGAAGCATCGGACCTGATTACCTTCAGTTATTACATCCAGGTCCAGTTCTGATGCTTGCATGTCTACTGTTGGCACTTTTGCCGGTGGACAGGGTTCATCAAGGCCACTCTTGATGACGATGCAGTTTGTTGTGACACATTTCACCCATAACCATCATTAACATTTACTGTTACTTGTGCCACAGTAGACGTTCTGTCTTTTGACGGAATTTCAAACGGAAAACATACAGACATCTCTGCAGATATCTCTCTATTTATATCACTGGAGATCTCTTTATAGTTCTATACATCCTCTCTGCAGATATCTCTCTATTTATCACACTGGAGATCTCTCTCTAACTCTACACATCCTCTCTCCAGATATCTATCCAATAATCTCACTGGAGATCTCTCTATAACTCTACACATCCTCTCTGCAGATATCTCTCTATTTATCTCACTGGAGATCTCTCTATAACTCTATACATCCTCTCTCTGCAGATGTATCTCTCTATTTATCTCACTGGAGATCTCTCTCTAACTCTATACATCCTCTCTGCAGATGTTTCTATCTATTTATCTTACTGGAGATCTCTTACTCTACACATCTCCGCTGATGTCTCTCTCACTCTCTCTCTATCCTTTCCGCAGATGTCTGTCACTGAGGAACACAGCAAAACACTGCTGCCAGAGGCACTGAGTAATTCACCCACCCACAACACTGCCTCCCGCTGAACTCCCCCCCCTCCTCTCCTCCCTACACACACGCACACACACATTCCAGGTGTCTCGGCGTAAGAACACTATGAATTACAACTATTCGGCTGTAAAACTATTTCTGTGGCATTAACATAGCAACAATACAGCCTTATTAACGTGATCTCCATGGGAACACATTCTTGTTGGTAACAACCATGACTCATAGAACAGGAAGTTCAGAGGGAGGAAATGACTGTTCACTGACAGTGACAGTGTGTGCACAAACAAACAGACGCATCATAACACAGGCACACACAGGCACACACAGGCACACACACGCACACACACGCACACACACACACAAACACACACACACACACACACATTCGTTGACCCTAATACTCCCTAATACCCAACTATGTTTGTACACAAAATACACAAAATACACAAAATGCACAAAATGCAAAGAAGCAACAGGACAGTTTATTTTGTTAAAATCTGGTAATGTTTGAGCCAAGCCAGGAGAACGGTTTTAATGGACTGAAACATGAGTGCTACCCTGACTATAGTATTCTGGTACATAGCCTTTAGACACAGACAAACACACTAACACAAACAGCAGCTTGTGTGCATTAATACACAAACACACACTTAAACACACACACGCAAGGATCAGTCTAGATTATCGAGAGCATCAGCCTTTAAACTCCTGAATAACACCTGAATAATGGCATCTTTACACTCAAATGCCATCCACACACACATCCACACACACACACACACTAACACACACACTAACACACACACACACAAACACACACACATCCACACACACATCCACACAAACACACCAACACACACATTCTCACTCACATACATGCACCCCATCCACACACACATCCACACAAACACACACATCTACACACACACACACACACACACACACACACACATTGACACAGTTCAGTATCCATCTAATAATACAGATTAATAATAAGCATGAAACCATAGGCGGGCTGTATAAAGCCATCTACATCCCTGGATGGCGCTGCTGGTAAAGGGGATTATGGAATAATGGGAAAGGAATTTAGTGTTACGACACCCATGGGACCAGCCCCTACTGAAGGCCTGGCTCAGGAACAACAAACGGGAACGATCCGGAGCGCCAGCCAAACACATCAGCCACCCTCTCTCCCCTTTCTCCCCCTCCCCCCTCTTCCTGTCCCGACCTGCTGGAGTCGACTGTTGTTGTTGGCTGCCTGCCCCTTTTGGAAGAAGCGTTCCCCCACCAACCCTCCGTACCCTCCTCCCCGTTTCCCTTTCTCCTTCCTCGACTCCCTGCGAACTGCCGGGGAAATGCTGATGGCATGACATGTTCAGATAAGTCCCTGGAAAAAGAGCAATCACCTCCCCCTTCTTTTCAAACCCTAGCACAAACCCCACCTGTATCCAACATACCTGCAATCCAAACTGAAACCCCCCCACACACACACACACAAACACCCTTGAATCCTCCCCTACTTCGGCAGCTAGCTACAAGCCAAACTATGTGTGAACAGAAGATATGTCGGTATGAAATGATTTATTGTGTGTCCTCTGCTCCAAAGCCTCATTCAAAACCTCACACACACACACACACACACACACACACACACACACACACACACACACACACACACACACACACACACACACACAACAACAACACACACACACTTCTAAATCCTGACACGACCCCACAGAAGCATATACAATCTGCAACGCCTCCCCCTACCTCCCACAGACTAACAGTCCGCTATATGCTCTGTCATACTGTTCTTCTTGTAGACTATTAAAATGTGTCTGGCATATCTGTCTCTGCCACCATCTGGCAATATACCGCCTGTCTACTGAAATCACTGGTGTGTGGTGGTCTCTCCTTTACTGGCTCATTTCCCTTGGGCGGAGGAGGTGCTGGCTGATACATGAGGTGCGTCACTCACTCATACACACACACACACACACACACTGACACACTCACACAGTGTAGCACATTTCACACACACAACACAATACCTGTGATGTACAGTTGCATATTCCATGTATTTCAGTCATAAAGCAGTCAGTGGCAGTTGTACCTTTATTTAACCAGGAGCTGCTAGTGGTTGACTCCATTAAAGGACAGAGGCATTCATTTGTTAACAATTCAGAGTGAACATATGAGATAAAGGGTTTATGTGAGCCAATGTCCTCATATGCATTTGCCTCATATATTACCCTGAGCTTTAGTCGGTAAAACGTAACCTAATGTAAGTCTTTGGGTTGTTGAGGTGTTGAAGGATGTACTGTAGGTCTGTGTTGATAGTGTCTTACCTGTTTGCTCTCTAGATAAACTGCACCGGCTCAGAGAAGACCTAAGGGCTTATTTGAAAATGGGGCAGGATTTAGCTATCAAACGTGTTCATTATCCCCAAGAAGAGGGACACTGCAATGTAGTTGATACTGTAAGACACCTTCGGTTTTTTGGGGAACTGGATTAATGATTAATGATGAGTTTTTAAACTGACTGGAATCATTGCTGAATATGTCAGAGAATACATGGACCAGCTGCTCATCACTGTGTTTAAATGTGGATGGAGAGCCTTAGTCAGGGCCAGCTGCTTTCCTGCTGGTCCGTTAACTTCCTGTACTTTGACGACAAGGAGGGGTGAAGGGGTGCAGGACAGCCTGTGACAGGCTGGGGCCTGGGGGAGGGCGGAGGGGAAAAGGTTAGGGTGTAGGGGAAGTGTGAGGGGGTTACAGGGTTAGGGACAGCGAGGTCAGCTGGTGATTAAGGGGGGTTTTAGGGCCTAGTTACTCAACAATATCATTTTCAAACGCTGTGCAAATACTTAGGTTGTAAGATTATTATTTAATAAACCCTTGTTTTTAGAGAATAAATTGTAATAACACTGAACTCCAGGTTTCTGAACTGCAAATTAAGGATGTTTTTTATTTTCTGGGTGTCGCATAAAAAAATGATATTCTGGTGTTTTGAGATAAATGTTTGACAGATACTAATGGTGGTTTAAAGAAGGATAACCGTCATTAGAAATTAAACTTAACATACCAAAAATCACCGGAAAAACATCGCTTTCACTCAAACAAAATTTCCAATGAAACTAATAAGTAAATGACATATTTTAACATATTTTACGTACACATATTGATATCGCAGAGTGCCTGGAGAAAGTGCTTAGCCATACATAACATAATTAAACAAAGTTGTACAGCAAAATGTATTGTGTTGTTGGTTAGGTATGACTTCGATGAACTTTGTAATGTTTTAATTGCATTGTTAATCCGCTTATGATCACAATTTGGCATCTTTGGTGTTTGTGGTTTATTCCAATGCGAAAGGCTGTCTCCAGAACAGTTCTTAGCCCTGATGTAATGGCCATGTACTACACACGTATTGCACTAAAAAAGTATTGCTGTTTGACTGTTCATGTGTGTATGTGGTTGGGAAAAATGTGATTTTTAGGGTTAAAGGAAAAGTGTTTCTTTCGAAATATAGCGTTACAGTGAGGTGTTTGGGCTCAATTAAGTGATAACGTATGTTTAGAATTAGACTACTACATTAGGGGATGGCTAAGTTTAGGTATTAAAGTTATATAGGTTAGGTCCCGGTTAAGGTTATCAGGCTTTGGTCCCCACAAGGATAGCAAACAAGTATGTGTGCTGTGTGCTGTGACTGTGTGTGGGTGTGTGTGTGTGTGTATGTGTGTGTGTGTGTGTGTGTGTGTGTGTGTGTGTGTGTGTGTGTGTGTGTGTGTGTGTGTGTGTGTGTGTGTGTGGGTGTGTGGGTGTGTGTGTGTGTTGTACTATGTTGGTTTTACAGCAAATTGCTGATCGCCAGCTGTACTGAGCAGGTGGTCACTTCACATTACTCTGCTCTGAACTGTTTAAATGACGCCAGAGAGAGAACCTGAGTGAGGGAGGAAGAGGAAAAGAGCATGTTAATGTGTGAATATGTCCAGTATAACATGTGTGTGTGTGTCTGTGTGGAAACACAATTCACCTCAGCTCCCCCACTTCATCCCAGTATAACAGCCCATATAATGTGTTTGTGTGTGTGTGTGCTTTGTGGCTGTATGCATGTTTAAAAGGGTGTATGTCCAGTGTAATGTGTGTGTGTGTGTTACTGTGTGGAAACACAACTCACCTCAGCTCTCCCACATTCTCCCGGTATAACAGCCTGTATAATGTGTGTGTGTGTGTGTGTGTTACTGTGTGTCTGCATGCGTGTTTACATATGTGTATGTCCAGTGTAGTGTGTGTGTGTGTAACTGTGTGGAAAGACAACTTACCTCAGCTCTCCCACAGCTTCCCGTTGGCTTCCCCGGATGAAAGGCAGTGAAACCCCAGACTGGTGGGGCTCCACAGCCAATTAGGACTGTTTATTTAACCCGTCACCGCCGCACAGAGGCCAAGCACCACTCAGTGCCTGCCTGCCTGCCTGCCTGTATGTCTGTCTGTCTGTCTGTCTTTCTGCCTGCCTGTCTGTCTGCCTGTCTGCCTGTCTGTCTGCCGGCCTGTATGTCTGTCTGTCTGTCTTTCTGCCCGCCTGCATGTCTGCCTGTCTGTCTGTTTGTCTGTCTGACTGTCTGCCGGCCTGTATGTCTGTCTGTCTGTCTTTCTGCCCGCCTGCATGTCTGCCTGTCTGTCTGCTTGCCGGTCTGTCTGTCTGCCGGCCTGTCTGTCTTTCTGCCTGTCTGCCTGTCTGCCGGCCTGTATGTCTGTCTGTCTGCCGGCCTGTCTGTCTTTCTGCCTGCCTGCATGTCTGCCTGTCTGTCTGTTTGTCTGCCAGACTGTCTGCCAGACTGTCTGCCTGCCGGTCTGCCTGTCTGCCTGGCTGGCTGTCTGACTGTCTGCCGGCCTGTATGTCTGTCTGTCTTTGTGCCTGCCTGCATGTCTGTCTGTTTGTCTGCCAGACTGTCTGCCTGTCTAACTGTCTGTCTGTCTGTCTGTCTGCCTTTCTGTTTGTCTGTCTGACTGTATGTCTGTCTGGCTGCCTGCCTGTCTGTCTGCTTGTCTGCCTGTATGTCTGTCTGTCTGTCTGTCTGTCTGCCGGTCTGTCTGGCTGCCTGTTTGTCTGCTGGTAGTCTCCCTTGTCTGTTCCTTCTCCCCCATTAAGATATTTCCCTCCTGTCTCCTTTCTCACCTCTATCCTCTCTTGTCAACCTCTTCCTCATTTGGTTTATGCAAATCTTATACTTTCTACTCTCCAACTTCTATTCTGTCTCTGCTTCTCCTTTTTCCCAATAACAGAACGAGACAATTATGTGACATAGAGTGTACAGTGGAGCTCGAAGACCGGTGAGATCGACCACCGAAGACTGCCAGCAGGTGGCGGTAGACTGTCCTTGGAGGGAGCTCTGACATCCTCTCCCTTAATTAAAGGTAATCTTTGTGTTGTACTTTATATATAGTATTATAAACAAAACCTGGACACACCTACTGTTGCACACTGTTACTACGATACTTACATGTATCTTCAATGTAGTCCATGTATAGCAGCTCTACCAGGGCTCTTTATTGATGTGAGGAAACTAGTAACACTGACGACCGCGTCTACCATGCAAGGCGACTGCAAGGCGACTGGGAAATTGTCGAGGTGTCCATGAGCAAGACACCTAACCCCAGCTGCTCCTGGCGAGCCTGCAGTCGCCTTGCATGGTAGACGCGGTCGTCAGTGTATGAATGGGTGAATGAATGGGTGAATGTGACGCAGGATCTGTAAAGCGCTTTGGATAAAAGCGCTATATAAAAGCGCAGCATTTACTAGTTTCCTCACATCAATAAAGAGCCCTGGTAGAGCTGCTATACATGGACTACATTGAAGATACATGTAAGTATCGTAGTAACAGTGTGCAACAGTAGGTGTGTCCAGGTTTTGTTTATAATACTATATATAAAGTACAACACAAAGATTACCTTTAATTAAGGGAGAGGATGTCAGAGCTCCCTCCAAGGACAGTCTACCGCCACCTGCTGGCAGTCTTCGGTGGTCGATCTCACCGGTCTTCCAGCTCCGCTGTACACTCTATGTCACATAATTGTCTCGTTCTGTTATTGTGCACACTGGGTGTCCATATCCCTGATTCGTACAGTATATAAGGTCCCCGTGTTTGGGCGTGTCCTTTGTGGAATTGATAAATGTTACATGTCACGTATTGTGAGAAGTTGTGTTTGTTATGTAATTGTGCCTTCCTTATAGAAGTGCTGTCTGCGCTGTATAACACCTTTGTTTATTTTGTACAAGTTGGTACATTGATGATTTAGCATTTTTTACTGCGACACAATTAAAGAAAATGATTTATCCGCTACACTGAACATGACTCCGTCCTTCCTCTATACACACGTCACCTGGGATGTGACAGGGGATGTGGCATTTCTGCCATTTATCACTAGAAAGAAAATTATTACTTATTGACTAATGAAAACAGACTGGCTCCAATGATTTCAGAACTTTTTGGGAACGAGATGACTGTGTGTGTATGTGTAAAAACTCATTTGCCCAAATGATTATAGAGGATGTCTTCATTGATCCTTCACTTGATTACACATAGGATGGATATTTTGGAAATTATAGATTATGTAAATGTAGGTAATGTAGTGTGTAGTGTGTATCGCCTAATGTGACACTGTGTAATCTGTCTTTTACAGTATAGTACTGTAGCATATTAATTTCAGCACCTCTAAGGCCCATTTGAAACATGTATCTTGCATTGTTTGCTGTTGGATGAACTGATTGTTAAAAGTACTAAACTGAAAGAAGATCATACTATTGTGTATTAAACCAATTGTTCCTATTACATATTACAATAATATTGTGTTTGAAACAATGATTATGTGGACTGAAAGAATGACTAGCTGCGTTACAAGTGTGATCAGTTTGGATCTTTGTACTAAAAGTTTTGAAAATGTACACCTTACTTGTGAAAATAGTACCAAAGCGAATAAAAAACTGTATTACGAACAGGCATAAACACCAGAAAAACAGGCACACACACCATAATAACAGGCACACACACCAGAAGAACCGACACACACACACCATAATAACAGGCACACACACCATAATAACAGGCACACACACCATAATAACAGGCACACACACCATAATAACAGGCACACACACCATAATAACAGGCACACACACCATAATAACAGGCACACACACCATAATAACAGGCACACACACCATAATAACAGGCACACACACCATAATAACAGGCACACACACCATAATAACAGGCACACACACCATAATTACAGGCACACACACCATAATAACAGGCACACACACCATAATAACAGGCACACACACCATAATAACAGGCACACACACCATAATAACAGGCACACACACCATAATAACAGGCACACACACCATAATAACAGGCACACACACCATAATAACAGGCACACACACCATAATAACAGGCACACACACCATAATAACAGGCACACACACCATAATAACAGGCACACACACCATAATAACAGGCACACACACCATAATAACAGGCACACACACCAGAAGAACAGGCCCACACAACAGAAGAACAGGCCCACACACCAGAAGAACAGGCCCACACAACAGAAGAACAGGCCCACACACCAGAAGAACAGGCCCACACACCAGAAGAACAGGCCCACACACCAGAAGAACAGGCACACACACCAGAATAACAGGCCCACACAACAGAAGAACAGGCCCACACACCAGAAGAACAGGCCCACACACCAGAAGAACAGGCACACACACCAGAAGAACAGGCCCACACAACAGAAGAACCGGCACACATCATGAGAACTTTCCCTCGGACTATTTTTCCAATATGAGTTATCAGTGACATTATTATTGGAGTTCCCTACACCACCCACTCATGGAGGG
>CM055749.1:15190469-15432969 GCA_029465975.1 Dallia pectoralis | reverse complement strand
CAGAATCAACATGGATGTTAAAATCACTCAGTAATACTGTACATGGAGCAGACAGACAAGATTTATCTTGTATTGAGTGACCAGGTGTATCTTGTATTGAGTGACCAGAACAGATGTATCTTGTATTGAGTGACCAGGTGTATCTTGTATTTAGTGACCAGATGTATCTTGTATTGAGTGACCAGGTGTATCTTGTATTGAGTGACCAGATGTATCTTGTATTGAGTGACCAGGTGTATCTTGTATTGAGTGACCAGGTGTATCTTGTATTGAGTGACCACTGACCAGGTGTTTCTTGTATTGAGTGACCAGATGTATCTTGTATTGAGTGACCAGATGTATCTTGTATTGAGTGACAAGATGTATCTTGTATTGAGTGACCAGGTGTATCTTGCATTGAGTGACCAGATGTATCTTGTATTGAGTGACCAGATGTATCTTGTTTTGAGTGACCAGGTGTATCTTGTATTGAGTGACCAGATAAATCTTGTATTGAGTGACAAGGTGTATCTTGTATTGAGTGACCAGGTGTATCTTGTATTGAGTGACCAGATGTATCTTGTATTGAGTGACCAGGTGTATCTTGTATTGAGTGACCAGGTGTATCTTGTATTGAGTGACCAGGTGTGTCTTGTATTTAGTGACCAGATGTATCTTGTATTTAGTGACCAGGTGTATCTTGTATTGAGTGACCAGGTGTATCTTGTATTGAGTGACCAGATGTATCTTGTATTTAGTGACCAGATGTATCTTGTATTGAGTGACCAGGTGTATCTTGTATTGAGTGACCAGATGTATATTGTATTGAGTGACCAGATGTATCTCGTATTGAGTGACCAGATGTATCTTGTATTTAGTGACCAGATGTATCTTGTATTGAGTGACCAGATGTATCTTGTATTGAGTGACCAGATGTATCTTGTATTTAGTGACCAGGTGTATCTTGTATTGAGTGACCAGGTGTATCTTGTATTGAGTGACCAGATGTATCTTGTATTTAGTGACCAGATGTATCTTGTATTGAGTGACCAGGTGTATTTTGTATTGAGTGACCAGATGTAAATTGTATTGAGTGACCAGAGATGTAGTCAGATGTATCTTGTATTGAGTGACCAGATGTATCTTGTGACCAGGTGTATCTTGTATTTAGTGACCAGATGTATCTTGTATTTAGTGTGACCAGGTGTATCTTGTATTGAGTGACCAGATGTATCTTGTATTGAGTGACCAGATTTATCTTGTGACCAGATGTATCTTGTATTGAGTGACCAGATGTGTATCTTGTATTGAGTGACCAGGTGTATCTTGTATTTAGTGACAGATGTATCAGGTGTATCTTGTATTGAGTGACCAGATGTATCTTGTATTGAGTGACCAGGTGTATCTTGTATTGAGTGACCAGGTGTATCTTGTGAGTGACCACTGACCAGGTGTTTCTTGTATTGAGTGACCAGATGTATCTTGTATTGAGTGACCAGATGTATCTTGTATTGAGTGACAAGATGTATCTTGTATTGAGTGACCAGGTGTATCTTGCATTGAGTGACCAGATGTATCTTGTATTGAGTGACCAGATGTATCTTGTTTTGAGTGACCAGGTGTATCTTGTATTGAGTGACCAGATAAATCTTGTATTGAGTGACAAGGTGTATCTTGTATTGAGTGACCAGGTGTATCTTGTATTGAGTGACCAGATGTATCTTGTATTGAGTGACCAGGTGTATCTTGTATTGAGTGACCAGGTGTATCTTGTATTGAGTGACCAGATGTATCTTGTATTGAGTGACCAGATGTATCTTGTGTTGAGTGACCAGATGTATCTTGTATTGAGTGACCAGGTGTATCTTGTCTAAATGACATAAATGTGTTTACTCTGTCTGCCCTTAACAGATAGAGAGGCTTGAGACCAAAGTTGTCACTCCACTCAAGGCCTATGGAGATATAGTCAAAATCAAAACAGTAAGTCATCACACATGTTGTATACTGTACACAGTATTTACAAAGACAAATCTCACGGACACTGTCACCTCACACACTTCACACACTGCATTAATAAGCACTTCCCAAAGTTGCGTTCACTGGTCATACATTATATGACCAAAAGTATGTGGACACTCAACCCTCCCGCCTACAGTACATGAGCTTGTTGGAAATCCCATTCCAAAGAATCAGGTTTATTCACCAAGTCTGTTTACACACACATGGATGTTTTTCTGTCCACTAGCTGCAGGATCTAGGACACACATTTTAAGATGTACACTGACAGTTCAAACAGAGCAAAACACACAACACGAACGGTCAAGAGACCCTGCCTAGTTGACATACTGGGTTGTCACGTTTTAACGTTTAGTGAAGTGCAAAAAGCCACACGCAGGAGCCGGAATCACACTAAAAAACAAACACGGAGCACCGAACAGAAAACATAAAATAGTTATCTGAATAGTGCATAGGAGCAATGTTTAAGTTTCAAATTGTGCAAAAAAACAAATATCTAGTTACATATACACAGTTGTGCAAAAGAAGAGCAATACAGTTATAGTACAGGATGTCCACAGTGGTCATTCATATCAGAGCCGATAGTGTCCAGGATGGATAATGTGTGGGGGGAGGGGTTGGTTACTAAGGGCAGTCCAGTGCTAGAGGCATATAATTTAGACTCACCGCCGTGGGGAAGAAGCTGTTCTTGTGGCAAGATGGCAAGATTGAGGCAGACCCCTTCCATCCGTGTAACAGACTATTCAGACTCTCCCCTCTGCAGAAACAACTTACTTCCAATGGTCCATTCCATGGAGCGAATAATGCGTTGCAGTCAGTCTTTATCCATGACAGTGGCTGCAGAGTACCAGACAGTGACGGAGGAGGACAGGATGGACTCTATGATGGCTGTGTAGGCGTTAATCATCATGGATTTTGACAGTTTGGCAGTGATGGTCGCTCAAATGACTTCTAATTTGCGAGGGCTCGTTTGCCAGCGTGCCCTGGGAACATCAACTCACAAATACAACAACAATTTAGGACAATGCATACAATTAACAGACACAACGACATTAATCATCTCAGTCAATCAAGACAAACACCTTTTTTGTATTGACACGTGGACACCAATGCTCCCAAACTCAACTTCACACTGGATATAATTTCACAAAGTGTGTGCTTGAAAAGAGAAGGCAGAACTATCCAACTCAGTAGTTTCAAAAGGTGTCTTTAAAACTATCTAACTCTGAGATCTAGTTTTGAATCCAGACGACCAATGTATCAACAGTTAATAGGCGTGTCCACATACTTTTAGTGATATTGTGTATCTCTGACATTCAGGCAGACCTGAAGAGGTTCAATTCTGATCGGAACAGAGAGCTGAAAGAGTTGCAGAAACTGGAGAAACTCAGATGGAAGAATCCCTCGGATAGACAGAGCATTGTATCCTTTATTTCAGTCTATTCGAGTCTGAAAATATCTGTACAAGAGTTGCAGAATTACACTATAATTATGGTGTTCAAATCAAACGTCCTTCAGACACATTATTAAAATATATATTCTCAGTAGAGGGTAGGTAAGTTGTGTCTGCTAAATGATTAAAACATAAATGTAAAACGAATGTCAGAAAGAAATTCTCCATACCCTCAAACCAGCATGCAACACTGTAACCTATGGAGGACCAAACCTGACATATTTAGAAATATATAAATAAATGTATCTATAATAATATTTATAGATATAAATATGTTGAAAAGGTCAATGTAAATGCATTAATCAATATTCATTATCTATTTCTTTATTTCCCTGATCATATATTAATGTATTTAATATATTTTTTTTTCCTTAATTTATTGTTATTGTTTATAGTTTTTCTTCATGTCTGTATTTATTTATGTCTGTATTTCCATGTCCTCATGCTAATATGTTAAGCTGCCATCCAATGTTTGTCTTGGTTACTCCCATTCAGTGATCGTTATCAGAGTGCGAAGATCGACTTTCGATGCCTAGGTTGCTGTTTTAGATAACCTTGCTGAAAATACAATTGCTTGTCCAGATGTATAACTCTTTCGCATTGGTGCCTTGGCATTTTAGTTAGCTGCATCTACGGACACAGAGGTAAACTCTGTAGTGTTCAATGTAACAGTCCCAGCTGATACTTAACAGAATTGACTCTCAAACTGGTGTTCAAAAAGTGTTTAATTAACTTTTCCTTCGATAGCCAGCTTACCCTAATAAACAACAACAAGAGCTTGTGCCCCAACAGCTTGGTGCTAATTAGTTACACAAAACATAAGCGATCTTCCAACTTGATATTTTGCACAAGCTACTTTTATGCACTCCCTGTTTTCTTAATATTTCTTCCCCCTCTTGTGCCCTTTCGCATGAAGGTAAGTTCCCTAGTAAGCTTGAAAATAAAACACTGCTAATGGTAGTATCTGTTTCTAACATTTTTTTAAATGAAACCAAGTACTTAGATACCACTTATCTTTATAGAAAACTTAAAATACTTAAAATGCAACAACTGTGCACAAATATATGTTTTTTACATCATACAAAATGGTAGTATCATTTTCAAGAGGGGGCAGTAGTTAAAGTTCTGCCATATCAATCAAGCCAATCAATTGATAGATAGAACCACTTGATTCGCTTGATTGTGATGGCTGAAGGGTTGAGTCCCGCCCCTCATTAGCTTAAGGACAAGGAAATACAGAAATACATGAATAAAGAAACCAATGAATACAAAAACAAAAAATTAAGGAAATAAATTAATAGAAAAAAATGAATAAGTTAATAATGAAAATTGATATATACGTAAAAATATATTTTTTGAATTTATTATTTTACTCTAATTATGTCAGGTTTGGTCCTTTATAGAAACCAGCCTGTACCACGGACACCAGTCTGTACCACTGACACCAGTCTGTCCCACTGACACTAGCATGTACCACTGACACCAGTCTGTACCACTGACACCAGTCTGTCCCACTGACACCAGCATGTACCACTGACACCAGTCTGTAGGTTTGGACCTTTATAGAAACCAGCCTGTACCACTGACACCAGTCGGTCCCACTGACACCAGTATGTACCACTGACACCAGCCTGTACTACTGACACCAGTGTGTACCACTGACACCAGTCTGTCCCACTGACACCAGCATGTACCACTGACACCAGTCTGTACCACTGACACCAGTGTGTACCACTGACACCAGTCTGTCCCACTGACACCAGCATGTACCACTGACACCAGTCTGTACCACTGACACCAGTCTGTACCACTGACACCAGTCTGTACCACTGACACCAGTATGTACCACAGACACCAGTCTGTACCACTGACACCAGCATGTACCACTGACACCAGTCTGTACCACTGACACCAGTCTGTACCAGACTGATACCAGTCTGTACCACTGACACCAGTCTGTACCACTGACACCAGCCTGTACCACTGACACCCGTCTGTACCACTGACACCAGTCTGTACCACTGACATCGGTCTGTACCACTGACAGCAGCCTGTACTACACAGACAAAACTGTAAAACACACTACAGTACAGTACACACTACATTAGTACTACAGTACTACTGACACTTAGCTGGATGGGTCCATGAACTCATGTTAGTTATTGCCTGACAGTTGCTATTCACATTACACAACAGAAACCCATATTTGGGAAGCCAGGCAATGTTTCCCTCCTCTACGGTCCATTGTGGGGTCATTTAGTGTGTTTCTACTGTGGGCACTCATTCTTATTCTCTAAAGGCGTGAGACCCAGTGTGGTCGTCTGCCCACCCTTGACAAGTATGGAGGACCAAGTCTGCCAGAATTAAAAATAAATGAATAAATAAATAAATGCATCAGTACAAGTATTTTATCAAAATATACGTAAAAAAAATATAATTATAGATTTTTTATTTTTTTTATCTGTCCTTTTCTCCTATTTATTTATTTCCACAATCATTTATTTCTGTAATTATTTATTTCTGTAAGTATTTATTTCCGTTTATATTTATTTCCGTTTATATTTATTTCCGTTTACATTTATTTCCGTTTACATTTATTTACGTTCATATTTATTTCCGTTTATATTTATTTCTGTATATATTTATTTCTGTATTTCCACAACCGTAGGCAAATGAGGGGGCGGGACCTAATCGTTCAATCAAAGCAATCATTTTTTAAATATAAACGCCATAGCCTGCGCATTACTTCCGTAGTTATAGCAGTCTAGACATATAAAGTCGATCTTGGAACTCCTACACCGGTTAACCAATAGGATTACTGATACCACTGTGACGTACTATGGTTGACACCCTCCTCATTTGCCTAAGGTTGAGGAAATACAGAAATAAATATATACGGAAATAAATATAAATGGAAATAAATGTCAACGGAAATAAATACTTACAGAAATAAATAATTACAGAAATAAATAATTACAGAAATAAATTATTGTGAAAATAAATACGAACGTAAATAAATGTAAACGTAAATAAATATAAACGTAAATAAATATAAACGGAAATAAATACTTACAGAAATAAATAATTACAGAAATAAATGATTGTGAAAATAAATACGAACGGAAATAAATGTAAACGGAAATAAATATAAACGGAAATAAATAATTACAGAAATAAAAAATTACAGAAATAAATGATTGTGGAAATAAATAAATAGGAGAAAACGACAGATTAAAAAAAAATTTTTTTACGTATATTTTGATGTAAAATACTTGTACTGATGCATTTATTTATTCATTTATTTTTAATTCTGGCAGACTTGGTCCTCAATAGACAAGGACCAACAATTAGCAGTTTAAAATATATTCTTTTGCACGTCACTATTGTACTGCACTCTTATTTGCATGATTGTGGCCGGTCTTTTAGCTCGTCCAACCTCTCTTATCAAGTAGCTTTTTTGTCCACAGATAACTTGATGTGTTTTTTTGTTGCACCATTCTCTTGAAAAAAAAACAATAGAGAATTCGTTGTTTGAAATACCGGAACTGGTGCAGATGGCACTGATGACCATATCGCACTCAAAGTCACGTAAGTCAATTATTTTGCCCTAAATCTAAACCTTCACTTAAACATAAATGGAATGTCTCAATGCCTGTCTGATGTCAATATTAGCCACAGACATGTGATTCACTGTCTGTATGTGTAATCCATTCTATGAGAACGGGATGATGTACCTGGACAAATTGACATTGCCTGTGTTTTCAGACACTTTTCCTCTACAAGTAGCACTTGTGTTCAGTCTCACACATTAAGATCAACTAACCCGGTGTTAAACATATAGATGTTCTATTTTACTGATGCTAAGACATTTATATAAATTAGAGGTTTCAGGTGATTTTTTTTTTAAATAACATTTAAAAATAACAAATCTCAGATCTTGCATTCACACAAAGTTTATTTATCTAATAATTTGTGCACAATAGACACATGTGCTGTTCACAGATCATCCCAGTTTTAACTGTAACGGGCAGTAAAACAGTACAATTGTTGCATGTTGCTTTGATGTTTTTGTCTATCACTGTAACTGATATTTGTACAGGAATCCGACCCAGCTGAGTTTATATTTATTTTCTTCATGCGATATGTCCTCCAGAAAGGGCAAAAATATACTGCTGGGTCTGAGGCCATTCATGTTTTGATCTTCTATTCGTAGGTGTCATTTCCTTATCCAGTGTTTTTAGTCACAGGTAACATGACCTCTCTACTTTAATTCCTCCCCCAGTCACACCAAGTTCATAAACAGATTTCAATATGTTGATATCTGATGACTAGTCAGTTTTTTTTTGATGGACTATCATAGATTTCGGACGTTATCTTCTGTAGGTTTTCTTTTCAAGAACATTTGTAGTACTCCTTTGTTTTGTTTGATCTTCAGGCGGAGGTGAATGCTCAGAAAGCAATCAGTAATGCAAACCGCAGCACCAGACAACTAGAGGAGACCGTCCGGGACTTCCAGAAACAAAAAATGGAGGACATTAAGGTTCATCTTAAATTCAGCTGTTTTATGATCTCATTCAGAATCAGGTTTATTGCCAAGTCTGTTTACACATACAAGGTATTTGTTCTGACTCATAGCTGCAGTATTTAGGACACACATTTTGAAACATGTGCAAATAGAGCAAAACACACACAACACGGATAGTTCGACAAGAGACCATGCCTAGTGACATAAGTAATGGATAAATATAATGTGTGTCACATATATATATATCCGAGTAGTGCTAAGAAGCCATGTCCAGATGTCTAATTGTATATACTGTTGTGCAAATAAGATACAACCAATATTGTTTCAGAGCTGGTTCTGGCCATAGGGGTTATGGGGGAGGGGGGGGGAGCTGTTCTTGTGACAGGATGTTTTGGTCTTGATAAACCGTAGCCGTCTGCCAGGGGGAGAGTTATGAATAGTCCGTTACCCAGATGGGAGGAGTCTGCCTCAAACTCTGCTGTCTGCCTCAATGTCCTGACTTTGAACAGGTCCTTAAGAGACAGCGTTGCTGTCTGTCTCTGTCCTAGACATTGGCAGCAGCGTACCAGATGGTGATGGATGAGACACCAGGAGACTAGCTGGTCGATTTCCCCCCTGTAGGCGGTCTCGTCTACATCAGAGATGAGATCAATGAGGGTGGTGTCATCTGCAAACTTCTGGAGTTTGACAGAGTGGTGACTGGAGGTGAAGCTTTTGTGTTCAGAGAGAAGAGAAGAGGGGACAGGGCGTAACCCTGAGGGGAGCCAGTGCTGATGGTCAGAGGGTCCAACTGGTGTTTCCCCAACCTCACCTGCTGCCTCCTGTTGGAAAGAAAGTCTATGATCCAATTACATGTTGACACGGGCACTCCCATGGTGGAGAGATTATCCTGGAGGAGGGCTGGGGTTATGGTGTTGAAAGCAGAACTGAAGTCCACAAACAGGATTCTGGCACAGGTTTCAGGGTTGTCAGGATGCTGGAGAATGAAGTGGAGAGCCATGTTGATCGTGTCGTCCACAGACCTGTTGGCTCTGTAGGCAAACTGCAGTGGGTCTAGTATTGGATCAGTGATGGTCTGAAGGTGTGACGGCACAGGCGCTCAAAGGAATTCATAACCACAGAGGTCAGGGCAACTGGTCTGTAGTCATTCAGCCCTGTGATCTTTGGTTTATTGGGGACTGGGATGATGGAGGACTTGAAGCAGGCTGGGACACTGCATGACTCTTTTTAAAGTCTGTGAACACAGCAGATAGCTGGTCAGCACAGTGCTTGAGGCTGGAGGCAGATATTTTACTTTGTAATGTGTCATGTGTATAATCCCAATCCAAACCGAAGCAGTGTCATTCGCTGCGAGCTGTTGTTTAAGTTTCTCTCCATACAAGCCTTTAGCCACCTTTACTGCCTTTGAGATGCTGTACTTAGCCTCTAGTAGGTCCCTGTCGCCCCCTCTGAAAGCCTCTTTATTGATCGGAATTGGATGAATTGGATTGAGTTGAGCTGCAGCTCTCCTCACAGAAGCTGATGTATGAGGTCACAGCATCAGTATAATAATCAAGGTTGTCTGTGGCGCCCCTTTTATTGTCCCCTCACCAAGTCATGAGTGGTTGTCGTCCACATATAATCATTGGTAGGGAAATCAGCTAAATCGAACGTACTTAGACAACATTAGTCGGGCTGTTATCAGAAACGTGATCAAACGTGATCAAACGAGATCACTCATATCCTATATCAAACTAACATGCTACAATGTTATAGTGGCGAAGGAATGTTAAATTAGTCTTTTAAGATAACTATCAAAGTGTGTTGTTACTACTGGTTACAAATATCAAGCTGGAGAAACCTTATTGGGGAACCTTATTGTGATTTGGTCAGGCCGTTACATATTTCTCCGGTTAGGGATTAACGCAATTTAGACAGTGTGAATAACGAGGAATTGTCAAAGGCTTGGCATTTTCTTTTACGTCCATGGAACTCCACCAGACTGCAGATTTCTCAGGACCCCTTTAATTAGGTGACAATATACAACGTCTCCTTCCAGAGGATCTTTACAGACTTCATCACCGTGGAGATGGTGTTCCATGCCAAGGCTCTTGAAGTCTACACACACACATTCCAGAACCTGGAGAGCATGGACATAGACAAAGACCTAGAGGTGAGAGGCGCACACACACACACACACACACACACACACACACACACACACACACACACACACACACACACACACACAGCACCGATCACACTGATGAAACCTGGAGCGTGATCATATCTCCAACTGGTGGTGTGAGATGTTGTAAGTCTGAAGGGAGCTACATAAATGTACGACTGACCTTATCCTCTGTCTACAGCTGTTCACTGCGAGGATCAGAGTGTCTGATAGCAGCCTAGACAACCAGACCCTGATGACCTCCTCTATGGCCCTCCAGCCTACCACCACCCTGGGCTCTAGCACAATGCCGTCACCCAAGAAAGTGAGATATCAAACTCTGTGACCTTTGACCTATAAGATAATGAATAAAAGAGCAGAAACATACCAATGCATAAATCGACAGTGATTTTACAGAACGGTCTATTTAATCGCTGGTTAATCGCCGGGTGTTACAAGACTTCGATCAATTTCCTGTTCACAGTTCCGTAGCAGCATCCTACAGCGACAGAGGGGTTTGGAGGAGGAAGAGGATGATGATGAAGAGGAGCGGTATGAGTCAGAAATAGATGAGGCACAGCAAACTAGGCAATCCTATGCCTCTCAATATGTCCGAAAACACAGACAAAACAAGTGAGAGACACACACACTCAAACAACATTGTTCCTTTACGTTTACAAAGCTTGATGAATATTCGTTTACACATTTTACCAACAATCTACCACAGCTGAAAACAAAGATCACTTGCCTCTACCCCAATTTATTTAAATTTTGTCAAGGGTGTTTTTATGTAGAAATGCACAACTTCCACTTAGACCTGTGTTTTTGTGACATCAATAAAAGCACATGTGGACACCATTTTTCTCATCTTTCTCTATTTTTGATTAAATGACAGAAACTTTAGAAATCCAGAAAAACGTGTACACATAACCTCTGTGACATAAATATATAACAGATATAACAGATATGGAGTTTATGGATGCTGAAGGAGCTGCAATAGATCAGCAGGTGGCAGTGCAAATATGTTCGTATGTGGTTGTTGTAAAGCGTTTTCATTGTCAATGGAGGTATTTGTCACTTAATATAAAATGCAATCAGCAGTGGTCAGTTCTAGCTGAGCAATGTATTTACATAATAATGAGTTACTAGAAGATAATGAGGCAGATTAACCCTCGTCCAACACCAACCCTGGATGTCAAGTGGATCACGAGAGGTGTGCCAGGCCTGTCATCAAACCAAGGTGTTGGTACACGCTCTATGCCTGGTTCCTCTGCACCTTGGTTGTCACGAGTGGTGAGTTTGTTTCCACACGGTTCCTTATTATTGATGCACCACTTCCATGTTTATTTTTTGTCACAGCTGTTTGAATTGTAGTCGTTAGTTGGGATATAAAGGGGTTGCTAGGATGTCACCACTTCGCTTAGCATTGTTTCGTGTTTCACGTTCACAGTATTAGTCGGGTGAGTGTTCGTAGCACAATTGTATTTTGTATTTTTAAAGTCGCTGTATGCTCATTGTTTATTTCCTGCTACAGTTTCATGTGCTTTTTTCGCCGTTTACGGTTTGTTTTATGTTGATCATTTAATAAAACCATTGTTGAACGGATATCTCCAGCTCTGCGTATGGCTAACCACACTACACCCAGGAGTGGTCGTGACATTGGTTTTGTGACAGGGCCCAGCATCAGCTAGCCATGAGGCAGCTAAATGGCAAGGTAGCATGCCATTTGCTATGTGCTAATTTTTCCGTCTAGTGTATTCCTAGATAGATATGGAGCTGCTGTATTAAAACCAAATGAGAACCTACGTCATCATCATCATCTTTTTTTCATATGAATGCACTTATTGATAATAGCCCACTGACTTCCATTGACTGTAAACAATATGGATTGAATGCATTAAAAGCTTAGCATTAGTATTGGATTCTACCCAGCCAGTGAAGGATTACTGCTGTGCACCGGAGAGCTAAGCCACTGATACAGTAGATGGGCTTACCCTGCTTTGCTTCTCCCAGTGGGATTTGTGCCATTTTAAGCCATTCTCTATTGTGTTCATCACAAGACACGGTCCTGTTTCATGCCAGTACTATATTGGAGACGGCCATTACCTGTATCATGAGTGGTATTCAGAGGACACAGTATCTGCAGTCATATATATACTTTATGGGACATTCCAATGTATGTACAGAAGACTTCAGCAACTTCAATTAGTTCACCTCAAAACAGTTACCCAATGAAAGATTTGCAAACATCAAATGAATAACCCCAACCGTTTTCATTGTTACTTGGCTGAGAGTTGTCAGTGTGTTCTGACCTCCAGGCTCAGGTGCGGGGTGTGATTACGGAGATATTCTCCTGGCTATTCTGTGTCTGCCCTCCCTGGAGCAGCCAGCTGAAATAACACTGGGCTCAGGCCAGAGTCTAGACCTCCTCTATCCCCATAAACACCCTCAAGCTATTACCAGAAGTTCACCATTTATCTCTAGCCAACAACCATTCTTAACTAGCACACTGTTTTATAACGCGCATATGAGGTTCTAGGTAGTAAACATACATTATTGTAAAGTGTATGTACAGTATATACAGTTGGTATTACAGTTTACACTACACATAGTGTATGACTTCAAAGTGTTTGCATTGTCACATAGCGTTCATGAAGCATTAAAGACTACATCCCACCTCCATAATGGCAAGGTGTTGGACGTTACATAACCAAGACAGTATGAGAACAAAGCCGCCGGGATATGGTTACCATAGAGATGGGGTCATGTGTTTAGAGAGAGAAGAGCGTGTTGGGCGTGTGTGCGACTGTTAATGCCTGAGTGCATGTGTGTGTGTGTGTGTGTGTGTGTGTGTGTGTGTGTGTGTGTGTGTGTGTGTGTGCGTGTGTGTGTGTGTGTGTGTGTACCACAGACGTGACACCATTGTGGCTGTTGCCATCGGCGATGCAGATGGGAGCTTCTCTGGTTTAGTAACCACAGAGAGATCATCATTATAAGTCAACAGGCACGTAACTGACCGTGTGACATTGGTCAGAGGTCTTTACTGTTAAATGCATGACTAAGAGGCTAGCAAAATGTTTTCCAACAATAAATACATTTTATAAATTGAATATAATTTTTGTAATTAATATATATTTTATGTATATACTCTATATATTATATATTAGAATATGATCTATAATTATAATATTATTATATGGATAATAAATTAAAGGTCGTAGGTGAGATGTGTATGGATGCATTAGCCCTGTGGTAACTTCACAGTCGTTCACTGCTCTCCTCCACAAGCCAGGTTACATTTGGAGAGGAGAGCAGATGGAACCACAGTTGGCAAGGAGAGAGGAAAGACGAGCCAGAGTAGAAAACAGATAGGGTTGGGAGCAGAGAGAAAGGTTGGGAGAAGATGGAGGCATTGATGCTGTGCCTGATGACCTTGGCCTGGAGACCAGGGTAGTTGGCTGATATTGCTGTCAGACACACATTCTGGGCAGTGATGTTCTTCAACCTATTGACCGCTAAAGCCTCTGAGACCCAAGGAGCTTTGACACACTGTGGTTAGAGATGGACGACACAGGTTAAAGATGCAGTCAAGATCATTTGTGATCAACAAAATATATTGATCCCTGTAGTGGCCTGGTAGATCCCTGTAGTGGCCTTGTAGATCCCTGTAGTGGCCTGGTAGATCCCTGTAGTGGCCTTGTAGATCCCTGTAGTGGCCTGGTAGATCCCTGTAGTGGCCTGGTAGATCCCTGTAGTGGCCTTGTAGATCCCTGTAGTGGCCTGGTAGATCCCTGTAGTGGCCTGGTAGATCCCTGTAGTGGCCATGTGGATCCCTGTAGTGGCCTGGTAGATCCCTGTAGTGGCCTTGTAGATCCCTGTAGTGGCCTGGTAGATCCCTGTAGTGGCCTGGTAGATCCCTGTAGTGGCCTGGTAGATCCCTGTAGTGGCCTGGTAGATCCCTGTAGTGGCCTGGTAGATCCCTGTAGTGGCCTGGTAGATCGCTGTAGTGGCCTGGTAGATCCCTGTAGTGGCCTGGTAGATCCCTGTAGTGGCCATGTGGATCCCTGTAGTGGCCATGTGGATCCCTGTAGTGGCCTGGTAGATCCCTGTAGTGGCCATGTGGATCCCTGTAGTGGCCTTTATAACCTTTTAATTGCACCACTTTATATCTCTGGTGTTGCCTTTGAATCAGGTGAACTGCATACCATCATTCATAAACATGGGTGAACAGAGGCCACAAGAAAGTCAATACATGCGTTTAACCAGGAGAGGGCAGCAGAAAGTAACATAAGCATGCCAACCCTGATGAACATAAGTGTGCCAACCCTGGAGATTACTACCATATGACAAATACACAGACGCACACTGAGAAAGCAATCTAAAGCAATCACATCTAAAGCAACAGGAAGTCTCACACCAATGAGTTGCTCTGTTCCTTCTACAAGATCATCAAATTCAACAGAAGATAATATGAAATAATATCACCTTCTGAACAGGCGGCAGTACCCCCTGTCACATTTGAGATTTAATAAACATATACACATGATTGTTTTTCTATTCTTGTGGTTACAAGAATTATTATTCTCTCCCATTTGTGTATTATTCCCTAAGAATAAAAAACAAACCGTAACCCTTACCCAAAATTAAGGCTTATCTTGGCCTAATGCTTATACTATAACTAAACCTAACCTGAATCCTTAATGCCTAAATGTTTAATGCGAAACACTAGCACTAAGTCAGAAATCTATGTTTTTCTTGTGGAGATTAGCAAAATAATTATTTGGTTATTTACTATCTTTGTGGGTACTATATTCCAATGTTTAGTAAACACACAGGGAACACACAGGGAGGTGTCTGTGAGCTGTGTGTGCTCTGTGTGGAGATCCCATCCATTAAAGTTCCATGAATGAATCATGTTGCCTGTCTGTGATATGTCTCTGTGTGTGTGGGTATCGGCCAGAGCACCTCTGGTCACACAAACACCGCACGTGACCCAGCCTGGGAAACGAAAGAGACACAGGAAGGGAAAGAAATGGAGAGCTAGAGAGACGGAGCTAGAGAGAGAAAAATAAGAAGATGAATAAGTAAAGGGGAAGATGGAGAAGAAGAGAAAGACCATGAGGGAAAGAGAGAGAGATTACAGAAGGAATAGAGATAGAAGAGAAAAAGAAATAGATACACAGAGAAAGAACAGGAGAGCAAAATAGAACAAGAGGCACAAGGGAAATACAGGGGGGTGGGGGAAGATAAGAGACAGGAGGGAGGAAAGATGTGAAGGTTAAACAGGTTTCATTACCGTTTCAAACCTCAACACATTATTACAGAGCAGTGCCCTTCAGCATAGTAATAACGCTAATATGACACGCTCAAGAAACACACTCACATGTACAAACAGAAAAACACACACATGCAGTCATACGCACACACAGATATTCATATGCACACACAGATATTCATATGCACTGTCAAATGTTCTCACAATGAGTGCTTTTCATGTTCTTCATGCAACGTCGATCTGGGCATGATGAAAAATGTCACAAGCATCATCCCATCTGTTTGAAAAGATGAAGGCGGGTCTAAGCATTTGCAATATAATTGGAGGCAGTCACGTTTTGCTGAGTCACTCCGAGCGACAGCATAATGAGGGGAGGCGGCTGTGACATCACACCCTCTGACAAACGATCATGAGTGTTGAGGAAGTGGGAGAACGTGCAAGGTCAGTTTCCTGTGTTCATACAATAACTTCCATTAGGAATACACTTGTTGACAGAAGGAAGAAACATGTGTGTGGTAGCAATAAATTGAAATCAAAATTGACAATTATATTTTAAATCCAAGGGAACACTGTACCCAAACCAGTTACTATTGACTCTATCGGATCTCAACCAATTCATTTCTTAGGTTTATGTTCATAGAGTTGAAGTCAATTACTTGTAGAGCTGCATCCTTATTTTCTTCTCCGGATAAACTCAAAATATGTCACAAACTGTGCGGGTGAAGTGGTGAGTTTATGTTGTATGTATGTATTTGTGATGCACCACTTCCTTGTTTACGTTTTTTCACAGCTGTTAGCACTTTATTTCATTAGTGGGCTATAAAGGGTTGCTAGCAAGTATTCTGCTTGCTTAGCATTGTTCCATGTCACAACGATATATTGGGGTGAGTGTTATATTTGAAGATGTGCTGTTGTTTGAATGTTTTGTTATAAGACGCTATATGCACACTTTTATTTCAATTCGACAGTTTTGCCTTTTTCGCCATTCACGGTTTGTTTTGCTTTGGTGTATAAAATAAACCTGTTTGCGAACGGATACCTGGCTCTGCATATGCCTCTCAAACCACCCTACACCCGGCAGTTTCGTGACAGGAAAGCCAAATGCAGAGCATAATAATCACGTCCAATATTATTATTATTATTAAATAAAACAATTTACACACCGAATGTTAAACCACTGTAATAAAAATAAAGTTGCGCATACAAAGCGGCTTACAACAAATATCAAATACAGCAACAGAAAACACACTCGCCTCTAAAACACTGTGACTGGAAATAATGAACAGCACCCAAACCCAGAAACAGAGAGAAGTCCAAGTGAGAACAATAATAAAAGTATGAAATGAGGACGACTAGTCATCCCAGACAGACCAGGCAAAGAATGTCCATGGGGAGGGAGGGGAACCGCTGAGGAGGTGGTTTGGCTGGGGGGCTCCCCAGTGGCAGCTTCAGCCATGGAGGCGAGATAGGAGCCACTCCACCAGGCACGCAGGGGGGAAGGAAGGGAACGGAGACACTCCACCAGGCACGCAGGGGGGAAGGAAGGGAACGGAGACACTCCACCAGCACGCAGGGGGAAGGGAACAGAGCCACTCCTCCAGGCACGCAGGGGGGAAGGAAGGGAACGGAGACACTCCACCAGGCACGCAGGGGAGAAGGAAGGAAACGGAGCCACTCCACCAGGCACGCAGGGGGGAAGGAAGGGAACGGAGACACTCCACCAGGCACACAGGGGGAAGGAAGGGAACGGAGACACTCCACCAGGCACACAGGGGCAAGGAAGGGAACGGAGCCACTCCACCAGGCACGCAGGGGTGAAGGAAGGGAACGGAGACACTCCACCAGGCACGCAGGGGGGAAGGAAGGGAACAGAGACACTCCACCAGGCACACAGGGGGAAGGAAGGGAACGGAGACACTCCACCAGGCACACAGGGGGAAGGAAGGGAACGGAGCCACTCCACCAGGCACGCAGGGGGGAAGGAAGGGAACGGAGACACTCCACCAGGCACACAGGGGGAAGGAAGGGAACGGAGACACTCCACCAGGCACACAGGGGGAAGGAAGGGAACGGAGACACTCCACCAGGCACACAGGGGGAAGGAAGGGAACGGAGACACTCCACCAGGCACGCAGGGGGGAAGGAAGGGAACGGAGACACTCCACCAGGCACGCAGGGGGGAAGGAAGGGAACGGAGACACTCCACCAGGCACACAGGGGGAAGGAAGGGAACGGAGCCACTCCACCAGGCACGCAGGGGGAAGGAAGGGAACGGAGACACTCCACCAGGCACACAGGGGGGAAGGAAGGGAACGGAGACACTCCACCAGGCACACAGGGGGAAGGAAGTCATAAGCAGAAGGAGAAGGCAGAGGACACTCTTCCTCGAGCTCAGGCGGATGGGTGAGGGGACACTCCTGGAGCTCAGGCGGAGGTGGGAGTGGACACTCCTGGAGCTCAGCGGGAGGAGGCCAGACCTCTGCGGGCTCAGGCGGAAGATCACCCTCTTCAGGGGGGCTGGTCCTGGCTGAGCCTATATGGCGGAGGCGGGTTCCTCAGCTGGCTCATACAGCAGTCTACGGTTCTCGCTAAGCTGTTGTGGTGGATGCAGCTCTTTTGGTGGATTGTTGCCAAAGTATGCGCGGAGACGGCCATACTCTTCCTCTGGCCTCTCTGTTTTTTCCACTCCCACTGTCCCGTGGGGCGACGGTCGTTTTCCTCCAGAGCTGTTCTAAAATCCCCCTGGGAGTCCGCTCACTGTCAGGCTCGGCTGCCTTGCGATTTTTTGGCAGTTCATTCTGTCGCGAACTGTGCGGGTAAGGTGCAGGAAAGACAAATGCAGAGCTCAATACTGACTAGTAACTAGTTATTCTAGTTGTCACAAAATATTACTGTTAATGGCCTTGATGACGTCACAGAAGAAAAAGGATCTACGTCAAGAATAAAACATATTTATCCATACGATGTGAATTGCATGACTCATAAACTTCACACCTTTTTCACACCTCAGTCCTATAATTATAAACAGTGAGGCTTGCAATTCAACCCTCATGCTACATGTTAAGCCAGATAGACAATGCCAGGGCGTGGCGTCAGCATACCAAAACAGGATACTTATAATATAGACAACAAGTTATACACCACAAGCCAAATGTTCCATAGGTTTCCTGCCTCACATGTTGATTAACGAAAGTGCTTTTTACTCTACTTTACTCTTCATATTCTGTGTTTTATAATCCCAGATAAAAGGATTTACAGTTTGGTAAAGTTAGTTATCAAAGGCATTTAGAACAAATAATATTAGTAATAGTTATATAATTGGCAGGACACAAGCACATAAAGGACATTTATTAACAACAATAGAACTATAACATAACAGATCTGAAAATCCTACTGGAACAACTGACCTTTATTTGTGATTAATCAGAGTCACTTTAAATGATGGCAGGTGTGTAATTACTTTTATTTAACATGAGTTTGAATGTGATTGGTTAATTCTGAACACAACCACATCCCCAGTTATAAGAGGGTGTTTGTTTGGTTCCCCCCCTCAAAGATTTACAGGTCACATGAAAAAGGTGGAAAAAGTTCAGACATTATTTACCTTTGTCCAATCTGGATGTGTAGACATGATATATATATATATATATATATATACACACCTCTCCCATATATAAAACCAGGCATTTTAACAGGGGTGTGTAGACACTGTATATCCATTGTACAGTTGAATTGTTATACACACACACACACACAAAGCCCCAGGTTAATTAAGGGCAAGCCAAATGCTGTGTCTTTCTTTACAATTTAATATGTTTTTGACTCACTGAAAATGTCTGGGCCATAATTAAAGTAAGTTAACAAGATTTACGTCGATCCTACGGTCCTACGATCCTGTGTTTTTAAGTGTGTACCGGGTATTTATGCTTACCTGCATCTGTTACTGCATGTGCCTGTGTGTGTGTCTAGAATGACCAAGATGTGAAAATAGCAAAGAGCCAGTCATTATTTATAAGCCTGGCTCCAGTACTGTTCCCTGTAAGATATAACATCTTCTGACGTCTGGATGCATACAGCCTGTTTGGAGAGTTCTAGCTACAGTGAAGTTGAAAAAAGAGACAGAAACAGCACCACCAATCACAACACCAATACAAGATATGACAACAATATTTTCAGTGCCAACAGAAAATCATCATACCTTGTCAAAGTTCTTACGTTCGTCACATTGCACCCTAAAAGTTAAAATAAATTAAATCTAAGGTTTTCCTGCTGTTTTCACACATTATAACCCTCACCATTAAAGTGAAAATAACATTCACATTCTGAACTATTATTAGAATGTAATCAGTGAAACACCTGGTGTGGGTAAGTGATCAGCACCTTATAGTAACCATAGTAACCATTATAAACTAGCTCATGTTAAATTCCCCCCACCTGATGTCACCTGATGTCAATTGTAGTGGTTTGATTACTTAATAAGAAAACCGTCTGTTCCATGATGATTCCATTAGTAGTGCATGGCAACGCAGAGAATACACATTGGTTGGAAAGGTGCTGTCACGATTGGTGTGGTGGCGTTGCTACACGGACATATTTCGGTGATGCACTTCCTTGTTTCACTTCCGTGTTTACGTTTGTCTCACGGCTGTTTGCACTTGTAATCATGGGGATTTAATGGGGTCGCTAGCAAGTCACTCCTTGCTTAGCATTATTACATGTCACTGTGTTTTAGAGGTGAGTGTTTGTGTATTTTGTCGCACGTTTATAATTGTTGTTTGAAGGTGCTCGTTTTAAGTCGCTATATGCGCATTTTCCTTTCTTTCAACAAGTTCGTGTGTTTCGCCGTTTTACGGTTTGTTTTGAGTTTGTCCTGAAATAAACCTGTTCTAAACGGATTACCTGGCTCTGCACCTGGCTTCCTGCACTACACCCTACGGTTCGTGACAGGTGCTTTCAAACGGAAAGGCACATGTTAGAAGGATACAAAAACATATCTCTCTATCTAACTATCTCTCTGATTACCATTCAGAGCATTTTTAAGAAGCGAACACCTTGCCTAGATCAGGCCGTCCCCCCAAACTGGATGACAGAGCCAGAAGGATATTGATCAGGGAAGCTATCTGTCACGATCGGCTTCAGGCAGGTAACAGGTAGGACACAGGCGCACAGGAGATTCTTGATATTGAGTACGTTTATTCTCCCAACAGGCAAGATAACCTCTAGAACAGCGAACTTTAAACACAAAACAAAACAGAAGATCAAACTGATAGCCCCGTACCTTTCCATAAACAAACTTAGTATAAAAACACAAAAGATACACGCAACACACAACTATACATACAAACGTAGAACAAACAAACGTAACTTTAAACAATGCCTCGACACTGACAAACTGAAAAGAACTCCTCTATATACACAAGACTAATTAAACAAACAGAAAACAGGTGCGGGTAAAACTCAGGTGTTTAGAATGTCCTTGATGTCTCCCTCTCACTGCTAGCCGGGGGGAGTGCCAACTCCGCCATAGACTGGTCAAGGGGATCAGGTTTCAGGCAGCACCTGGGAACCGGGTTTCGGGCAGAACAGGGAAACTGGTCCCGGGAAGAACAGAGATGTTGGACTGGGGCAGGACAGAGATGCTGGACAGGGGCAGACCAGAGACGCTAGACATGGGCAGACCAGAGACACTGGACATGGGCAGACCAGAGACACTGGACATGGGCAGACCAGAGACACTGGACATGGGCAGACCAGAGACACTGGACATGGGCAGACCAGAGACACTGGACATGGGCAGACCAGAGACACTGGACATGGGCAGACCAGAGACACTGGACATGGGCAGACCAGAAACACTGGACATGGGCAGACCAGAGAAACTGGACATGGGCAGACCAGAGACACTGGACATGGGCAGACCAGAAACACTGGACATGGGCAGACCAGAGACACTGGACATGGGCAGGGCAGACCAGAGACGCTGGACATGGGCAGACCAGAGACACTGGACATGGGCAGACCAGAGAAACTGGACATGGGCAGACCAGAGACACTGGACATGGGCATACCAGATAAACTGGACATGGGCAGGGCAGACCAGAGACGCTGGACATGGGCAGACCAGAGACACTGGACATGGGCAGACCAGAGACACTGGACATGGGCAGACCAGAGACACTGGACATGGGCAGACCAGAGACACTGGACATGGGCAGACCAGAGACACTGGACATGGGCAGACCAGAGACACTGGACATGGGCAGACCAGAGACACTGGACATGGGCAGACCAGAGACACTGGACATGGGCAGGACAGACAGACTGGTCTCGGGTGTACCGGTGGTGACGGATCAGGAGAGCGTACCGGTTGTGACGAGTCAGGAGGCCGTACCGGTGGTGACGGATCAGGAGGTCGTACTGACTGAGGTGGAGCAGAGGACCGGATGGGCAGATGCAGTTTAGGGGACTTGATCTGCTGGTGAGAAGCAGAAGGCCGAACAAGCGGAGGCGAGTCAGGAGGTCGGACCGGCTGAAGTAGGGCTGAAGACCGGATGGGCTGATGTGATTCAGGAGGCTGGACCGGTAGAGGTGGAGCAGAGGGTGGAATGAGGGCCCGGAGGCCGCCCTGGTCGTGATGAAGCAGAAGCACGGACGGGTGGAGGCAGTTCAGAAGGCCGGACTGGCTGAGGTGGAACAGAGACCAGGACTGACAAAGGCGGGGACAGACTCAGGTAAGGTGACGGACTCAGGCAAGGTGACGGACTCAGGCAAGGTGACGGACTCAGGCAAGGTGACGGACTCAGGCAAGGTGACGGACTCAGGCAAGGTGACGGACTCAGGCAAGGTGACGGACTCAGGCAAGGTGACGGACTCAGGCAAGGTGACGGACTCAGGCAAGGTGACGGACTCAGGCAAGGTGACGGACTCAGGCAAGGTGACGGACTCAGGCAGGCGGACTCAGGCAAGGTGACGGACTCAGGCAAGGTGACGGACTCAGGCAAGGTGACGGACTCAGGCAAGGTGACGGACTCAGGCAAGGTGACGGACTCAGGCAAGGTGACGGACTCAGGCAAGGTGACGGACTCCGGCGAGGGGACGGGAACGTGCTCGGAGATGGGAATGTGCTCGGAAATGGGAACGTGCTCAGAGACGGGAGAGTTCTATCTACAGTGAATTTGAAAAAAGAGACAGAAACAGCACCACCAATAACAACAGCATTACAAGATATGAAAACAATACTTTCAATGCCAACAGAAAATCATCATACCTTGTCAAAGTCCTTACCGTTCGTCACATTGCACCCTAAAAGTTAAAATAAATTCAATCTAACGTTTAGGAGGTGGTTGGGAGTGGGTGGAGAACCAGAATTCATAACGATGGATTCATTAAGGGGCATGCTTTCTTTGGAGAAATACTGATTTTATTTATTTTATATCATATTGAATTGCTTGCATTTTTTACTTAGAAACAGCTGACAGGCAGGCTAATAGTCTACCACAGGCGCAGGGCCGCGGGAAGTGGGGGTGAGAGGGAGATTTTCTTTAATGTATTAAAAATATTTTGCACAATTTTTACATTCCTTATGAATATTTTAGGAAATTATTTTGACACACGTAGGCTATTATTACGTGTATTTTGGATTTTAATTTCATTATTTTGAGGCCTAATCAACTCAGGTTCGGAAGTTACGTTGTCAACGTCAGTCAGGCAGTGATCGCCAAGTAAAGAGCTTTCCCGAATCCCGCTCGTTCCATACAGCAACAGACAGACTAGTACATTCAAATAATCGAATAACAGAAATAAGGAGTAAAATGTCACAGAAACGGATTTCGGATTTCTTTGGAAAACCACCAACAATAAAAAAAAACACTAGTACCGCAACAATGACAACGGAGAGTAGCCCGAGTGAGGAGACTGTCTCCCCGCCTCTGCCTGCAGTTGCACCGGCAGGCCCAGCCCTAGCACCCACATCCCAACCTACTAGCGTGATTGGATTAGACGAGCCCTTCCAGCCAACATCTAGTTTAAAAATTCCGGCCTGGTGAAACGTTCTCCCGATCTGTGGCACCGGCTTGGTTTGCTAGATGGCTGTGGCTGGATTATGTGGAAGAGACCGATCATATTTTGTTTGCCTGAAAGCAGTTGGAAAAAAAGTCATACCTAGAGACAAATTTAAGAAAGACAACCCAATGCCGGCTTTTCAAATTGGCGTAAAGCCACTGAAACTCCCTGGACATTCGTCCCCTCATGAGATACTTTATCTCCACGACTCCAGAGCGCACCTCGACATTTGGACACCTGTAACCAGGGCACCCTGCCTGTAGCTCAAAATAAGAGAATGGTGCCGCCGCGCTTGTAGCATTTATTTTTTAGACAACAGGTGGGATCAGCTTTGACTAGCCAAGCAATTGTAAGTACTAGATTTTATTATTTTTGCAAGTTGGTGGGGACGGAAAGTGTTGTTCTGTGGGTAATGGATGTGGAGATTGGAGAACTGTTTAATAACGTGCTTAAATAGTCAGAGATTATTTCCTTGTGGCGTGCGTAAAAGGATTTTGGAGCTAATATAGTTGCGTCACTTGCGTGTGACATAAACGTGCAGTGACTCAGGTTCATGCCAGCTGACCAAATCGATTGCATTGCGTTATATTGTGAAGTTTCATTAATATTATTATATGTTGTATGTAAAAATGTTGTATGTATTTCTGGAGTTGTAACAAAAGTAATTCCACCCTGGGATTACTAAAGTATTTCTGTTTCTGATTCTGCTTCTGATTAATAGCGCATATATTCTGCTGATGATGTCTGTGTTTCAGACCCTGGCTGTGTGCACGGAAGTCAGTGTATATGGCAACAAAGAAGTGAATCTCAATGTATTTATTTTTAAGACGTATTTTAAATAGGCCTATAGGCTCATAGTTTTTTTTGTAAAAAAATAAAAATATCACAGCACCCCCTGTTCAGAATTACTTCCAGCGGCCCTGCACAGGCGCTATGCCCAACATTGTGTCCTTTTTTTGTACAAGAACATCAGATTATTTCCGATAACATTTCAAAACATGAAACATAAAACAAACTTAGTGTGGCGAAAACAGGTACTGGTTTAAATGAAAGTGCACTAAATAGTGGAAACAACAGCAACTATTGTCTTCAAAAACACTCACCAATTATTCCACAGAGTGACGTCACATGGTAACAATAACCAACCTAGTACACCAAGACCCAGTGACTTTTATAGCAAACATAATCACCCAAATCCCAACCAGCTGTGACACTCTCATTAACCCCAAATGCTAAACAGGTGACTTCAAAACTTATATAAAATATTAAAAGACCTGCAACGCCCTCCTAGCCCACTAGATGTTCTCAGTGAGCCAGGAGGTGCTACACTGGGGAAGAGAATGATTTGTGTAAACTTTTATGTTTAGATATGAAACATTAATTGTTGTGTGTTTTTGAGAACTAGTATTCGAATACTCGTTCAGTATTACTAAAGAGTATTCGAGCCTGGAAAATACTATTCGGGCCAGAACTAATATAAACAGAATGCCGAACTACAATGAGGTCTAGTTACATCCATATGATATTTCAATGGCATTTCATTAGCTGGTAAATAGTCAATTCAATAATTTGACTGGCCTGGAGTTATATGAATGCATCTGAACAGTAAATAACGGATCACATTCCAGAGGTGGTGAACATGTACGCACGTTTTGAGTTAGTGCGGAAATGCGCAGAAAAACAATTCCTAACACCACAAAACGCACTGACAAACTAAAAGATATGATATATTATGACCCACTGTAAAAAAACAACAACATAGTAATTATACACTTCAGTGTGCATCTTATAACTGGAGATGTGGATATGTTCAGAATAAACCAATCACATTCAAATTCATGTTAAATAAAGTCATTACACACCTGCCATAATTTAAAGATAAATCACAAATAAAGGTCAGCTGTTCCATTTGTGTCATGTTTTAAAGATGTAGTGCAGTATTAAGCTAAGCGCATAGCTTGAACACGTTCAATGTGTATTTATTTTTAAAATTTAAAACAAACACGGTGACAACGAACGGAAAAGCTAACACTGTTAAATGAAACAAAAGTGTGCATAAAAGTGACTACTAAACGTAAATAACAGCGATATAATTCAAACATACCAACATTCACCGTAACTCTGTGACTTCCAAATAATGCTCAGTAAGGTGCAATTCCAAACTAGAACCTAAATAGCCTCTGTGATTAGCTAACATGAAACCCCTGTGCTACATCATAAGAGAAATACAGGAAGTGCAGCCCCTTAACCAACCCGAGTGGATAAATAGTGTTCACCAGCTGTGCCCTAGCTCACCACTCGTGACAGGTTGACATTTTCTGAGTTGCATCTTTTAGCAAAAGCCACGGTCCACAGAAAGCTTCCAAAGCATCAGAGGGATCTCATTGTTGAAAGATATCAGTCAGGAGAAGGGTACAAAATAATATCCAAAGCATTAGAGATACCATGGAACACAGTAGACGGTCATCATCAAATGGAGAAAATATGGCACAACAGAGACATTACAGAGAACTGGACGTCCCTCCTAAATCTATGAAAAGACAAGAAGAACACAGGTCAGGAAGGCTTCCAAGAGGCCTACAGTAACATTAAAGGAGCTGCAGGAATTACTTGCAAGTACTGTCTGTGTGCTACATGTGACAATAATCCCCTGTATTCTTCATATGTGTGAGCTGTGGGGGAGGGTGGCAAGACAGAAGCCTTTTCTTACAAAGAAAAACATCCAAGCCCGGCTAAAGTCTGAATCGAGTATCCCAAAAGCATGTGGGCAAATGTGTTATGGTCTGAACAAAGGTTGACATTTTTGGCCATAACTCCAAAATGTATGTTTGGCGCAAAAACAACAAGGCACATCACCAAAGAACACCATACCCACAGTGGAGACATTTGTGTGAATATTTTATATCTCATTTATATGACATCAGCATCATATTTTTTAACCCTCGTGTGGTCCTCCCAGATGCCTTACAACTTTTGTCCTCTGGGGTCAAAAATTACCCCACCTGGTTTGACTGTTTATAAAGCATACAGTATAATCAATTCTGTGTTACACCTTTAGTCTTACTTCAGTTCAACCCATTACTACAAACGTTTTGCTTTATTTGGGAATTTAGAGCCAATAGACCTTATTTACATGAAACATACCCACATATGCCTGCAAATCCATTTGATTCATCTTTCTCCACTTGTTACCATAAACGCGTTTCCCCTCCTTGTTTGTCATATTCAGCCCTGGGTCTTCAATAGGCTTTGACAGAAACAGGTCAAAAGTGGACTTTATGTCATCAATCCGAGACCTTGCATATGCAGTTGGACCATGGTGGCTTGTCTCTCTCTCTGGTGTCAACATGTGTTGTCGGTCACTAGGAGGGATGGAAGACCAGATCAATGTTTCATCCTGTGACTGGAAATATTCTTCTATCTCAGCTGGGTCCTCTCCCTCAGATTCTACCTCATCACTTGATTCTTCATCATAATAGGTGCAGTGCTCCACTTCTGACACTTCTTCCATACCAGCTACTTCTAGGTTCACGGTCAGAAAAGGAGGAACATAATGATGAGGTGATAGGTCCAACATACAGACTGCATGCCACTTCTTCCTCTGAAGAAGCCCCTACATCTCCTGCTGCAGAAATGGAGGATGATTAAGAATTTTAGGAAATGGATGAACGTGATGATGAGGAAGAATCTAAAGCTGGAATGGAAGAAGTATGATTAAAGTTGATATCAGAGGCTGAGCAATAACACAAGCAACCAGAATTACCGAACAGAGACCTAGAGTGAGTGATGAAGGATCCAGAGAAGAGGAGGGAAAAACAATGGCTAGACCAGACGGTGCTGTGAGAATGAGTTAGTTGGACTGCCTTCACATTGTATATCCATCATAGTGTTTGGAGGGAGGACAGGGCAAACGATGCCTGACCCGTCGCCGGTTAATATCCCAGGGGGCAACCACTGAGGCCTGAGAAGATGCAAACAGTTAAGTTAAAAGACATAGAAATCTAACTGAAGAATAACAGGTTAACTGGCATACATAATAATCTAGTCTATTTAAAGATAGAAGCTGAACGAGCATGTTCATTCAATGGAATTTCACATGATGCACACTGTGAAAAAAAGACCCTGTTACACATGGATGAATGAAGATCCTTTGCATAACATGTGTAGAGTTCCCCCACATACTAGATGTGATACTGGGCAGAGTCAACCATAATAATATGTGTAGAGTTCCCCCACATGATAGATGTGATACTGGGCAGAGTCAACCATAATAATATGTGTAGAGTTCCCCTACATACTAGATGTGATACTGGGCAGAGTCAACCATAATAACATGTGTAGAGTTCCCCTACATACTAGATGTGATACTGGGCAGAGTCAACCATAATAACATGTGTAGAGTTCCCCCACATACTAGATGTGATACTGGGCAGAGTCAACCATAATAACATGTGTAGAGTTCCCCTACATACTAGATGTGATACTGGGCAGAGTCAACCATAATAACATGTGTAGAGTTCCCCCACATACCATATGTGATACTGGGCAGAGTCAACCATAATAACATGTGTAGAGTTCCCCCACATACTAGATGTGATACTGGGCAGAGTCAACCATAATAACATGTGTAGAGTTCCCCCACATACCATATGTGATACTGGGCAGAGTCAACCATAATTCCCCATCGTTTTTGTGTTTTTAAAGAACACCCATGATGTAGTGAATGGAATGGTGTTGAAAGTAATCTATTCTTATATTATTTATTTCTGCGGAAAAGGAAAGTGCATTGTACAGAGTGAGTTAGAGTGAGTTTGTAAAAATGCAGCTTAACCCAAAAAGCATTTGAATGCATCAGACCAGCAGGTCTCTGTTCAGTACACGACGTGTTTGCCCGGGGAGTGGCTCAAGAACAGCTGTGTGTCCTTCATGGGGTCTCCTGTGACCCAAACACACACGCACAATATCAAAGCTGTAGAAAGCTGTAGATGTCTTCGCTCTGCGTGTGTCTCTCTACACTACACCATATGGAAACCATGACAATATCACTACTTCTTATTTTTACTGTATTAATGCATAGCTCACACACACACACACGCACACACACACACGCACGCACGCACGCACGCACACACACACACACACACACACACACACACACACACACACACACACACACACACACGCACATCCAGAATGAGCTGGCTGCGACAGACAGGAACCTGTGTGATATTACTCTGTCATTACCTGTATCATTGGCAGTTGAGTGGTAGGTATTGAACCAGAATATATTGCACTCACTATCCATCACTCCATCTCATGAGGAAACAAATTCATCATGACCCAGTATGACAGTGGTCAGCCATTTTGATTGTGCTCAATAAGGAACGTAAATTAGGTCTGCGCAAAGTTTCAGTAGTTTGAATATATTTATCCAACACATTATTCTTACATTAACTAGGAAAGCTATCAGCCAGCCACCACTTTTATGAAACCAAATGGGCGCTGCTAACCAGAGTATCAAGGACACAACGCTACATCTCTTTCAACACAGCTGGATAGCTACTGTTGCTAAATCAGTAATGATAACTAACATTATAAATTTTGCATTCACCCAGCTGCATCATGAATGTTGACAGCTTTTGCAGTCAGAATTTGTAGAGTAAGGTACCTACTTTGTACCTGAACAGCAACTACAATTGTCAGTTTGGTAATTACCTAACTGCGTAGTGCTTGTATGTGGATTGAAGTGATTGTAAAAAGCTTGCTTGTTGCAAAATATGATTAACATTTAAGAATTTTAATCTGTTCTGTCTTTGTGCATATGAGTAGCAGAAACATCTGTGATATTGGCATTACTTACTCTTTAAGTGATCACAGCGTAGCAGTTACAGTTAAAACTAGCAAATATATGTTTGGGATCCAGCTTCATGTTGACATTGCCTTGCAACATTCAAGTAACCTAGAAAGGCAACAGTTCTTAAACGTAAAAACATATGAAAACTATGATAACCGAGTTAGAAAAGTCCCATGATTCAATACTAAGTAGAGATACTTTTTGCCTTAATTACAGCCGTCAGTCTGTTAGAATATGTCTCTGTTAGCTTTGCCCACCTAGATTTGGGAATATTTTCAGACTCTTCCTTGCAGAATTGTTAGGTCAGGGCTCTGACTTGGCCACTCAAGGTCCTTTACCTATTTATCCTTATGCCACTGCATAGTTTTTTTGCGCTGTGTTTAGGGTCATTCGCAGGCTAGAAGGTGAACCCACCTGCCCATCTTCAGCTGTCCAGCAGAGAGCCACAGGTTTTTTTATTAATTTGGGTGTACTTGGCACCTCCTAACCACATCCAAACCACATCCGGGGACTGGTCGATTAATCCCTCTGGGGCCTCCATGTCCTTGATGTTGGTGGCTGGAAGGGGTTGTGGCTGCTGTTGGTGCTGGGGTTGTGGCTGCAGCTGGATCTGGGGTTGTGGCTGCAGCTGGATCTGGGGTTGTGGCTGCAGCTGGATCTGGGGTTGTGGCTGCAGCTGGATCTGGGGTTGTGGCTGCAGCTGGATCTGGGGTTGTGGCTGCAGCTGGATCTGGGGTTGTGGCTGCAGCTGGATCTGGGGTTGTGGCTGCAGCTGGATCTGGGGTTTTGGCTGCAGCTGGATCTGGGGTTGTGGCTGCAGCTGGATCTGGGGTTGTGGCTGCAGCTGGATCTGGGGTTTTGGCTGCAGCTGGATCTGGGGTTGTGGCTGCAGCTGGATCTGGGGTTGTGGCTGCAGCTGGATCTGGGGTTGTGGCTGCAGCTGGATCTGGGGTTGTGGCTGCAGCTGGATCTGGGGTTGTGGCTGCAGCTGGATCTGGGGTTGTGGCTGCAGCTGGATCTGGGGTTTTGGCTGCAGCTGGATCTGGGGTTGTGGCTGCAGCTGGATCTGGGGTTGTGGCTGCAGCTGGATCTGGGGTTTTGGCTGCAGCTGGATCTGGGGTTGTGGCTGCAGCTGGATCTGGGGTTGTGGCTGCAGCTGGATCTGGGGTTGTGGCTGCAGCTGGATCTGGGGTTGTGGCTGCAGCTGGATCTGGGGTTGTGGCTGCAGCTGGATCTGGGGTTGTGGCTGCAGCTGGATCTGGGGTTTTGGCTGCAGCTGGATCTGGGGTTGTGGCTGCAGCTGGATCTGGGGTTGTGGCTGCAGCTGGATCTGGGGTTGTGGCTGCAGCTGGATCTGGGGTTGTGGCTGCAGCTGGATCTGGGGTTGTGGCTGCTGCTCCAGGGCGTTGTCTCCACCTGGCTGCAGCCCTGGCATAAGGGCCGTGGGTGTTCTCCCTGGGGTCCTCCATGAACACCCCGTTAGCTCCCCCCCCAAAACATTTTGGGGAAGCTGCCGGTCTCCCCTCTGCCGGTCTTTCCTCTGCCGGTCTCTCCTATTCCGGCCTCCCCTCTGCCAGTCCCTCTGTCGGTCTCCACTCTGTCGGTCTCACGGGAAATCTGAGCGAGGTGCACTTCCTGTGTCTGGAGATTGTTTTGTTGTTAGCTTGGCTGGGGGTGACTAGCAATCACTGGGGCTATTGAACACTATAGTTTGGTTTCCGTCTTGTTAGTTATTATTTTAAAGTCACGTTTCAGTAGGGGTGAGTGTTGTTTGTTAGATGTAATTTTTTTAATCATTAGTAGCCGCGTATTTACGAGCACTTTGATTTATGTTACCGTGTATATATTTTTGCTCTTGTGCATTAAGTGTTGTATGTTTTCTTTATAAAAAGACCACGAACGTTGATGTATGCTCTACATGTGGCTTATTCTACACTTCATCCAGCAAGATCTGTGACAAAAGGCTTAAGCAGACAAAATGTTTTGTAGTACAGCCCACTATTGCAAAGTTTTGTTGCAAAAGAATTACCGAAACAAATCCTACGAATAATACCAACAAAATTATCGAATACTTAAATAGTCAAAGTATTTGTGCCACCCCTAGTTCATATAACAACAGAAACCATTTACCAAAATGACATTATGTGAATATGTATATATTCCATTACAAAGGAAAGTGTCAACAACACCCAGTTCTCTGCCATAAACTCAATGTGTCAAGAAACGTTTTGTCTGTTGCTGATAACGTGAGAACCCTAAATTGATACCCGCTCAACACAATGGATTAGCTTGATTGCTAACAAAGCAATTTCATTTTAAGGTTGAGGTAGAGGTTAGAACACCTTGACCATGAACACTGATTTGCTGAACGCTGTGCTATTTGAGACTGAACACCTTGGGTATGACAGCACATTAACCAGTGCATAATAGCAATAAGGCTCCTCTAAGACTTTGGGATTTGTCTTCTATATGGTGGTTAAAGACTGTATCTAGGCAGTCTCCATGGTCTTATTATTTATATTGCCTAAGCCACTGACTGTTGATAAAAGACAACGCACTACAGATTTTAATTTCTGCAATACAAACAGTTTTGCTTAGGTTTAAAAAAAGAATATTGATAACATTATAGGTCCAACTAATGTCAATACATAATAACGCATTGAATTTATTTGTAAAGCATTTTTAATTTTGAAGGTAATCTCAAAGTGCTTTAAATAAAGAAAATGATAGCATAGGTGAAATAAACTTAACGAACACTACTTCCAATAAAATTTCACAGTGCGTGAATGCTGTGTAATGTATCAAACACATGACTGGGGATGAAGAATATATGATTTAGTAGCGAACATGCCAATCCCAGCTCTTTTTAGTTACAGTACATTTCTTCTGCGTGCTACGCAGATTTACTCACTTTCACAGCTCAATCTTACAATCATGAGTCACACTTTCTAAAGTTTGATTCCCAAAAGTGCATGTTGTTTTTAGAGAATTGCAATAACTTATTTTGCCAAAATAGCATTTTTCGCCGTAGTATGCTTTGGTTGCTTTAAACATTATCCCATTTTGACCAACCTACTGAAACATTTCTTCATAGCTTGAACTGTGTTCCTGTGTGTTCATTTCAGTATGAACTCTGAACTTAAGGCAATAGAACTCTCTAGAGATACACTTTATACACAACTTTATGGAACATTCCAGGGACTCTGCATGCATTTTGGCATAATGTTTAAATATTTACATTGAATTGCTACAGTTTTTCCAATTTATATTTGTATCTTAAAATTGGGTAAATCATTACTGATATATAGCCTTATATACAATTGTTGTGTACAACAAAAATATTGCAATTTCTTCTTCAAGCTTTTTCCCAGTGATCACAAAGCCCATGATGTAAAATAAAAGGCTAGTTCTACTTTAACTTTGATATAGATCGTTGAAAAAAAACATTAAAATGTGTGTCTACCATATAACAACCCACTGCTTGCCATTCTGTTTTTCAAATGTTATTATAGAGCTGACAAAATCATAGCAGAAAGACTTCCAACACGTGACACACATTCAAAAGACATCAGCAAATGTTCATGGAGTTATAACATGTTCTTAATTGCTTTTTCCATTTTAAATCATATTGTTTTCACAAAACCTACAACATCAGTATCTGGAAGCCCTTCATTCTGACCCAAAGCTCCATATGAAAATGTGTGCACTCATTAATCTCGATAAGAGTGTCTGCAAAATGAGACATATCCAAAATACTTGGTGTGCCAAAGTCAACTGTTTGATACATTAGGATGAAGAAAAGAGATCAACTCTACAGTGGATTACAACACAACCAATTCATTATGGCTCACCATAATGTAAAAAAGAAGGATTGTTTAATAGATCAAGAACGCTCTCCAGGAGATATGCAGGAATGTGTCAGTCACTACCAATCGCCGTAGGACCTAACCAGTTGAACTACAGAAGCTGGAGTGAAAGGTGCAAAAATACTAGTTAGCCTCAAAAACAGGATGGCCTAAAAAGTACCTAAAATAAATCTGCGTTTTGGAAAAGATATTGTGTACAGCTATGACAAACAGATTTCAGACAGGCAAAGCAAGCCAAGTACTAAATCAAATGTTTTGCAACCAAGTTCTAAATATGTAGGCCTATTATATATTTGTAATTATGATATTATTCTAAGAGAAGTGTTGTGATTGTAGCCAACTTACTTTAGGTCACCTAAATTGGGGAGAACTATGCATTTATATAAAATGTCTGCAATCACTACACAGTTCATCGTATGGAAATACCCTCAAATTAAAGCTGAAGGTCTGCACTTGAACCTACAACTGCATTGTATCTACATAGAAAACATAAATCTCATAATATTGTATCAATGATGTATTGAAGTAATATCTGATAAGGCCTCTAGCATCTGGTTAATCACAGCACTCTGTAGTGGAGTTACAGTAGCAGGGTTTCAAGTGGACTAGCATATTTCAAAAGCTAATTGGACCTACCAGCTGTCTACACAATATTCACGTCTCACCTCACAAGGACAGAAATGTCACGGTCTGCGCTGGAGCATAAGTGAGGTTATTTTGGGCCAACCAGGCTCCATAGATGTGTCATAGAGATAAAAAAGCCAATTCTAGAAACCTAACAACTCTGACAAGACAAATATCTCTGATAAATATTCAACATGCTTAGTGTTGTTTCCATTTTAAATGTTGAGGGCAAAATAGTTAGGCCAAACTCAATCCAAGTAGTGGATCAACACTAAATGATGTTGACATTACAATAAATGTATATATATATATATATCTGAGAAATACACTTAAACTAATTTAGGCTTCCGGAACAAAACGTTTTTTTTAAACATTCCAAATATCCATTATATTGAAAATTCCCACAACGGATAATAACCCAAATAAATACAAACTAACATTTAAACAGGCAAAACAGTACATATAGACAAACATTTTGTGCATGTAGAATGGCGGGTCCCTTATAGTATACCATGCTGTCCATCTAATTTAGCCTGTCAGTAGAAGAGTCCAGCCTTAACTACCAGTACAATTGCATTAGCCGTACAATATAGAGTTCTAGCATTCAAACACTGTACTTTATACAGTAAACCACCAGCCAAGTCTAAACTTGCAAATCTAAAATCAGTAGAAGCAGTGTAGAGGACTTCATTATCAGTGTGACTACACTACTGTACAATAAAAATAACACTGCACATTAAAACAGTTATTTACAAACAAACTATCAAACACTAGAGTTTTACTGGATGTGTTTTGATAATGCCATGTGTCTCTATTTTGGATCTACAGTTTTTCATAAAAAAAGTATGTTTTATGTTATGTTTGACCTGAATAAAAAGAGAAAACCCTGATTTTATAGGAAGATCGTGAAATCTGCAACTACAGTAAAAACGATCTGAGGTAAATGTAACCTTCTCAACAGCAACAGTTTAATTTTAAAGTCCAACACAGAACACAAACACTTAGACCTACTGTAAAACATAAATGTCTGTACGGTATCTGTGTAATAACAGTTTTATTTAAGTAATTTCCATGTGGGTGTTCATTTAGAGCTCAGCCTTGATAAAGCAAAGGTGATGTATGGCTAAAAGAAGTGTGCCTCTGCAGAAAGACCTTGGTGCCACTCCTCAAATATGTTTTACAACTCCATACCTAGGTAATAATTATATTCAGTTGCCATAGTGTCACAACAGGAAGGTTGTAAAAAATAAACTGTATATAGCGCCTACTGAATTAATCAGATATGAGATAAAAAGGCTTGGACTGAAGATAAAATATATGATCCTGTACAAAATGTTCTGTACAATAGATTTTTTCTTTGTCAAATATACAATAAGTATATTTAAAAATAACTACGATATAACATATGCACACTTTGGCATTAGAAAATGATAGAGATGTAGCTACTTATTATATTATATTGTGTACAGGACATACCAGAGACTTCTTGGCTACTGCTAGACATTATTATAGGCCTATCATCAAGTCCACTGCTATTCCCTCTAAACATGTGTTGTAATGCATTCGTAGCCAGCAAATAAGATGTATAGGATGAATTCCTCTGTCAAACATAATCTGTTAAACGTGTGCCAGAGAGGACTAAATAATGTCCCCATAACAATGACCTATTCATTATACAGCAGCGGTTCCACGTTATTTCTAAGGGTCCACATTAAGGCATAGAAACAGAAAATTTAAAAACAGCTGATGGCTAAATAAATTACATGACAATTCTACCTATTTCCTTTCTCGGACAAGCGAACATATCGGGGTGTCAAAACCTTGCTTTTGCCCCGTTCGGTCCTCGGATGAAGAGTGAGGATGAACAAATCGAGCAAACGCAGCGTCTTGGAGAGGGGCAGTGGTGCGTAAAAGGGGACTATTCCGGGCACGTTCGGAATGGCAACAGCCCGTGCATTACGCATGAGTGTGGTCACGATCACAGCCAATCAGCGCACAGGGTTCTACACACGTGTCCCACGTCAATGTCATCATCAGCATTAAGGTAAACCGGTGCCTGCATGGGAATGTGGGGCGCTTTACGCACACAGTTCTCCGGTTAGGCTGGAAGGCCAACGCGCACAGTTCAGATGAAGTGTATCCACCCGTCCTCCCACTCCCGGGGGGGTGAGATCTTGAACCTGTGCCGTCGCACTTTGTAATTGTCTCCGTTGTTATTGTCCCAATACTCGTCTCCACCCACACAGTATCTGATGGCAAACTGGAACGTGCCGCCGCTCTCCAGAAACGTCGTCGGGGTGATTATCTTAAAGGAGAACTTGTCGGTGACCCCGTCGCTCGATTCCGGCACGTATGACGTCAGACTGTCCATATGGGTGATCCAGTTGTTGATCGAGAAACGCAAATAGACGCTTTTCTCGAAGGCCAAGTTCAGAACGCGCACGACCCCGGACAGACTGAACTCATCCGCTTCCGCGCACTCCAGCAGCACCTTCACCTCTCTCACTTTCTGATTAAAGCCCGGTAGGGTGCCCGGGTTCGTGAACTGCAGCTCCATAAAGGTGGACAGGGAGGTCGGTGCCCGGGGGAACCTGTCGAACGGGTTCAGGAGCAGTGGACCGTGGTCGAACCGGGCCGTGATGCGCTCCGGAACGTTGGGCATGACCGTGTCATCGAAGTGCTTGACGGATGTGAGCTCCAGTCCCAGGGAGTCGGCGAACCGGACCCGCTTCTGGCTGCATGGACTCCGGCTCCGAGAGATCTCGAGCTTGGCCCGTTCCACGGGGGTCGGCAGAGACTTGCACCTCCGGCGCAGGTTCGGACTCTGGGGCGGTTTGAACAGTGACTCCCGTCCTCTCGGTCTCTCGTCCACCACCACTGGCATCTCGATGGCCTCGCATGTCCCGTTCAGATCCATCTCATCCACACCGTCTTCCAGTTTCGGCTCCGATCCAAGTCTCCCGAACAGCCCGGCTATACAGCTGTAGTTCCTCGGGAGGCAGTTCTTGGGAGGCAACATGACCGCGACAGAGCTCTCGGTCTCGGTTTCCATAAAGCGATAGAGGTCCGCAGAGTAGAAATGATCGCATCGAGAGAGGAACCCGACGCGCAGAGCGGAGCACCCGGATAGGCGCAGTGGTATCCACGTCAGGCTGTGACACTGCGCATTTCCCAACCAATCAGGCAAGCCGTTACAAGCGCATCTAGAATAACAACGCACTTGACCAGCATCCATACACGCACGTGGATTTAATTCATACGCATGCAAATGCGTTCCTTATTAAAACTATGGGATTCCCTGCACGTTTGCTTCGGCATGCCACAGTGACATTGTGAACTGGTGGAATATTGCCAATGCACAGTGGGATTCATTGAGAGGTTGGACATATCCTTATTTGGACAGGATCGACCGCCCAAAAACAGCTTCCTGATTTACAAGCACACCGCATATCTCTAGACATAGTGTGTAACCTAATTAATCAGCAGCCTTTTAGAAATCCTAGCTAAGCCCTTTAACAGAGCAACACATTTTCAGATCAACTTATTTAAAGCATATGGTACACTAGGTTGTCATGCATACGAGAATAGACTACATCGATAAAATCGACTATTATTATTAACATTGAATTGGATAGACAAAGTTTGTGATTCCCACCCTTTTATGGTAACTGCACGGTGCACCCCATGCAAAATGTTGACCTTGACATGCATCCAATACCCCTGAAGTAGCTACTCCTTAATTGGTATATATATAAATAGCCTCATTCATCATCTCATTCATCAAGTACCCCCAGTGATCCAGGCGCCTCTGGTTAAGAACCACTTGCTTATATTCATTATGTTAACAAGCTTGACTAAACATCTATTCATATTTAGAAACACACCTAAACTACAAGTTAGCCCTAATAAAACGCACGATGAAAAAATATACACATATTGGCCATGCAGACAGGCATCTATATGGGCACAAGTACAAAGTGTACCTTCACATGACGCAGTCACCTTCCTGCGTCTTTCAGTTACGTCACTCTGGTCCTCCGAGCCAATCAGCGCGAGGCTTCTTGGAAGCGCGGTTGTCATGGAAACAGTTCTAGTCCAACAATACGTGCGTGCGTTCAGGAAGCTCCGCTTGGGGTTTTGGTCTCTTGTGAGCCTCATATTTGATGAGCTATCTCTGTTACTGCCTGTTATTAAGTTGACTGTAATAATATTGCATGGTCGTGCTGGTGTGGAACATATCCAACTAGACCCCTGTATTGTAAGTTGCCTATTATTTTAAAGCCATATGTGTGTGTCCTATTCTGGCAGATTAAACGCTCGCTACTTGATGTGCTGTCGTTAGTACTAGTTCATTAGTGAGTAGTAGTACTATATACAGTGCACCAAATAACAGCAATGCAAAAGAAATATTTATATTATAACTTACATTCTTGATAACTTGGCATTTGTGACTCAGTGCATACTTATAATAAACGATAGCCTGTTGTCTTTGTTAATAATGTTATTTTCCTATCACCTAGGCTACTGTTCCGTTGTTAACAATAATAATTGAGTGCCTAATCAGAGATGATATGCTTATCTAATGTATCCACTACTGGCACTAGATCACTCTTATTGCAGTATTTAAGTATTTAAGGTTTGCATACATATTCTCACTTCATTATGTATATCTTGTACCTATGTATATTCTGCATATTCTGTTGTTGTTCTGTTTTTTTGTTCTTCTATCTACGTAGGTGTTGCTTGCCATGTCATAACAATTTCATTGTTCAGTTTGATTTAAGTCATTCAGTACACATGACAATAAAATACTTTGACTTTGGGTGTGTTTTCTCCACACAGATCTTTCCCTAAAAGGTTTATTATAAAATGAACACGATGAATGAAAGGGACCAGCGGAAGGCTTCTGATGTGGTTAATGAGAGATGTGTGGAATCTGAAGATGCAGAATGGGATGGGAGCTGCCAACTACCTGAGAGAGAGCATGTCAATGCCCTTCTGGATATTAGCGAGAGCACAGCATCCAAACAGAAGGAGCCGTTTGAGTACCTCTGTCTCTCTGGTTGGGAGGAAGCTGTATGTCATGCATTCATTCTCATTGATAACTTGTTGTTCAGATTTTTAGTGACTTTTTATGAAGCACCACATTTTGTGTAAACATCATATATACTGCGCACACACTCACATGTCATGTAAGCTAAGAAAGCACTCGTCTCTATGGTTGACCACATTTTCTTTGATATACTTATTCAAATGCCATTGTGTCCCTTAATACTGATTATGTGTTTGTTTTTGAGATAGATCCAGGGTTGGGGAAGGACTACTCCACTTGGCTGCCTGATTCAGCCAGAAAGGAGAGAAAACAGGATGAAGGCTGGAGACCCAGACCATCAACAACACTGCCTGTTATGTGTAGACCTTGTGAAGTTCTCAGAGCCCCACGAGTCTGAGTTCAGCTTAACTAACTCCCCAGAGTCCTGCTGTAATTCCACTCTGGGAGATTTCCAGGACAGATATCAAAGTCATACCTCTACTGAATCCTCTTCAACGGAGTCCCCAACAGAGTCCTTCCTTGACCTCCAGAAAGCTACACAGAAACTGACACTTCAAGGCCAGATGATGGAGGGAAATGATGAGCTGTGTGCGATGAATAACTTCCTGTTGGGTTCGGATTCCTCTCAGACCCACCACCTCCAGAACTCACAGTGTCCCATACTGATGGACAGACGGAGCAACATGACTCTGATTATAAACAACTTTCCTATCCTACCTCCTGTCAAGACCTGCCAGCCCAGGCCCCAGAGGCTCATCCGCCAGGCCCAGAGGGGCCAAGCTAGCCGGGGACACAGTGCTGGGTCTGAGGGTAGCACACATGCCAGAGAACGCACAGAAAGCACGGAGAGGCGAGAGGAAATGCCAGAAACAGACACTGTCCCAAGTATAGAAGTATTGTCTGACGACACTAACCAGGTATCCCTCACCTGCGAGTATTGGCCCGTGAAACAGAGCCACCATTTAATGTCTCCGCACATCAGGCATGTCCCCAAACGATGTGATCCTCTACCCTGTGTCACCTACCCCATGGGCAGACACCTCAGACAGGACTCCAGTGTCAGCAGTTGCCATAGACTTTACTATAGACTGAAGGCAAAGACCCTGAAGCGATCGGAGCCCCAGCTGCCCATTCTGTTTGGGACCAGGGTGTCCATCCCAGCCTCGGCACAGAGAATACTCTGATCTGTTTCTCTGTTACTCTATAATAGCCTCCATCCAGAATGCTTGTTATTTGCATGTTCGTGATTAAAGGAAGCTTTCTGAAAGATGCCTTCATATAGATATATGACTATTAAAAACACTTTTAAATGAAATTATTGTGGATACTCACACCAGCTGAACATGACCTGAGTTTACACTTTGCTATTAGTGTATAGGTTATACCACCATGCAAAGTGACCCGGATTGACGGAGTGCATTTTGTAGACATGTGTCATATTACATGATGTGCGATGTTACAGGTTTTTATGGCTTTGGTACCATTATCGCAACTTTCTGGTAAAACCTCAAAACTCTACAACGTCCAAACTCATCACACTTGTGACAGAGTCAGTTTTTCATTCAAAACATCTCTCACCACAAAACCGTTAATTCTAAAAATATACGTTTCGCATGAAATGTTATGAGAACCGATGGTTTAATCTCCAAAACACAACATCTTTACACTTTAGTTATTTTAACAACCAATGATAACAACCAGTTTTCACATTTGGCACAATGCACTTTCATTACACAACAATAACAGAATCTATCCTGTGCAATCAGGTTGTGATCAATGAAGACATCCTCAGATTGTAACATGGTATACTCTATAATCAAATGTAAACAGTTACTGTAACTACAGTCAAACAAATTATTAACTAATACTGTAATGGAAAACAAAAACAGAATTTAGCACACATTATATTGGATCCAGCCTGTCTTGGGCATTTGGCCATAGATTCTCATCCACATCACGATTAATTACCTCATATTTCATGCACAACCTTTTGGCGTGGCGAATCCATGCTTGACATTGGTCTACACACTGATGTCATCGCATGCCTCACAGCCTCATGGCCTGGAGGAGGGTGGCGTGCCCATGAGGTTGGCGATCATAAACCTTCCACCTTTATATGGAAAATAATTCCTCAATAGGGTTCAGGAGAGTACAGGGGCAGGTAGAGGGTTAGGAATCAGGGATGTGCCTGAATCCATGTTGATCCACTACAACATGGTGGAACCTAATCAAGTTTAGATGATAGAATTGACAGTTGATATTTTATCGTTTTGATCATTTTGTCTGCCAGTCTCTGCCATGGTAAGGCCTCGGTTCACCACATGATGATGGTTATTTTTTTTAATGCAATACAATGGGGATTACATTGTTGTAAGTAAATAATGAAGTATTCGATATGGCGTACCATACCCTCTGGATTGTTGGACCCCTTGATAAAGATGAGCCAATATGGTTTGATTTTCTTTGTTTAATAGCTTGAGAAATCCATCCATTCGATTTAGGTACAAATGTTCAAACAAAAAATGACCGTAATACATTTAAAAAGACATGTTTGAATATAAATGGCATCTGTCCATTTAGTATTTCCATTCAGTGCACATCAGCATGCTTGGATAACAGCGCTAAGATCTCCTACGTTAAATGAGGAAGGAGAACACGTAGCAAATCATCCAAGTCCATTTACCCACACAGAATCTCCACAAATGCTTCTGTCCTTGTTCATCACTTACAGACATTAAGTTGCCCATTGCAAAAGCTTGATTCTTTGGTCAGTTTGTAATAAAATGGAACCTATCATTTGGTTCTTAAGGCCTTTGTAAGCAAAACAGCCCAACTCCATATCCACCACAAACTGGTGGTCAGCCATCCGTTCGTCACCACAAAACTTCCTCCGGAGTTTTTGTCTCATGTGACTATAGAACCCAGTGCAAACTGAAGTTACAATAGTATTAACCCTATCTAAAAGTTCTAGGTGCTGATATGTTTTAATGACAGTAGAGGAATAATGACCAAATATCTAAATGGCATGGAGGTGACAAAGTTCTGAAAATCTGTGATCTCCTCTCCATTCTGTGCATTAGGGAACACTTGGGTCCTCTTCCAGGCAAGTTTATCAGCACTTTATCAATCAACCAAATGTATTTCATAAAGCCCTTTTAACAAAGTTGTCACAAATTGCATTTTAAATACACCCAGCCAGAACCCCACAGATTACGCATCAACAAGTTGATGTACTATTCTGAATTATTGACTTTATATTGGATAGGGATATTATCAGCCACATAGCTATGTGTTTTTAATAATATTTGTCTGATTTGAGAAGGTCAACAACATTTATTTTCCCATGTTGATACATTACTAAGGAACGTTTACTTCCCACCAGATTTATAACACTTTAAAACAGGAAGTAGTGAATGGTCCATAAGAATTCTTACAATAATTGTGACATCTCTACATTTCCGTTGCATGCTTTCCATTGTTATGGAGGGAACAAAGTTAGTAAAAACAACTGGCAAATTCAACTCAAAACTTTAATTCATTTCAATAATGATGCAATTTTGTTTTATTTGAACATCTGCTAAATAGCTTCCACAACGAAACAACAAAGCAACTCTTAGCAACCCTCTGCACAACCAAGTGAATTACAAGCAAGTAAATAAGAGTGCAAACAGAAATGCAACTGAAATACATTCACCAACGACAGCATGCACTGGCCATGTAGTCCAACATGCATCTTACTATAACCAAGGCTTAAAAAGCTTTTCCTTGTGTACTTTTGTTAAACAATTTTATTAACAATAATTTAAAAAGCTGTAACGTTCTCAGTACATAACAATTGTAAAATAAAATGTAGTGGGGAGTAGTAGTGAGTGTGAAACTCGTTTACATACTGGAAGGAAACCGATCAGTTTCTTTAGGATACAGTGCAAAACAAATGTACAGGCACAGTGTTATATACTGAATATCGTTCAAAAGTTTGGGGTCAGTTAAATGTCCATGTTTTTTTAAATAAATGCACATCATTTGTCCATTAAAATAGCATGAAATGGATCATAAATACAGTGTAGACATTATTCATGTTGTAAATGACTATTGTACCCAGAAAAAGACAACTTTCCAAAGAACATCTAACTAGGCTTAAAGATACACAATATCCGCAACCATCACTGTTATGCTGAAAAGAAGCAATACATCTGGCCTTCTTAAAACTAGTTGAGCATCTGGAGCATCACATTTGCGGGTTTCTTAGTTTGTTTTTGCCATTTTGAGTCTGTATTCAAACTACAAATTCAAATACAGACTCAAAATGGCAAAAAAAAACTAAGAACTTTCTTCTGAAAATCCACCATCTATTTTTGTTCTGAGAAATGAAAGCTATTCCATGTGAAAAATTGCCAAGCACAAGAGTTGTCAGAAATTGCTCAAGAGTTTTCAAATAACCAATTAGCCTTTTCAAATGATAAAATAACATATTAGCAAACAGAACATTTCATTGGAGCACATGCCTATGAAGACATTCCATTAACAAACCTGCCGTATCCCGTTACAATCATCATTCACAACATTAATAATGGATACACTGGATTTCAGATCACTTCAATGTTCTTAATAAACAAAAATGACCCCAGACTATTGAACAGTAGTGTATACATTCTGCAGTTTATCGGTACAACTCAAAACCTACTGTGTGTACCACAGTAGTAGAAATGCTGCCCTTCACAAAATACTGCATATAACAACTTAGAACACAACTTGATGTAGATCAGAGGGGTGTAAGAAAAACTCTGTTGACTGTAGATAGACACATTTACTGAGCTATGCTATAAAAATATACATCATTTTAAATTAATATAATTGCTCAAACAAAACTAAGCATGTTCCTTTCCTTAAAAATGTAGCGCCCAAAAATTATTTTTATAATGGTTCTTAGGAACTTTCTAAACTGTTTTGAGAAATGTTTAGGGCTTTTGGGATTTTTTACTTCATTGGTCCTGGGGCACATGTTAAGGTGAACAGTATCAACTAAATATCAACCAGACATCTTAGCCAAAAACCTGGTTGCGTCTGCCGACAAGCCAGAAGTGGCTCTACTGCATGGACAACATCTACATTTTGAATTGGCCAACCGAGAGTTAACACATAAGCACATTCTCACCCCCCTGTAAGACATCCTTTTCTAAATACTAACATTCCAACGTATTGTTTAACAAAAACATATTGCAAGTACAGAAAATGGAGAGAAGTAAAATTAAACATAGTCAAAAGTATTTGTGTCCTTTGAACGTGCCTTCCTTCCACAAATAAATATGATTGAGATTTTTCTCCTCCTAACCTCATTTGTACTTGAAGCAGCATTAAGTATCACAAACCAACAAAAACAAACACAAAATCTCAAATACTTGGTTTAAGGCACCAACGTAATAAAATCAAACATTAAGAAACACTGGAGAGCTCTTAAAGTTCCCAATTACATTGTATTGACAAATGTCTGTTTCAAAGATGTGCAATGAGGTAGCCTAACTTGGGTAACACAATGATACCAGCTAACACCCATACAGTACATTACACAGAAGATTGGAACGATTGTTCAAAAAGTCTGACAAACTGTAATATTCAGACAGTTCCTCATATTGCAGTGGCAGATATACAATCACAATGCACTCAATGTCTAAAGAAAAGCTAGATCCACATTGTGTTTGGATCATTTTTGCCCACAGTGTCGCTACACTTTTACAGCAATCTAATTTATAAGTCAAATACGATGTCAAACGAGTCAGCTTTGCGGTGACCGAACCAGCTTATATATAGCTGTCTAGCCCTATATCAATAGGCTGATTTTCACAAGACTGCACTTCACAATCACATTTCAACAATGAAATGAGGCAATCATTTAAGAAATTCAGCCATACAGAACGTGCCACATACAAATGACCGAAGCCATTCAATAGACATACGACTGAGAAAAGACAAAAAGGCATTACAAACTGGTCATGAAAACATGACAGAAAGCACATTGTTGCTCCATTTTTGAAACCTTGTAAACAGAATAAGGTGGCTTTCTGACAAATGATATATTTAAATAGTATGTGCAAATACATAAACAGGATGACAAATCATATTTATGAACAGCTAAAGTGCTTTCGAGCCATATGGGGTATGCCATATTATAGTGTGGAATGTTCTAGTAGGAGGCTCTCTGTATCTAAACAAACATCCATAGTAGAGGGCTATTGACCTTAGAGGATAATGAGTACAAGTCAAGAAAAGGCCTTCCTAGACAGAGAAAAGTAACCAGTAGTACAGGCTAATAAGGAAGCCTATTTTGGAGAGGGGGTACTCAACTGTTTGGTTTCTCAGAGTGCTGAAACAGTGCAAACAGCTCCTCGCATGTCTGTGTCTCCACTGAGCTGAAGTGGGACTCCATGTTCCAGGCCATGTCAGCTGACAGGAAGTCATCCATTACAGTCTGGGTTTCATTGCTGGTCAGGAAGAGGTTTCCGAGGCCCTCTGATGAAATATCGGTAACCGTCTGCGTCTCTGCACTACTGAGAAGCCTGGACTGGTCTCCCTGGGCAACGGAGGAAAGGGTGTTGGAGTTTGTCGTTAGAGTCGGGGGTTGGCTGAGGTCGGTCTGCGTCTCAGTGTCTGAGGAATCAGTGCTCATAGAGAAGCTTGACTGGTGCAGAATGTTGCCGAGGGGCATGTGGCCTCCAGCGTTCAGCAGGAAGTTAAGGTCCGTCTGGGTCTGAGTGTCAAACATCTCCAGCTCCAAGTCACCAACCTGGCTGCGGCCTGGACCCTCACCGTTCACCAGGTCTTCTAAAAGGAGGAAGTCTGTCTGGGTCTGGATGTCCAGAACCTCCATGGGCAGGTCAGCACCAAGGCCACCCAGCTCACTCTCCTCTGTCTGGGTCTGGATGTGGGCCGCATTCAGGAACTCCTCAAAGTCAAAGTCAATGCCTGTGTTCTGTTCCTGAACCGAGCCCAAGCCTGACTCGCAGTCCGTCGAAGAATCTACTAAATCGGTCTGGTGACCAGACAAGATCTTCTCCAGGTCGTCAAACAGAGCCAAGGTTGTCTGAGTTTGGTTGTCAGATACGCTTCCCGGCTGGAGATCGTCGGTCTGCATTCCGAAACACATGCCCTCAGCAGACTTGTCGTCGTCATAGAGACTGTTACCAGCGCTGGTGAGGGGGCTGTTGACACCATTGGTTCTAAAGTGTGCATCAGTCAGTGCCGTCTGTGTTGAGACACTGAGAGAGTAGCTGTCGAAGAGGTCCGAGCACATGACTGGCTGGTTGACCTCAGCCCTCTCTTCCAACCCAGCTAGGGGTAAGTTGGTCTGGGTCTGTCTGGTGATGAAGGGAGACTGGGAGGAAGAGGGGCCGGGCAGTTGGTTGAGGCAGAGGGTGTCCGTTTGCGCCCCAATGGTGGTGGTGGCTTTGGCCTTGGAGGGAAACGTCTGGGTCTCAACACTAACCGGCAGTAGGACCTGAGCACTGACGCTAATGTCTGTCTGAGAACACGATGAGATGGATGGCTCACCAATGGGACATATATCCATTCCCACCCCTACGGGCACCCTGGATAAGTAAGAGATGTCAGTTTGGATGTTCGTGGACGTGCTTCTCCCTCTGGGTCCCCCTGTGTCATTGACGGAACCCCCTGGCTCCAAACTCACCTGCACCCCTGTACTTATGGGCCCCAGGCTGGAGCGAGAGGCAGGCATGCTGCCTCTGAAGCAAAGGGTCTTAGGGTCCAGGTGGGGCACCATGGCTCCCATAGACTGGGGCATTAGGTGAAGGGTGCTGAAAGAGCCATGGCTGTCCACAGCCAGCACCACAGACCGCAAAGCTCCACTCTCTGTAGAGGGGAGGAGGACAGGGAGGTGGGCCAGGTGCATCACAGGGACATTCATCAGAGACACCTTGGGCTTTGGAAGGAGGAGTTTCTGGAGTTGTTTAGGGGGGTTATTTTGAAAATGTCTGAATGAGTCAGGGGTGTGGTCGATCCTGTCTGAGGGAACGGAGCCTTCTGATAGGGCTCTGTGAGTTGTCATCATCTGACACATGGATTCACTGGGCTTCATCTTTGCCTCCCCACTCATCTGTCGCTCCATCTTCCGCTTTTTCACAGGTGGATATCTATAAACACAGGTTAAGAATATGGCACAGAGTTAAAACTGGACTGACAAAACCTAGGCATACTTTTCTTTATTTTATTTTATCCATTGTATGATAGCCAGAGGGAATTGAACCCAGGACATCATACTTACAAAGCGACCAAGTCCTCGGTGGTATAAAGTATGATTTAAACAACTTTCTAATACTGTCACTCCAGTTACATATGCAGTCCATGTTTCAGATAACAGCATTTAGATCCCTCTATGGGATGACAATAATGTCACCATCAATTTAAAAAAAGTATATCAATAAATAACATCTTACCCACCTTGGATGCAACTTTACTGAAAAAATTGCATGAAATTCCCAAATGTTTTATTTACTGACAAATTACTCAACAAATAACTGGATTAATAATTGTGTTTAACTGAAAACACTGCATGAGAAAATGACTGAGGAAAATCTGCTACCACTGTATTGTTAAGGGTGTAATCATACTACAAGTGCTCCAATGAGATCATCAATTTCCCATGGGCACATATCTGCCAGAAATAGACAGTAGGATACATGAGCTAACAAGCAGCATCACATCTGTTTCTTGTGTTTTTCTGTCACTGGTTAATGGCTTGAATTAGGAATGGTGACCCAGGGAAGTAGTTACAAGCCAGGAAACAGGCCAACACAGGACCTTATTTACCTTGTACTGTACTGCACAGTTTACATTTCATTAAATCAAACATATCGTAGCCAGTTACCTTAGTTTGTGGATTTTACATAAAAAAACTACAGAACAGAATTACAACAGCTAACGGACAGGGCCACAGTCTGAGTTGGCCTGACCTGGGTTCTGTAAATAATAAAAGTAGATAGGAACTGCAAATGTATGTTCACAATTATCACAGCAACAACTGCAGTGCTGAGATTTAACAAATTGAGTAAAATAGTTTGATGAAATAAATAAGGCAACCTCCCTGATATCCTGTGCCATCTGGGCATCCGGTTACCCGGGCTTTCCTTGTCCAACTTTAAATGTTTTGTCAGCGTTGGTGTATTTTTATTGGTTCATCAATTAGTAGCTAATGGAAAAACCCCTTTGACCAGCATATTGCACCTGTGTTCTGATGGGACCTCATGGCCAGTCCTGTAGATATGAGACAGTAGTGCAGCTCTGCTGGCGTAGGGGCAGCCACAAGTACAGCGGTATGTCCTCCCACAATCCTCTATGTGTCTCCTCAGGTCCCACTCTGTGCTGTAGCCATTGTTGCATTTGGTACACTTGTGCTTCTTCTCTGCATGCATCTTCATAAAGTGCTGAAAGACAGAACATACACAGGATATACAATGGTGTGCAATGAGGAGTTCACTTGTTAAGATGGCTGCATGATATTATTATTCTCTGCATATTCCCAATGTGGTCAGAGTATACAGCGTTTAGACTGATTGGAGATTGCAGGAAGCGTTCCTCAACAGGGGGCAGTCAGCCCTGCAGATAGGACACCTGGGGGGTTCTATTGCTCTGTGAAGCAACAATCTCATTATATTACATTTGAAAGATGTTTTAGTTAACATTGCACAGTTTTGTGTACAAGCTATAAGAGTGAGACATAAAAACATTAGACTCAACAGTAGATTCTGTAGTCTAAAGGTGTCCTCCCAGAACCGGAAGTGAATATCTCCCAGTCAATAGGCTATAATACTAAAGGGAAAAGGTACCTGCTTAACCAGAGAGAACTGGGAGAAAGGTCTGTTGGGTCCGCGTGGGCAGCCCTCTATTGGACAACAATAGAGCTTCTGGGAGCCCTTCATATCCTTCCTGATGGTGGGGTTGATAAGACCATCCTTAGGAGAAACAGGGTAGAAGTATGATTAGCTTGGACAGGCTTACTGGTGTAGTCTGTGACATTAGGTGTCATCTCAAAGCAATTCATGTTACCAACTGCTGCCTAACTATGATGTACAGGGGACTTCACAATGTTGCTCACCAACAGAGAACTATGTGGCGTGTTTACAGTGTAAGCTTGGGATTCTAGTTAGACAACTGGCAAGCAATGGTTGAGGAGGAAAAAAATGTATCCAAGGTAGAGCTTGTAATAACCTGTACTAGTTAAGCAAGAAAAGCTGCCAGCTCAAAATTAAAATTCTAAATGAGTGGTGAAATGCAAAAAGAACTAGTACTACTAGCACATTTTTGCTGCTAGGAGATTACTGATAATAATAAGATAAAAAATTCACATTTGCACTGCTGCCACCAAAATTTGAAAACATCTATCATTTAAAAACATGGATCACCTGAAAAATGGGAACACACTGGGAACAAGACTGGATAAAAACAGTCTACACTAAATAAACTCACTTTTATAGTGCAGAGCAAAATGCCTCCTTGTCCCAATAATGTAAATGACTCTAAAGATTCCAATAATTAGAAAAGCAGCACAGAGCTTGTGTTTTTTCCAAAGTGTGTGCTACAGCCAGCCTCACATGGCATTCCAGATAACTGCACTGAAGCAGCTGTCAGCAGCAGTCTGTATTAAAACAAATTAACAGCATCATGATTACATAAGAGCACATCAGGAGAGTAGCTTGACATGTCTCACAGGCCACAGATAAGACCTCAGCTTCAATGCCTGTGTACAACCCAACCAGAATTATTATTAGCACTGCTGAGCTTACGCTGTTCATCTGTAGGCTACTTTTACTCTGCGTCACTGGTATGGGCAATTGTCCAATTTGTCCACAACACTTAGAAAAAGCATGAAATGACTAAGGGGTCCACATGCACAGTTCTAAGGTGTGAACTGACTCATGTGAAATCATACAAGAGAGCCAGTCAGTTGAGTTGGTGGCTAATCCTTTTACTGTGCTTACATATTGTTCGGTCTTTTACAGCATATGATAATTCATACTCAGATAGTATGTACCTGCATTAGAGCTGCTTGATTAGTGCAGATTTGTGTATCACTGGTCAAGTGACAACTATTGGAACACCGCCCCAAAAAAGCGTTTGACTATGTAAAGTAATTTAGTAGAGTGATTTATACTGGCGTTCCACGCCTTTGTAAACAAACGTTCCGAGGCTTAGTGTATGTTTGGCGGACTTAAGAGTTAAGTTTCCCTGAATTAATCAGGTTCCCTGGTGGTATCTAGCCCTCTTGAATTCCAATGGGATCTGAGAAGCACTCAACGCACCTCATCCTACTCAAATTCCTACATACGTGCTAACTTTTCTTCAATATCAAATCGCTGGCCTGAATGCAGAAGAATGGGAGAGGGTGGCGTAAACACACAGTGCAGTAATCCATGAAGGAAACACAATGTCAACAGGAACAAAATGGTGTCAAGTAAACATAGTCCTTGTCCACGGTTGCGGGTACACTGCTGACAGCAGATGTAATGCAACCCTACAGAAAACATCAGGCCAGAACATGTGAGACTGCTCACTCTGCCTCAGCTGCAGCTCACACACTGGAGAAGCCTGCTAGTTATTACGAACTATTACAGAATGGTTACAATAATGTAGAGCAGGTAACAGTCAGATCGCGATCACCTTCCAAGATACTAAACCACTAGACGTGCAGAGCACAGCACAGCACAAAGCAGCGTAGTTATGTGCCCTCTACATAAAGGAATGCAATACCTTGTTTAGGAGCCTCTCCTAATGAGAACAAATTGCCAATTCCACATATACCTGATTTGAACTTTACCCATTAACAATAAACAAAAAAACAGATTTAACCCCCAACAGTTTAAAGTTGAATACCCCTGAACTAAGTCTAATTTGCAACATTGCATAATAATCGCTGTGAAATCTGAGACTAAATCAACTACATCATACTAACATCAACTTAAGTAGAAGCTCGGTTTGGAAAGTAAATTGTAGTTAGCGTGATGAGACTTCACCAGCTATCTGCAGTGTTCACAGATATTTTCAATAAAACATTGGAGTCATGCAGCATACCAGCCTGCTTCAAATCCTTCATCATGATCCCAGTTTTCAAAAAAACAAGAATCACAGGGCTAAATGACTACGGACCAGAAATGTGTGTTCTAATGCTGCAGCAACAACTCCTTGTGTGTGTAAACAGACTTGGCGAATAAACCTGAATCTGATAAGTAAATATGCAGAGTGTATACAAGTAGCTGATATCCTAAAGTAATATGTACACTAGTTCCAGCGTGCCATATCAAAAGGAAGCAGTGACAATGGCCCAGCGTTTACAACATCTTTTTGTAAATTACTGTATAAATGTTCTGTACATGCAACACTGTGGCTCATACAGTATGATTGACCAGCATATTAGTAGGTATTCCGTGATGAACAAACGTCCTTTCTCAAGTTACAGGTGTACTTGCTGTGACCCCTCTGTCCTGACGCCGATGTGAACCTCCCGCCAGACATCGGGAACCGCTGCCTGCTAGTATACCATTATTGGCACGCATTGTGAACTGCTTTCACTGCTTTACTGAAACCTGTCTAGAACCTATGGTGCATGACTCGGCTGTTACTCGTGCTGCCGTTTCCATCTAACGGCAGGACAGATCATTAAAGAGGGGACAGGGGGGGCTGCTTTATGGTTAACTATTGCTGAGGTTTGGATGTTGCAGTAAGCTTTTTTCCCCCAAAAGCTGTTCACCAGAGCATAAGGTCATTACTATAATTTGCAAATAGGGAACAGCTACAAACCCTGACTTGGGTAAGGCAGATCACTAGTCTATTCTTCTCCTTCCTAACTACAGTTCAGCATTGTAGTGAGGAATCTTTCACTACTCTCTAGGACTGCTTTGAAAACACTTATTAGCAGTGCAGCAGCTAATTCGGGACATTGATAAATACACAGACAGTATCTCAGCATATCTCACCAAAATCCTGTTTGTAGACTACAGCTCTACTTTTAACACCATAGTCCCAGCCCTCCTCCAGGATAATCTTTCCACCATGGGAGTGCCCCTTGTCAGTATGTAAATGGATCACAGACTTTCTCTCCAACAGGAGGCAGCAGGTGAGGTTGGGGAAACACCTGTTGGACCCTCTGACCATCAGCACCGGCTCCCCTCAGGGTTACGTCCTGTCCCCTCTTCTCTCTGTACACCAACAACTGCACCCCCAGTCACCACTCTGTGAAACTTCTGATGTTTGCAGAGGACACCACCCTCATTGGTCTCATCTCTGATGGGGACGAGACCACCTACAGGGGGAAATTAACCAGCTAGTGTCCTGGTGCAGTCTCAACAACTTGGAGCTCAATTTTCTAAAGACAGAGGAAATGAATGGCCTTTAGGAGAAACCTGGCTGACCTTTGTCCCCTTATCCTGGGGGGCTCCCCTGTCAACTTAGTGGAGTCTGTTCACTTCCTGGGCAACACCATCGCCCAGGACCTCAGGTGGGTGCTGAACATCACCTCTCTCACTAAAAAAAGCACAACAAAGACTGTACAGCCTGGGGCAGCTCATAAAGTACACCTACTAATGTCCATGATGATAAACGTCCACACAGCCATCCTCCTCCATCACCGCCTGCTATGCTGCAGCCACTGTCGAGGACAAAGGCATCACCTGCTCTGCAGAACAGATAATAGGATGTAAGCTGCAGTCTCTAAAGGACCTGTTCAAAGTCAGGTCATTGAGGCGGGCAGCAAAGTTTGAGGCAGACCCCTCCCATCTGGGGAACCGAACATTCAGAAGTCTCCCCTCTGGCAGACGGCTACGGTCTATCAAGACCAAAACACCCGCCACAAGAACAGCATCTACCTAGGGTTGCACGATATATCGATTTAATACCTTTATTGCGATATCACGGTGCGCAATATCAATATCGAATGTCGCAAGAAATGCGGAGAGACGCGTCAGTTGGCTTTTTGGCTTAGTTGTGTTCGATTTAAGAGCCCGCTTGAAAACTATATATAATGATCATGTTTGATTGGTCAGTTGCCCTGTCACATGCAAGTGTGAGCCAACCGGGTCCACTAAACGAACCGAACCACATTACGTATGTTTTAACTCCGACAACGTGAGTGAAGAGAAATAAAGACAGTCGGGCAAAGAGAGAAAAAGCAAGTTAGAGAAGCTTAAAGAGCCACTTCACCGATTTTGCATTTAGCTTTGTATCAGTAGACAAATGGTAGTATTTTCCAATGACCTTACTCCCACCTCTCAACCCCATCTGATGAGGCATATCTTGATTTTAGGTCAGGAAAAAATCCTCCAATGACGTAAAATGACGATTTTTACATCATTGGCAGATTTTTTAAAAGAGTATATGAACTACAGACAGAAGTAGATGCTACTTCCGCATTTTTATCAACCCGCCCATATGGGGTGGGGCCTCGTCACAGATTTTCAAAACAGTCCGTCAGCCATCTTGTAGCTAAGGACCAGGTAGTTGAGAAATTCGAGTTTTAGACTAAACACAATTGCAGAAAGTAATTTTGAAGACGAAATGGAAGGGATTTTGAAGATCTGTTGCGCGAATCCGATGTTCGTGGCTGCCTGTACGAGCCGCAATACAGCGAAACACAGTTGCGGTTGACGGAGGAACAAGAGGCTGCTGTTGCAGAGGAGCAGTGTTGGTCATCTTACTTAAAAAAGTAATTAGTTACAGTTACAAATTACTTCTCCCAAAAAGTAATTGAGTTAGTAACTCAGTTGCCACATTGTAAAAGTAATTAGTTACTCAGCAAAGTAACTGACATTATTTTGTTTATGTTCTAAACGCTATTACGTTCTATAACATTTAACGTCAAAGATGTTTATATTAACTTATTGAAGAATAAAACACTATATACAGTATTTTAGAACATTTGGTATTTATTTGAACTCAATAGATTGCAGCTGCCATATGATAAAAACATAAATAAATATTGAAAATAAAATTCAAGTGCAAATTTAAGACACAAAAACCTGGGAAAATCTTTTCATGAGGCAGACGTGGATAACGTCTTTTTTCCTCTGCAATGTGGGCATAGCGTGCATGTAACATAAACATTCTTGCCTTTGACTTCAATGAGCGAGAAGTAGTGCCGGTACTTCCAGTTTGACACCGCTATTTTTGAACTTCCCCGGCTCGTCGCCATTGTCGCTACGCAGTCTTGTTTAGTGGTAGAGTGTGTGCAGCGAGACAGCGTGAGCAAGGCACCGCCCACCCAGCCAATCATCATCGCATTTGCAACGGCGTCATCATCCCCACCCCAGCTGCAGTTGTTGTGTAGCCAAAGCATGACACCTCGCGCTTCATTCAACCAAATTGTAGTAACGCGACACTTTTAATCTCAGTAAAGATAACGGCGTTCTAACGATGGAAACAGAAATTAATTAGATTACTCCGTTACTGAAAAAGTAACTCCGTTAGTAACGCCGTTATACTTAAACGCCGTTACTCCCAACACTGCAGAGGAGCGAAGCTTGCCTGGCGGTCATGAGGAAGAGCCCGTACAGAGTCGAGCTGGGGCGGACTGGTGGTGCCAATGCTCTTGCTGTGCGCCTATAGACACAGATAGAGTCCCGCTGCTGTTGCGAATTTCAGCGATGCCATTTTCTTCTTGCAGAAATAACTGAATCCGCATTAGAAACGGGACCGCCAGCATGCGTAATAGAGCACCCCAGCTTTGATCCACACAAGTTTTTGAAACTTATTTCAGGATTCCAAAGGTCAATGGGAAAAGCCAGCCAAAGCCTGCAGGGACAAACGGACGCTTCAGTATAAGTGAGTATTTATTTGTTGTTCACGTCAGTTAGCTGAGCTATCGGTTGTATCCTATTGTAGGTGCAAATAGCTTGCGTTGCTAACGTTGTGCTTATTGTTTTCAGACAATATCGCCTAACAGCCTACCGTCATTTCGTGGAATGGGTCCTGCAAGGAGAGAGACTGGGGAAAGGCTATATCGTCTTGTTTTGCCTGCCTGTGTTGTTCAGGACATCAGACAGAGATTTCCAGCTAGTGACGGACAATACTGTGGCTATCAAGAAACTGCTGAAGCTCTGGAAGAGCTATAAGTGTGCAATTGTTTATATTATGTTTAAAAACAATAAAAGTTCAAAGTTTATAATGTATTACTTTGATTTACAAAAGAATCCAGGGAAATATGAAGAAATGTATATACTTTTATTAATTACAAATATTCTCTGAACTTGGGGTGGTTGATAGCCCGCAGCCACTGTTTGCACCGCTCTAAATGTTCAACGGGAAAACGATGGAAACTAACTACATGTCCTTTCCTTGTGTTGGATGTACATCCCGGTACAACGCAAGGCTAGTATTTAAATTACTTTATCAAGAAACTCGTCACGGAGACTCATGTTAACCGGTGTCTTCTGTTTTCCAGTCAATTAGCTAGTAGCTAGCCTTCCCTTCTGCCTGCCCTCTCGAGCCGGTAGGCGTGGCTTGGTAGTGCATTCGTAGAGCAGCAAAACAAGGGCATTCTGGGATTTGGTGTATTTCATCCACATGAGCCAAAAACACATTTTAATCTTTTTCTCTGCCTAGAAGGCACAAATTTCCAAAATGCTTTCACATTTTTACTACATAAGTGACCACGATAAGTGAGAAAAAATATGTTTTTTCGGTGTAGTTGCCCTTTAGGAAAAGTTTAAGCCAACTTATGTCACTCAAGCTGTTGTGCAAAACTTGCGGTATGGTGATACACCGGGCAAGAGGAAATACAACCAACCTATTTCTCATCTCATCTTCAACCGCTTATCCGGGGTCGGGTCGCGGGGGTAGCAGCTCTAGCAGGGGACCCCAAACTTCCCTTTCCCGGGCAACATTAGCCAGCTCTGACTGGGGAATCCCGAGGCGTTCCCAGGCCAGTGTGGAGATATAATCTCTCCACCTAGTCCTGGGTCTTCCCCGAGGTCTCCTCCCAGCTGGACGTGCCTGGAACACCTCTCTAGGGAGGCGCCCAGGTGGCATTCTTACAAGATGCCCGAACCACCTCAACTGGCTCCTTTCTATGCAAAGGAGCAGCGGCTCTACTCCGAGTTCCTCTCGGATGACTGAGCTTCTCACCCTATCCCTAAGGGAGAGGCCAGCCACCTTTCTGAGAAAACCCATTTCGGCCGCTTGTACCCGCGATCTCGTTCTTTCGGTCATGACCCAGCTTTCATGACCATAGGTGAGGGTAGGAACAAAGATTGACCGGTAGATCGAGAGCTTTGCCTTTCGGCTCAGCTCTCTTTTCGTCACAACGGTGCGGTGAAGCGAATGCAACACCGCCCCCGCTGCTCCGATCCTCCGACCAAACTCCCGCTCCATTGTTCCCTCACTCGCGAACAGGACCCCGAGGTACTTGAACTCCTTCACTTGGAGTAAGGACTCTTTCCCTACCCGGAGTAGGCACTCCACCGGTTTCCTGCTGAGAGTCATGGCCTCAGATTTAGAGGTGCTAACCCTCATCCCAGCCGCTTCACACTCGGCTGCGAACCGATCCAGTGAGTGCTGAAGGTCACCGACCGATGAGGCCATCAGGACCATATGGCATACTCCCAGGCCCCCTCCAGGATCCTTGCGAGAGTAAAGAGCTGGTCCGTGGTTCCCCGGCCAGGACGAAAACCGCATTGTTCCTCTTCAATCTGAGGTTCGACTATTGGCCGAACCCTCCTTTCCAGCACTTTGGAGTACACTTTACCAGGGAGGCTGAGGAGTGTGATACCTCTGTAATTGGCACACACTCTCTGGTCCCCCTTTTTAAAGAGGGGAACCACCACCCCGGTCTGCCACTCCTCTGGCACTGTCCCAGACTTCCATGCAATGTTGAAGAGGCGTGTCAACCAAGACAGCCCTTCCCCACCCAAAGCTTTTAGCATTTCTGGACGAATCTCATCAGTCCCTGGGGCTTTGCCACTGTGGAGTTGTTTGACTACCTCAGCGACTTCCCCCAGGGAAACTGACGATGACCCTCCATCAGCCTCCAGCTCTGCCTCTGTACTAGAGGGCGTGTAGGTCGGATTCAGGAGCTCCTCAAAGTGCTCTTTCCAGCGCCCGATCACATCATCAGTTGAGGTCAACAGTGTCCCATCCTTACTGTACACAGCTTGGATGGTTCCCCGTTTTCCCCTTCTGAGGTGCCGAACGGTTTTCCAGAAGCATTTTGGTGCCGACCGAAAGTCCTTCTCCATAGCTTCTCCAAACTTCTCCCACACCCGCTGCTTTGCCTCTGACACAGCAGCGGCTGCAGCCCTTCGGGCCTGTCGGTACCCTGCAACTGCCTCCGGAGTCCCCAGGGCTAGCATATCCCTGAAGGCCTCCTTCTTCAGTCGGACAGCTTCCCTGACCACCGTGGTCCACCACGGTGTTCTAGGGTTACCACCCCTTGAGGCACCTAGGACCTTGAGACCACAGCTCACCGCCGCAGCTTCAGCAATAGAAGCTTTGAACATTGCCCACTCAGGTTCAATGCCCCCAACCTCCACAGGGATGCCTGAAAAGCTCCGCCGGAGGTGTGAGTTGAAGATCTTTCGGACAGGGGCCTCCTCCAGACGTTCCCAGTTCACCCGCACCACCCGTTTGGGCTTACCTGGTCTGTCCAAAGTCTTTCCCCACCCTCTGATCCAACTCACTACCAGATGGTGATCAGTTGACAGCTCTGCCCCTCTCTTCACCCGAGTGTCCAAAACATGCGGCCTTAGATCAGCCGATACGATCACAAAATCGATCATTGACCTTCGGCCTAGGGTGCTCTGGTACCATGTACACTTATGCGCCTCCTTATGTTCGAACATGGTGTTTGTTATAGACAATCCATGACTAGCACAGAAGTCCAATAACAAACGACCGCTCGGGTTTAGATCAGGGAGGCCGTTCCTCCCAATCACGCCTCTCCAGGTGTCTCCATCGTTGCCCACATGTGCGTTGAAGTCTCCCAGCAGAATGATGGAGTCCCCTACTGGAGCCCTATATAGGACTCCCTTCAGGGTCTCCAAGAAGGCTGAATACTCCGAACTGCTGTTTGGTGCATAAGCACAAACAACAGTCAGAGTTTTCCCCCACCACCCTTAGGCGTAGGGAGGCAAACCTCTCATCCACCGGGGTAAACTCCAACACCGCCGTGCTCAGACGTGGGCTCGTGAGTATCCCCACACCAGCCCGCCGCCTCTCACCCTGGGCAACTCCAGAGAAGAACAGAGTCCAACCCCTATCCAGGGGTAAGGTTCCAGAGCCACGGTTGTGCGTAGAGGTAAGTCCCACCAGATCCAACTGGTATCGCTCCACCTCACGCACAAGTTCTGGCTCCTTCCCCCAGTGAGGTGACGTTCCACGTCCCCAAAGCAAGCTTCTGCCGCCCGGGTCTGATCCGTCGAGACCCCCCACCTTCACTGTCACCCATATGACAGCGCACCCGACCCCTGCGGTTGTTCCTGTGAGTGGTGGGCCCACAGGATGGAGAGGAGAGAGATGCCACGTATCTCGTTCGGGCTGTGCCCGGCCGGGCTCCGTGGCAAACCCGGCCACCAGACGCTCGCTTTCGAGCCCGCCGTCTGGGCCTGGCTCCAGACGAGGGCCCTGGGCTTCCTCCAGGCAGGGTCTCGCTCCTTTTCCCTCTATCTTTCATGGGGTCTTGGTGAACCATTCTTAGTCTGGCCCCTCGCCTGAGACCACTTTGCCTTGGGAAACCCTACCAGGAGCATGAAGCTCCAGACAACCCAGCCCTCAGGTTCATAGGGGCACACAAACCTCTCCACCACGTTAAGGTGATGATTCCCGGGGATACACCGGGCAAGAGGAAATACAACCAACCTATTTCCCATCTTAAAAACCACCAAAAGCCACTATACGATGAGTGCAAACAATCGTGTCACAGGTAAATCATCAGAGCTGGCCATATAAACATCGCTAGCGAGTGCTTTAGCTAGTGGTACTAAGTATGATAAGATCTCGAAGAGACAAAGAAATCACTAATGCTATCACATACTGTTTGGCCAAAGATAGGATGCCATTTACCCAGTGGGAAAAAGGGCTTTGGGAAGCTTCTGAACGAACTGGACAAACAATATCAAATCCCATAGTGTTGTAAGAACTTGATTTTGTTTTTATATATTAATCTATTTTGAGGCATTTTACCATAACTTTTGTGTTTTTACATATTTTTAAGAATATCGAAATTAATATTGATATCACATTTTGTCAATATCGTGCAACCCTATCGTGCAATATCATGCAACCCCCTAACGAACATGCCTATGCCCTTAGCAACCTCTCCCTAAATCAGTCTGCAATTGCCACCAGCTTCAAACAGACCTCCATCTTTCCTTTATCAAATAAACCATCCATAGCACTGACCTCCATCAAAAAATGCTTTGAGCATATAGACAAAACTCACATCTGTTCCATTCTTCTAGACAACTAGAACCCTTTTCAATTAGGAATAGGCAATATGGCCTAAAATGGCCACAATATATATATTATAATAGAACCATTTCAGGTCAGGTTACATAGACCCTAAGGAAAGCCAAACTGCTAAATGTACATTCTTTGAAAGAAAGAAACGTTTCATGTAGTTTTAAGAACTTTTACTCTGCAATACTGTTATTGTACAACATAATGTTGCAGATTAATAAAATGTAGTACACTAGCTGCAGAGACGTTAACAAAGAAAAGCTTAAAGTATTGGGTTTCTTTCCTTCAAACCATTCTAAAAGGCAGTACACTTAGTTGAAGTCCTCGGTTCTTAAATGCCTCCCAAGATGCAGGGAACAGGAAAAACTGGTGTCTTTAGTTAAGGGACCGACACTGTACTGAAAATACTTTCAGCATTAGGCACATACGTCAACTAAATTGGAACAGTAGTGCCATTCCATATACAGGAAAACGTGCAAAACATTGCAGAAGGCACCAAATGTAGTTTTAGTTATTTTCTTGAAGGACATAAAAGATGCAAAGCACAGAAAAACGAGTGTCTTCTCAGTATAAATGTAACACAACAACAAATCTTAAAATTGGGCACAACAAGATTCCAATCGTCCGTTATAGTGAATGGTCAGACTGATATTAGGCTACATGGTACGGCTCAACCACAGGTCTGTTATAAAGTGAATGGTCAGGCTGATATTAGGCTACATGGTACGGCTCAACCACAGGTCTGTTATATAGTGAATGGTCAGGCTGATATTAGGCTACATGGTACGGCTCAACCACAGGTCTGTTATATAGTGAATGGTCAGGCTGATATTAGGCTACATGGTACGGCTCAACCACAGGTCTGTTATATAGTGAATGGTCAGGCTGATATTAGGCTACATGGTACGGCTCAACCACAGGTCTGTTATATAGTGAATGGTCAGGCTGATATTAGGCTACATGGTCAGGCTGATATTACGGCTCAACCACAGGTCTGTTATATATTGAATGGTCAGGCTGATATTAGGCTACATGGTACAGCTCAACCACAGGTCTGTTATATAGTGAATGGTCAGGCTGATATTAGGCTACATGGTACGGCTCAACCACAGGTCTGTTATATATTGAATGGTCAGGCTGATATTAGGCTACATGGTACAGCTCAACCACAGGTCTGTTATATAGTGAATGGTCAGGCTGATATTAGGCTACATGGTACGGCTCAACCACAGGTCTGTTATATAGTGAATGGTCAGGCTGATATTAGGCTACATGGTACAGCTCAACCACAGGTCTGTTATATAGTGAATGGTCAGGCTGATATTAGGCTACATGGTACGGCTTAACCACAGGTCTGTTATATAGTGAATGGTCAGGCTGATATTAGGCTTGTTGTGGAAAATATACATTTAGTTTGTGAAGTTCAGTAATAGTGAGATAAAACGTATATTCACATGTGATATGGACATCATTGAGTGGGCCCAAAACGTTAAGAACGGAAAGCACGAGACCCTGGAGAACAGGATCTACGAGAAGCTTTACATTGTTAGAGGGGCCCAATGCTAGAAACAGATGTCCTGTTTTGCCTAATCTGTATGTAATCATATGTATATGTCTTTGTTCGCCTCATGTGTTGTCATCACAAATCGAATTGTAACTAACCTCCCTTGACCTGACTGAGGAGTGACCCTCGGGTTTTTGTGACAGCTCCATACATTTCCTATATTACTGTATATTTTAATTAGATCATGTGTAAGCCTCATCCGTTCTCCATCCGGTATTGATAAGTTCGTGTGGAAGGGTGTGCGTAAATTTACCCCTATATATATGTGACTTTGTACTCCTGTACTCTAGGAAAAAATTATACCTGACACTACAGTTTGCCGTATGTGTGTCAAAGGGTTTTTCCTCATCTATCAATTAAACTGTTAGAGTTAACTTGAGAGATACTCTTGTCTGTTCTTATTTCGAGTCTGGTTTCGGTGTGTATTTGCTTAATGTTATTTTAGAGATAAAGGTATAGTAACATTAATTACGTGGTATTAGAAATAATTCCATAACACTTGGGGGCTCGTCCGTCGTTCTTAAATAATCCATATTTTCTCCAAAGAAGGCCACTTCCAGGACCATCTTTGAAGGAGGATAAGTGATTCAGGACAGAATTTGAACCAAAAGGACCAAATACATACTGAATTTCAGACGGTAAGAACGTGTACAGTTTGTATACAGTTGATAGATTAAAAGGGCTAGGCCCATAATTTGATCTGTTCCAAAGATCACGGCAATTTACTGGGTAAAATTTGATCTCGTTCTAGAGATCACAAAAATCCACTAGGTGGTTGTAATTGGCATAATATTAACTTGTTAATTACAGATCTGCTAGGCAGGTCATTACTAATTTTGATCTGTTCTACAGATCACACAAAATCCACTAGGTGGTTGTAATTGGCATAATATAAACTTGTTAATTACAGATCTGCTAGGCAGGTCATTACTAATTTTTGATCTGTTCTACAGATCACAAAAATCCACTAGGTGGTTGTAATTTGCATAATATAAACTTGTTAATTACAGATCTGCTAGGCAGGTCATTACAAATTTTGATCTGTTCTACAGGTCACCAAATCTACTAGGTGGATTTCTCAAAGGTCTCAGAGACCGGTCTCACTAAGAAACTGACGAGTTTGTCAAACAGCGCTGGGCTGATTTGATTGAGACTAAAAATCCTATTTGATAGGTACCACTAGGTGGTTGCGTTCATTAATTACAGATTCTGTTGGACAGATCATTCTCTTTCTTCATTTGATTGAGACCTAAATCCTATTTGATAGGTACCACCAGGTGGTAGTAATTAATTTACGCTACGCTTTTAATTACAGATCTTGTTGGACAGATCATTCTTTTAAACTTATATTTCATTTTTTAAGATTTTAATTTTCCTTAACCATGGGAAAGTCTTATAGTAGATCCAATGCGGTTGCTCGCCCAAAGGAGGGTCCCGCAAAAATAATGATTGATAAATATGATGATTGGACCTGCAACCAATTAGATTTATGGTCAAAATTAGGATTTCCAGATAATGGGAGTTTCAGTCCTCGCCAAATAAGCGAGTTACAGAGCAAACTACAGGATTATGAGGAAGGTAAAAAAAAAAATGCAATCAGGTAAACGCAAAGTAGATTGGAAGGCGTTTAGTATATGGAAAGAGGAGACGTCGCTTAGAGAGAGGCAGAAGAACAAAGCGACTACTAATCAGTGTGTCTTAGCACCTGTTACCAGGCTTGACGACGATCTGGATGCTCTGTCCTGTCGTCCCCGCCCTACCATCTCGCGCGGGCTGCCCTGGAGGAAGACATGCCGAGACCGTCTTCCCCCGTTTCGAGCGGGACAAGAAGTTCAAAACGAAAGACACTGCTAGAGGGGTTACCGGCCAAACAGCTTCCGATGGTGGAAGTTGCTAACCCAATGGCTGGAGGTGAATATGACAATCCAGCTACCATCCTTGTGTACCGCCCATGGTCACCGGCAGATCTGAGAGACGTGGCCGCTTCCCTACCAGACCCAGAGCAAGACGGTGGTGAAGAATTCACCAGAGTTTTCCGCCAGATAATTGACCAGTACAAGCCAAACATGGCTGAGATCGAGATGCTAATGATGCGAAATTTACTGCTACGTTGGGGCCGTGTAAAAGGCGACTGGCCAGCTGACATGCCTCCCAGAACCTACGACAGCCGGGGAGATTCGGTTTATCAAGAGGCAGTCACAAAATTGTGTGAACGAGTTATTGCACATTTTCCAAGGAAGATGCGTTGGGAGAAGATTTCAGACTGTAAACAAAAGAAAGATGAAAGTGTTGCAGACTTCAGAAATCGTCTTGAACGAGAGTTTGAGCTGCACAGCGGGATGGGGAGAAGACCGGACGGGGACGGAGACTCAGCCTGGGAACAACAGTGTAAGATGAGACTCGTCGCGGGCCTCCTCCCAGAGATCGAACGTCATGTCCGGACACACTGTGTCTCACTGGACGATGGCAGAATGGCTACTGTCTGGCCACACATAAAGCACGCCGAAAGAGTCTATCGAGGCCAGGAACACGGGAAGTTGGAAGAAAAGTTAAAAAGAGACAATAAGCTGCAGATGGCCCAGATGAACTACTTTGGGAGCGGTGAAAGGAGGGGGCGTGGAGTGAGACGCGGCACGGGCCGGGGCCAATCTCGGGGACGAGGTAACTCCTACCGACCCCCTAACGGCAATGCTTGCTTACGTTGTGGTTCAATGGACCATTGGGTACGAGCTTGCCCCGAACCGAACTTGAGAAATGATTCAAATGGACAAAAGGACGATTCACGCGGTGAAGCCGGTAATCGCAATGGATTTTCGGTCAACAATCCCAGAGGCACTCGCGTTGATGCGGCTGCGCGAGATGGAGGATGGTGACGCCAGGACGAAGCGACCGATCCAGAGCCTTTAACGACAAAACTGGGTGAGATCAATCCATTACATGATCCGTCATACTCAGATATAATGCAACAGCTTAACCTACAGGCTTTTAGGGCAGATGATGATTACCATATACAACCTGAAATGTTTTTGATTGTTAATGGCAAAAGAGTAAAATTTCTGGTAGATTCGGGGGCAGGGTATTCAGTTCTAAGAGCTCAGGACTGGAACCCTTCACCGAAACTTAGCGGTAGAACTTTGCCGACCGTAGGAGCTGGTGGTGTCTGTACTACAGAGCGATTTACCACCCCTCTCTCGGTTGTAGACGAAGCGGGTCAGCATCACCCAAAACATTCATTTTTATTGTCTCAATGTTGCCCTGTTAACCTGTTGGCTAGAGATTTAATGACACAGTTGGGCATTACGTTAGAGTGTTCAGATAAAGGCATAAAGATCATTCGCAGTACTGTACAAGCGGTTCAGCATAGTGTACAACCCTGAACTATTGTTATTCATGGGATTTAGACAACACTGGCTCTAGGGCGATTTCTGATACCCTTGTTGCTATGGCTTCGGACAGAATGGGAGATTCTGTCCAGATAAATGACGCTAATGACTTGCGTTGTATTGCCAGTGTTTTTGAATGCCGTAATGATGAGTTTGAAACAGGGTGGTGTAGAGGTCGAGACAGTCAGGCAGACTTCTTAACGGGAGATTATCTCTATTGGAGTGATACTGGGTTATGTGCGTGGTTAGTGAGGGGCACAAAAGAGGTGTCACGTTTCTTTCAAGTACATGGATCAGTTCCACATGTTTCGCTTGTTGAACACCCATTTAGCTGCACACGGGACATTGTGGGTCCCTGGGTTAAGAAGTGTAGCGAGGTTTCTGATTGGGTTCCAACCCAGATGGAGGGTGTTGATTGGTCCGAGGAGGCACAGGCTCAAAGGGAACGTTTCGGATGTACTGTGATAGGACGTAGAGAGGTACATTTAGTTCCGCCTGTCGATGAGTTGTTTCATGTTTGTGCGATTCAGATAGCCGTAACAGACCCAAGGCTAGCGGATGTTCCTTCTTCTCTATGGTCACAACATAAATACGATGTCGGGTTAATGCAGAACGCGCAGCCACTCGTAGTCACGCCCAGGGGACCTCACAGACCTTGTCAGGCACAATACCCATTAAAACCAGAAGCAATCCAGGGCATTACTCCTGTTTTTGAGGCATTGTTAGACAAAGGGATCATTGTATCTTGCCCAAACAGCCCATGTCGTACTCCGATTTTTCCGGTTAAGAAAGCCAAGGTTCCCGGTCAGGCTACAGCATGGCGATTTGTTCAGGATCTGAAAAAGGTTAATGATGCAGTGTTTGCTCGTGCACCGATTGTTACTGATCCATACACAATAATGTCCCAAGTTCAGTGGGAGCAAATATTTTTCTGTTATTGATTTGGCAAATGCTTTTTCAGTGTACCAGTACACATAGATTCTCAGTTTTGGTTTGCTTTTGAATTTTCTGGTCAGATGTACACATGGACACGTTTACCACAAGGCTACTGTGAATCTCCTGCCGTGTTTGCCGCGGCTCTTAGGGATAATTTGGACAAATTCACATTCAGTCATGGTAGTACGCTTGTCCAATACGTTGATGATTTGTTGATCTGCTCCCCTGACGAGGCGTCTTGTGAGAAAGACACTGTCCTATTGCTACAATATCTAGCATCGCAGGGCCACAAGGCCAGCCTTAACAAACTTCAATTTGTGCAAAGTGAAGTTATCTTTTTAGGGCACGTGATCACCCCTGAGGGTAAAAGTCTGAGCGTAGACAGGATCAAAGCTATTACTAGCATGCCTAAACCTCTGACCAAGAAGCAGATGTTGTCATTTTTGGGGATGACTGGCTTCTGTAGACAATGGGTTCCGAGTACGCCTTGTTAGTCCAACCTTTACAGAGCATGGTTTATGATCAGAAGTTAGCCTCCCACGATAGGGTGGTGTGGACTGTTGAGGGGGAGAACTCATTTACACAGCTCAAACAGTGTTTAGCTTCCTCCCCGACCTTAGGTCTTCCTGATCCCACTAAACCTTTTGTTCAGGCAGTATGTGAGAAGAACGGGTATATGTCCTCTGTGCTAATGCAGAAACATGGGGACAAGTTACGCCCCATTGCTTATTTTTCAGCCAAGCTAGATGCAGTTGCACAGGGACTACCTCATTGCTTGAAAGCTGTGGCTGCCGCAGCAGAGGCAGTGTTACGGTCGCAGGCCTTAGTCTGCTACCAACCTCTTGAGCTACGGGTTCCTCACTCTGTGTCTTCCATCCTGTTGGAACACAAGACAAGTCACCTCTCTGGTGCGAGGTTTTGAATTACCACAATGTGTTGTTGTCACTACCACATGTTTCGATTGTCCGTAGCCCCATTTTGAATCCTTCAACATTTCTGCCTACTGAGGAGGATGGGGAACCTCATGATTGTTTGTCTGTCATTAATCAACAATGTACCCCACGTGCTGATTTATCTGATGAACCATTGCCAAACAGTGATTTGATTTTCTATGTTGATGGCTCAGCCAGCAAATCACTTTCGTCCTCATGTAATAATGTGGGATATGCCATTGTCACTGATCATGCGGTAATTGAGGGGTTTAGACTTCCTCACCACCTCTCTGCCCAGGCTGCAGAGTTGTTCGCTCTTACCCGTGCATGCATTTTGAGTGAAGGGAAAACTGTTACCATTTACACTGACAGCAGGTATGCGTTTGGGGTTGTCCATGATTTTGGCACACTGTGGAAAATGCGGGGTTTTATCACCTCCTCAGGCACCAAAATTCAACATGGGCAGCTGATTCATAATCTGTTGGATGCTGTTTTGTTGCCTAAACAGGTTGCTATATGCAAATGTGAAGCGCACACGCATGGCAAGGACGTGGTCTCCTTGGAAACCACCGAGCGGATCAGGCTGCAAAAGCGGCTGCTCAGGCACATCTGGACACAGCTCTACAGATGGCTGTCTTAACCCCAACCGTCTCCCTCTCTGACCTTGTGCAGGCCCAGGCTAATGCTTCTCCTCAGGAGAAGGCGACTTGGCGGAAGGCGGGGGCTGTCTGTGTGAATAAGGTTTGGACAGGACCAAACGGTAATCCATGTTTACCAAAATGTTTGTTTCATTTCTATGCTGTGTTGTCACATGGTAAAGATCATGTGTCAAAAGGAGGGATGGTAGATATGATAAACAGATTTTGGTACACACAGGGCTTCACAGCTCATGCTCAGAAATTCTGTTCTAAGTGTCTAGTGTGCCTCAGGTTCAATGTGGGACGGGGACAGGCGGTCCCCCAGTCAAGTCATCCACCCCCTGATGGCCCATTCGATCATGTAATGATGGATTTCATTGAATTGAATCCCTGTGAGGGTAAGAAGTACTGTTTTGTATTTGTGGACATGTTTTCCAAGTGGGTCGAAGCTTTCCCGTCTGGAAAGGCTGATGCATCAACAGTGGCTAAAGCCCTACTGACTGAAATCATTCCCAGATGGGGAATTCCAAAGAAACTGTCAAGTGACAATGGATCACATTTTGTGAACGAGGCTATTCAGAAGATGTCTGAGTACCTCGGAGTGGACTTAAGAACACACTGTGCCTACAGGCCTCAGAGTGGGGGTGCAGTGGAGAGAGAGAATGGGACAATTAAGATGAAGTTGTCAAAGTTGTGTGAGGAAACAGGTTTGAACTGGGTGCGGGCACTTCCTCTGGTTCTTACATCAATAAGAGGCAGACCCAGGAAGAAGACAGGCTTGTCTCCCCATGAGGTCATCACAGGAAGACCAATGAGCACAGGCCTAGGAGCCCCTACTCACTCAGACCTCATGACAGAACATGTAAATGACACTATGCTAACATACTGTACCAATCTGTCAAAGGTCCTGACGGAAATCCACCGGAGTGTAAAAGCAGCGTTACCAGTGCCCATTGAAGGTCCACTTCACGACATCCAGCCTGGAGACTGGGTAGGGATCAAGGACTGCAAAAGAAAGCACTGGAGCAAACCTCGGTGGCTGGGACCATTCCAAGTGCAACTGGTCACACACTCTGCAGTGAAGGTAGCTGAGCGAGGTACTTGGGTCCACGCAACACACTGCAAAAAGGCTCCACCTCTGGAGAATACAGGCAAGGAATAAATATCCTCATTTCTGTTTGAACGGGTCACGTGCTAGCAACCTCTGACCCCTAACACAGTCAGCGGTAACCAGAGAAACCAACACAGCCTGCATACCATGGAACCAGCGAGACGACCATGGAACCCCTACAGGAGGATTGGGGGAATGAGATGCAACATCGCATTACATCTTGCTTGTAGTCTCATTGTTGTAATTGTACTGTGGTTCTCTGACCTACAACATAACAAACCACATGTAAACTTGAATAAGATAGGTATTGAGAAAGGCGTTAAAGCCCAACCACAGGGGCTGTTACGAAAACAGATATCATGTAATGTAAGCAACTGCCAACCCAATGATGAATGGGTCATTATGACTGACCCTAAAATCACACTGGGTCAGAATGAGGATATGTTGACCTGGACTAATGTTTCTTCACTTATAAACGGTACTGAATGTGTTTGCAATAATGACTCAATGATCTGTCATGTGAATGTTTCTGATGATCTTGATTTAAACAAAGATTATTGGTGTTTTAACAGTATCAACAGTGAATTCCACACTCCTTGTAGATCGCCAGATCATCCAAAAGGTAGACCTGCTAGGGAATGCCCACAGACTGAAAAACGGAGGAGGAGAGGGCTGATAGAACCTGAGAACATCGCCCTTAGGATGATGGTTGACTATGCATCACATGTTAACATAAGTAACTGTTGGATCTGCCAACACATACCAACCTCATCACGCTCTCCTATGTTAACTTCAGTTCCCTTCTCCGAAGCAGATTGGGAACAATATGGCTGGACGCCAACACCCACTGAAGAAGATGAGGACTGTTTTGCCCAACCGGGGGCCCCTTTCGAAAATGAGTGGAAGGGGAGTGAGAGGTGGGATGTAGTGTCAAGAATATTAGGTGAATTCGATAAGGTTTTTAAGGACACCAGTATTAATCGTACTATTCTGCTTAGATCAACACATGACCGAGTGATCCTTCTCGGTCGGGAGGTATGGAAAGTAAATATGACTCTGATTCAAACAAATTGTCGATATCAAATGGCAGACAGAGTAGTGTCCCATAATTCTCAGTTTTGTAAACCTACACCATATTCTCCCACACTTAGGGTGTATGCAGAAGCTGAATGGCATCCACGACTCCGTATCCTAAAGCCATATTCTCTAAGACATGACATACACAATTGTCCGGCGCCGGGAAGGTACCGGGTGCGTGACTGTACTCAATATTGGCCAACCATTCCAACCTATGGGCTAAGGAATGTGTCCCTGTGTATTTCCAATAGGGTGGAACAGGCCAAGTTACAGTTGGGGACAAGTGATTGTTCTGAAGTAAGTTTAAAAAACTTCACAACATTTGGCGACCTTCCCGAGCATGTGTACCTTGTCTGCGGGGATAATGCATATAGCTGCATTCCACCTGATGCGGAAGGAACATGCTATATGGCATACCTGGTACCGTTAATACGAAGGGTAAACCAGACTGAAATGGGGAGACTGTATCAGATCCCACATCGCGCTAGGCGAACTCTGACCCTATCACAGCGTATATTCAGTGTGCTATTTCCAGGCTATGGAGTGTATTCTTCACAGCAGGAAATAACAGCTCTGTCCTCAGTACTAGAGAAACACATGAACACTACTGCTAAAGCCATTGTGGCATTAGGTAAAGAGTTAGATGAGACCCGTGCAGTCGCCTTACAGAACCGATTGGCCCTAGATATGATCTTGGCATCTCAAGGAGGAGTGTGTAAAATTGTGAAATCCGAATGTTGTACTTTCATTTCTGATGCATCACAGGAAGTCCTTGACTTGGTAAAGGAAACAAAAATTGGAGTGAAGGAGCTCCATGAGGTTCATGGATGGGACCCAATTGATGGATTGAGTTCTGCATTAGGACCATTAGGATGGTCAATTTTTAGAATATTAGCATATGTATTAGCCTTTGTCACATTTTTGATTGTTGGTTTTATGTTAATCTCATGTTTGATAAAGATGTGTGCCTCCAGAGTGACTGCTCAGGTCCTTGTTCAAGTTCCTGATGCCGGGGTGTCAAACTGGATGAATGAGCTTCCAGGAAATCCATTCTATTGAGTGTTATTAAAAATCATAGCATGCTTATTTGATAATAAAGAACTGTACCTTTTTCTTAACTCACTATACTAAACTTAGGGTGGATTGTTGTGGAAAATATACATTTAGTTTGTGAAGTTCAGTAATAGTGAGATAAAACGTATATTCACATGTGATATGGACATCATTGAGTGGGCCCAAAACGTTAAGAACGGAAAGCACGAGACCCTGGAGAACAGGATCTACGAGAAGCTTTACATTGTTAGAGGGGCCCAATGCTAGAAACAGATGTCCTGTTTTGCCTAATCTGTATGTAATCATATGTATATGTCTTTGTTCGCCTCATGTGTTGTCATCACAAATCGAATTGTAACTAACCTCCCTTGACCTGACTGAGGAGTGACCCTCAGGTTTTTGTGACAGCTCCATACATTTCCTATATTACTGTATATTTTAATTAGATCATGTGTAAGCCTCATCCGTTCTCCATCCGGTATTGATAAGTTCGTGTGGAAGGGTGTGCGTAAATTTACCCCTATATATATGTGACTTTGTACTCCTGTACTCTAGGAAAAAATTATACCTGACACTACAGTTTGCCGTATGTGTGTCAAAGGGTTTTTCCTCATCTATCAATTAAACTGTTAGAGTTAACTTGAGAGATACTCTTGTCTGTTCTTATTTCGAGTCTGGTTTCGGTGTGTATTTGCTTAATGTTATTTTAGAGATAAAGGTATAGTAACATTAATTACGTGGTATTAGAAATAATTCCATAACAGGCTACATGGTACGGCTCAACCACAGGTCTGTTATATAGTGAATGGTCAGGCTGATATTAGGCTACATGGTACGGCTCAACCACAGGTCTGTTATATATTGAATGGTCAGGCTGATATTAGGCTACATGGTACGGCTCAACCACAGGTCTGTTATATAGTGAATGGTCAGGCTGATATTAGGCTACATGGTACGGCTCAACCACAGGTCTGTTATATAGTGAATGGTCAGGCTGATATTAGGCTAAATGGTACGGCTCAACCACAGGTCTGTTATATAGTGAATGGTCAGGCTGATATTAGGCTACATGGTACGGCTCAACCACAGGTCTGTTATATAGTGAATGGTCAGACTGATATTAGGCTACATGGTACGGCTCAACTACAGGTTTGTTGTAGTGAGAAAAAAACATTTCAAGTCACACAGCTCTTATTCCACCTTTTCACGGAGCTCGGAATTTTTCTGTCTTGTTATGCTGGTTAATAGTCAGGTTACTATGCTGTTTAATATGCTGTTTAATATGCTGGTTACTATGCTGGTTACTATGCTGGTTACTATGCTGGTTACTATGCTGTTTAATATGCTGGTTAATATGCTGGTTGATATGCTGGTTGATATGCTGGTTGATATGCTGGTTGATATGCTGGTTGATATGCTGGTTGATATGCTGGTTACTATGCTGGTTACTATGCTGGTTACTATGCTGGTTACTATGCTGGTTACTATGCTGGTTACTATGCTGTTTACTATGCTGTTTAATATGCTGGTTACTATGCTGGTTACTATGCTGGTTACTATGCTGGTTAAAAGGCTGGTTGCTATGCTGGTGAAAAGGCAGGACATTATTCTGGTTAATTGTCAGGTTACTATGCTCACATATTGTAATCTCACATATATATTATTATTATTATTAAACGTATAACTGTACATTGGCAGTTGATATCAGTACACAGTCGACTACGGGTGGCAGCAAGCAGAAATTGTAACCCATCTAGTTATTACTAATAATAGCATTCATCAATAAAACATACGTATTGAAGAATTTGGTAAGACAATTTAAATGCTAACACAATAGCTAATGTTTGCTACCTTGACTCTGTGGGACTTCACCAGATGCATGTTCAGAGCTGGCGAGTTAGGTAGTATCTTGCCACATCCTTCCACGGTACACAGGATATTGGTCTGCACTTCTCTGGTGAGCTCCTTAATGGACGGTCTGATAATATCCCGCGTCTGTGTGCGTTTCTCCTCGCTGCATTTCTGACCTCCCACGGACGCATTGTCATTCCTATCTGCCCTGCCAGACGCAGAAGAAGCAGAGGAAGCCATAACTGAGTTGACAAGCAACCCTACGTCACATAAAGATGCAGCAATACGACGCTTCGACTTCCGGGGGACGTCTTAGCAACCAACAAAACCCGCCCACAAAAGGTCAGAAATGTTCTGGAAGAAAAGTATGAATTTCATTGGTCAATTCAATTATAACGCTCCCGTTCAACATACGGTCAACCAATCGCGTTCAAGCTTGTCATGCTGCAATATGAACCCGATTGGTGTCTGAATCTACTTCTTTAAAGGGCAACTTCACCGAAAAAACATATTTTTCTCACTTATCCTGGTCACTTATGTAGTAGAAATGTGAAAGCATTTTTGAAAATTGTGCCATCTAGTCAGAGAAAAAGATTAAAATGTGTTTTTGGCTCATGTGGATGATCGCGACTCTCCCGGTATTAGGTCTAAGGACGGACATCAGGGGGCTTGCCGGAGATCTCCAAGGAGAATGTTGCTATGCGAACTTAATCAGTTCATTAACAGTAGTCATCATGTGTTCACTATAGGTACACTTTATTACTGCTGTGCATGAACATAGCTGTTTCTCAATTTGTGTGTTTCCCACTTGAATGGTTAGTGTATGAGGCAGCTGCTGCTTGCGCTGGGACCGGCTTTCGCTTCAATTTTAAAGACAATATTCTCTAATCGGTTGCATATTATGTCGTGGATATATCCCTCGAATGCATACTGCAGCCCCTATTGTCTTGCTCTTTCGGATATTTCACCTGTTCGCCAAAAAGGACTAAATATCTCATTGGGAATGTCTGACACCGGTGCATACACACTGCAATAGACGTGCCTACCGGCTCGAAAGCTTGCCAGGCGTAGCAACAGTAACTAAGGAGGGCGTGGCTTAGCGAAGGGTCAATTGACTGGAAAACAGAAGACACCGGTTAACATGAGTCTCCGTGACAAGTTTCTTGTCTTGTCTTGTGCTATAAATATAACAGTACTAGTCTCATTAAAGCCAGAAAAAAATACAGTAATAGATTGAAAACCATAACATTAGAGTACGCATTGTAGTGCAAATGGCATTTAGTAAATGTGGACTAAATTAAACACTTAAAAACAGTTTTAATGACAACATTGCATTAACACAGTTATGCATTTCTTAATTCATCCACATAATTATCAACTTTATTTCTTTCAACAATATAAGAAAACCTAAGACAACATGTTTTAAAAAAAGCCTATTAAATGAGAACATTTTCACATTTAATGCACATCAGGAAGTTTCTCAGGTGTTCCTAATCTCCTTTGTCAGTGATAACAAAATAGTTTCTCCCTTTCTGAGTGATTGATGAGAGAAGAGGGGTGACTGGGGTCGATGCAATGCCTGTCAAAAAAAACAAAACATATTTGAGCAGATTCATTTTTGCTCATCCGATTCAATAAAGTTTATTTTTCAGAAACGTCAGCTGGACTAATAGATTGATTTCCATCGCTTCAGTATATGAGCGAATCAGTACTGCGTGAAAACACTCTGCTCATTTCGAAATGTCTACATTGTACAGCGTTGTCCTACAAAGCAGCATGTTGCTCCATTTTTAATCAGTCTGTGTTTGTGACATTACACTATGCTAGTATTATTGTTAATACAAATCATTTAAATTGTATGGGTGCAGAATCTATTGACTCAACACCGCTGTCGGAAGATCACGTAGCGCAAAATAACACGAAGAATGTCGCAGAAAGTATGCAATATTCCGTTTATTTTGTGGAGAGACGCGGATCATACCACGTGACGTGTGAGCATAGGGATCCACTACACCAACATACCCTACGGATCATACCACATGACGTGTGAGCATAGGGATCCACTACACCAACATGCCCTATGGATCATACCATGTGACGTGTGAGCATAGGGATCAAATACACAAACATACCCTACGGATCATACCACATGACGTGTAAGCATAGGGATCCACTACAGATATAGATATAGTACCTGAAGAGACACAATGCCTGAGTGACTCTAAAAGGTTGGTGCTGGCAAACTCAACAACTCCTCTGAAGGGCTGTTCTATGTCTGTCAATGTCTTGTTGGACTGATCTCGAAACTTGGTTTCCAGCTGAAAAGACAAAAATACATAATCACATACAATCAGGGAAAAAATGACAATGCTTTTTGTAAACAGCCACCACAAGTAAACTTCATGCACCTGGTATACAGCTTTTTGCAGTTGAGGCAGCGTCCCATTGCCAAAAGCCTCACAGGCCATCTGTAGTCGGTTCTCTGCGTTCTCAGCATGTTCTTTCTCTATATTTGGGTCTAAAATATATTAAGTCAGTAAAACATAAAACAAAATCAATGTTCTATTTATGTATATAATTAGATGTGGTTGACATCAGAATTAAGATTTCATTTATATTACAATTTGGGCTGTGACTAACAATCATTATGAGAATTTACCACTTCAATTTTTGCAATATAAATGTTTTTGAGAGTTTATCTTGCACAGTATCTTTTTAAAAAACAAAATGAGATGGAGATTGGATGAATATCAATTATTGCATTTCAAGTAGAATGGCAGAAAATAAGAGAACAGTACAACACCATAACTAAATATTAATTAAAATAGCTACTAATATTGATAAGAATAATATATTTTAGAACAGGTCAACAAGACATACTTGTAGGGACTTCATTCTTTTCTTGAAGTGGTTTTGGAAGTTTGGTGGGGAACACCTACAAATTAAGTTCAAACACAAGATCATATATTATACTGGGCTGGTGCGCCGTAGAGGAAGGTCACACTGACAATGGCTCCGCATTCACTACGTAGTTTTTTGTTTATTTCTGTATATTCTGTTGTAATTCAGTTTTTTTTGTTCTTCTAACTACGTAGATGTTGCTTGTCATGTCATAAGAATGTCATAAGAATTTAATTGGGCAGTATGATGCAAGTCATTCTGTACACATGACAATAAAATACTTTGACATCTTAGTATGCTAGAGCATCATTAGGCTTTCATTGTCAGCAGTAAGCAATGGGCTGGTTGTGCTAGCCCTGAAATGGTCCTTTATTGGCTGCCTGTGGGCAATTAGACCTACCTGTTGGTATTGCCGCATCAGTAGGTCTCTGATGGCGAAGAGGTTCTTTCCACTGAGGTGAGCGTCCTTCATAGAGCCATACCTGGTGGCCAGAACCAATGCCTGCAGGACAGAACAGTCTGTTCAACAACAGAATATTGTAACAGAATTCAACAAACATTAATTTAAAGCCATTAAAAAATGCATTCTTACCTGAATTAAATAAGGCTTGTGCTTCCCAGTTAGGCCGGTCACAAAGACATAAGGTGTCTGCAGATGGTGGACAGCGTATGTGGGTTTGAGGTGATTAGGCTTTGTGAAGTTGTCCCCCCAGGCAATACGTATCCATACGGCCTCATCCGTGTGCTTCTTTATCTTAATAGACACCTTGTACAGGAAGACATATACAGAAATTGAGACAAGCATAAACAAGCACAAGAATTGTAAGGAATATTACAAAGAAAAAAGTCAGTTTTCTGGGAGTCCTGCGTGTTTTAACAATTATATAAAAGTTGTACAGCGTACTTACATGGCTAATGAGCTCTGTGAGTTGGGTCTTAAACTGTTCTTTAAACTGTGTCAGCTCAATGGATGGTGCGTCCTCTGAAGAAAGACAGCTAAATGTGACTAATACAATTTATGTTCTGTTTACCTTTAATACCTCAGAATGACAACATTGATTAAGGTCGTTTTCCCCGAAGTGTTGTTGAGAGCAAAAGATAAGCTACAGAATGTGTAGGAATGCATTGGGAAACTATTATTTACCCCTCGCATCAAGAAGCTGAAAGCCACACCACAATCCATGGTTTGGATTCTCAATTATATCTGGAAAACATTGTAGACGTTAATTATACATTTTGTATATATTTGGCACACAGAGGACATTTGTAACCAACCATTTAATGTGATAAGGATATTGGGCATACAAAAGGCAGATGAAAACATGATGCTGGTCAAATTTCATACATTTTGACAAGACAATTGTTTGCTAATTAGATTGAAACATAGTAGTTTTACATCAACATAAAGAGTGTGTTTTTCCACCATCAGCAGGGAATCGTGTTAAATACCACAACATGATTGGCTCAGTGTTATCCTATTCCCCTCAACACAGTGTGTTATGATTGGCTTAGTGTTATCCGATTCCCCTCAACACAGTGTGTTATGATTGGCTCAGTGTTATCCGATTCCCCTCAACACGGTGTGTTATGATTGGCTCAGTGTTATCAGATTCCCCTCAAAACGGTGTGTTATGATTGGCTCAGTGTTATCAGATTCCCCTCAACACAACATGATTGGCTCAGTGTTATCCGATTCCCCTTAACACGGTGTGTTTCCCTGTTCTTAAACATATACAATGTAATCAACTGGTGAAGTGTGGGCAGACGTACCTTTTTATAATATTAATATATTGTTATATTAATATATTGTTTATATAAATAACAACAGATTGTTTTTACCCCGAACATTGTCATTTGCCGTAATAATACATTGTTATCAGATACTTACAGATCATTTCCAGTTCTGTGATGTGTTTCACAGTCGTGCGCTTCTCCTGGGAAACATAACAGAACCACATTAAAACATGTGGATATGGAGTATGTACTGTACTTAGCCCCAGATGAACTGAGCTAACTATAATCAAAGAAATTAGCTAGATAGACTACATGAGATACCTCACATAGAGAAAGCAGATTTTCCGTGATAACACATTTAGGTTGTGTGAAATCCAGCAGACGCAGATCCTCTTTTGATAGGTGCGCCCACTTGCAGAGTGATGTCTTGAGCATTGGAGATGGGATTCGCCGGATAAGACGTACTAATACACGTTTCGTTGAGTCATCCATGTTTTTATTTTTTAACAAACACTACTCTCAAAATGATAGCAAGCAAACAGCAAAACAAATCTAAATAAACCGCTCGAATCGAAGTTGACCAATCGGATTCCGCAATGTTTCTTCTTCTATTGTGTTTACTGTTTAGTCGGCGGTTGGCACGGAGTGTTAATGCGCATTAGCGCCACCTACTGTGCTGGAAGGTGGACAACACCGCAAGGACTGAGCTGTTTATTAATACCTTACCCACAAGAAAATCGAGCACTACAGACTAGTAAGTAGACTAGACAGTTGGAAAAAAGTGAAATATTTATGAACTGTAATTAGTTATGTAACATTGAAACATCTTACCGACCCAGAAAGTTCACAAAGTGACATCTGCTGGTCAGAAAGAAATATCACATGTTTTTATATTATGTTTTTAACCGAGGTCCAAATTAACAAAAATGAAAAAACTAAATAATTAAAAAAGAAATGTATATAATCATTTTACTTTTGGATGATCTATTATCGCGGCTATTTGCAACGATTGACATTTCGCTATGGAAACGCATTCAATGTTGGAATATTACATAACATTATGAAATAGGTCACGATATTTTGATGACAGATGCGGATTTTTTGATGATTAAAAAAACAAATACATATTTGAATCCAAAACATTCATAAATGTTTGAGTATTTTTATTTACAATTCAAAAACGGGGACTATACAATGTTTAATAATAAATTGTCACTTAAAATATATTTGTTTTATTCATTATTACATTTTCACTCCTTTGGTTCTCCTTAAGGTTCTACCTGACCCAATGGTTAAATGTGTTTTTAAAAATAGGAACGATGAACTGTAGATTACAATCACACATTTCTCTTGCACTTCCGGTCACACTTTTTCAACGAGAATACGTTTTTAAGGTTTTGGATGATGAAGTCAAGAGTGTCACGATATACACTAAAATACATTATTCTATATTATGTTTCAATCGAAAACATTTTCTAAACTTTCCATCTCGTACCACCTGCTATTAAATTCCTGACAGCGACAGTTTTCTGATGAGTTTAGGTACATTTGTCGAATGTCTTGTTACCTCACATTAAAAATGTCGAAACACTATCAAAGAACCTGAAATGTTTAGATTCTATCGTTTTATACATTAAACATTTACACATTTTCTTCTGGGACTTTTTTGTTTTACAATATTATTTTTAATATTGTGACCCGGAAGTACTTTATTTGTGTGTCCGATGTTATAATGTGTCCCTGAATGCTATAAGCAGCAATAGCATTCCTTATATGCATAGGCTGTAGCTAGATTTACAAACAAAGTAATCGGACATTAACTGTGTAGTTATTAAACAAGTGATTATTAGTGCGTTTGCCCTTGTGGTGTACAGATTACAGTATTCTGACATTGTGGATTCGTCTGGTCACCTTCAGGAATATTGTGTGCCTATTTATATATCTTAATGCTACCAATTTGAACTGGTAAGCTTTTCAACTGTCTTTTTAACCAGTGTAAATAAACTCTTTCCCCCGGGATGGGAGACGTTACACAATTTTGTAGAAGCTTTATACATTAACTTCGGTTTGAGTTGACAAAAAAATTGGTTCTGGCCTGGGATGGATCAAATGCATGCAACTAGTACTAGTGGTCACTGAGGAGAGGGTTAATTAATCTGTTTTAACTATGAATCAAATATATGCTTCTACTAGGGGCCACTGTGGAGAGGGTTGAATTAATCTGTTTTAACTATGGGTAAAATACATGCTTCTACTAGGGGCCACTGAGGAGAGGGTTAATTAATCTGTTTTAACTATGGATAAAATACATGCTTCTACTAGGGGCCACTGTGGAGAGGGTTGAATTCATCTGTTTTAACTATGAATCAAATACATGCTTCTACTAGGGGCCACTGTGGAGAGGGTTGAATTAATCTGTTTTAACTATGGATAAAATACATGCTTCTACTAGGGGCCACTGAGGAGAGGGTTAGATAATCTGTTTTTACTATGAATCAAATACATGCTTCTACTAGGGGTCACTGAGGAGAGGGTTAGATAATCTGTTTTATCTACTTTCACAGTGTAGTGTCGTAGCTACCCCACCAGTGCTATTATATCTCAGACGCAGTCCACCCCTAAAGGCAAGCGTACTTTCATAAATACGGTGTTATTGGATGCTGCAGTTGAGCGTTACAAGATAAAATGCAACATATGTGAGAAGTCATAGTAAAGATTATACATAGTAAAGATTATATACCGTAACGTTTCCGTACACAATGCCCCTCAACTCCCTCAACTAGCCTCACTTTTGCCTATTCTTGCTTGCAACAACTAAATGTATAAATAATCCTTCTAAAAATGTATGTCTGTCTCTATCACAATCCGTTCTGATGCTTCTGAAGTATTTGAAGATGGACAAATGTTCAGAGAATAAAATAAATGTCAGAGAAAAAGTGTTAAAACATCATGCATTGTGGGACAGATCATATATATATATTTTAAGTATCCAGCCCATGTGTCCTAATTATTAATTATAACAGTGCGTTGAATAACGTCCATGAAAAAGGTCAGATTATTCCGCATGGATGCTACAACCATTACAGGAGTCAAAGGAATAAAAGTACATCAAAGTTGGTTACTTTTTTATGTGTTGATCTTGATGATCAAAGATGATATATTCAGATGGTGAAATGTAATTGCACACACTAGTTAATTCAACTATTGAATGAGATTTAGTAAAGATGTTAATAACGTGGTAAACAATCTGGACATATTTGCACCAGCCATGCCATGTAAATTAGACTAACATATGCTGTTGTCAAAGCCACACCATGGTATCATCAAATTACACGTCCAGAACATTGTTTTTTCCAAACCAGAGTCAGCATTAGGGCTGTGCAACTAATTGAATTTTCGATTTCAATTACGATTATGGACTTTGACGATTATATAAACAAAATAGTGCAGCGCAGCAAAATAATTGAGCTGAAACGATAATTGTGCCGCATTCAGTTTTGTCTTTTTAAAAACTGCATGCCCTTTTTCTTCACAACTGTGCACTTTTGCCCCTGACTAAAACGCCAAACTCAATCCCCCTGGGCTGCAGCATTTTTAGTTCAGCTCGAGCCATGAAGACAGAAGGGAGCTTTGGTCAACTAGAAAGCTAAAGACCTCAGATTTAAGTAACTGGTAAACACTGTTATGGTGCCATTGCAGCACCTTTTTACCAGAGTAGCACTGGCTGCCCTGTATAATAAGTGCCGTAAGGAAGTTGCAAATGATGTATCTAACCAAATAGTTTGCCACTACTACAGACATGTGGTCAAGCCGTACCATGGAGCCGTATATCAGTCTAATAATTTGTTACATCAATTTGAAGTGTCTGCCAGAAATCCGCACCATGTTTTAAACATAAGTCTTAGCTTCAGTTGTATTGCGTTACGGAATAATTTTATTTCTTAGAACATTGCATATAAAATACATGTGTGTTTTAGCAAAGACTGTTGTTTTTAATCTATGTTTGATGCAACCACCTAACTCTTAATCAAAACCAAAAAATGTATTCTTTTCCAAAAACTGTGTTGTCTTGCTTGTGCACACTTTGTTTTTTTCACATTTTACCATTTTACCACACATTTTATTTTACCTGCTAGCTTTAGATCCTTGTAATTGGGCATCCGTGTTTGCTTTGATGGTGGATAGTGAGTTTAAATAATTGGCGTTTCCCCTACGATTTGGCCATGGTTGATTAACCTAAAAGCTACATCAATAAGGTAGAAACTGAGTTATATTCATTGACCGATATGAGCCAGTTGACACATCCTTTGAAATACTCTGATTTGCAGTTGCATGAAAACCTCTTTATAGCCAATGGCTTAATACGCCTATATTGAATAATTTAGGATGGACTTTCCTTTCATCTCTCTGCACTGCAATCCTGTGCTTTTAACCAACAGCATTTTCTAAAATAACTTGCTTACAAAATGTCCAGAAGTTTTTCAAACCTTTCTTCTGGGTCAGATATAGGTCTGCATACAGTACCCTCAGTAATTATTGGAATATTTTTTATTTAGACTCTACATCAAAAGCTTGGTTCAAGTATAGATTCACAGCTTACATTTATGTTTTTTCGAATTATACACTACTATTCAGTAGTTTAGGGTCACTTGGAAATGTCTGTTTTTCATTAAAACATTCATGAAATGAGTTTAAAGAGAGAATCTAGCAAAATGTATTGGAAATATAGTAATTGACAAGGTTAGAGATAATAATCGTCCACTTTCTGAAATTTAATAATATTTTTTGAAAAGCAATATGTAAAAATGTAACGTAATCAATAATGTATCCAAGAGGCAAACATCTGTATCATGTATTATTGTCCGATCATCTGAGAATAGGTCAAGATTCTTGACAAGGGGTTATTTGTGCTCTTATTTTTTGGGGAAAAGTGAGGATCTCCTGAAAATACTAAGTTAATTAATTATGTATGAATCACGATCCATCTTCTACAGTCCCCAGCATGACAGGGTGGGCTATTACCAATATTAAAATAGCCACTCTTTATTCTGTCCAATGCCCTCAGGCTGTTCTTTTAATGGTCGTTATCAGTGATTATATTAATTTTAATGTGCCCATCTGTGTTTTATACCTGCATTTTCTTTTATTGCAGGTAAGTATAAACAGATCTGTAAATTGTATCCTCACAATGACTTTTCAAGATGGAGAGGGACTGGGTGGATGGAGTATCCTTTAAAATAGACTGCGGTTATACAAAGCCACATGGCAGTCATTCTGAGCAAACAGGGTTGATCTTTTCATGTAGTATTGTATCCGTGTTATAATTATTATTTGTCTGCTGATTTAGTGTGTTTTATCCAAAATGCCGTCCAATGTCGCAAAAGGGAATACATTTTCATGGCAGTACAGAGTACAGACCACTGGCACACAAATTCTGATGCAAATCAGCCTCCCAGTGGTGCTGTCACAAGCATCCAGTGGTGCTGTCACAAGCATCCAGTGGTTCTGTGACAAGCATCCTTTTTGCAAGGTCAACATGTTACCTAGAGTCTTTAAAATTAGTACATAGATTTATCTCCCCTCAATGAAAATTGTTGCTAATAATGAGACACATAGTTCTACGTAGTACCTACTGTATGTTCACAATGATGTGACGACAATGCTATTTTGAATTATCCATACGGTGAAGCTATTGAGTTTGACAGCTTACAACACTCAGCCTGATAGGGATCACAGCCCGGAACAAAGGTTCTATCTTCTGAGCCTGCTAGGGATCGAGCCCAGAACAAAGGTTCTATCTTCTCAGCCTGCTAGGGATCGAGCCCAGAACAAAGGTTCTATCTTCTCAGCCTGCTAGGGATCGAGCCCGGAACAAAGGTTCTATCTTCTCAGCCTGCTAGGGATCGAGCCCGGAACAAAGGTTCTATCTTCTGAGCCTGCTAGGGATCGAGCCCAGAACAAAGGTTCTATCTTCTCAGCCTGCTAGGGATCGAGCCCAGAACAAAGGTTCCATCTTCTCAGATGGTTTTTACCAATGGAACCCATTAACTCAGCCATATTGCACTTTGTGTCATGCTTATTATGTAAACACGCTTCAAACGCTATTCTCCGCCCCAAATGACCGATCTTCATGTAATGTTTGCGAGCTTTAATTGCTCACTCTATATGAGTTGAGTCAAAGTAGGTAAATATGATACAATTTTGTGATTGGGACCCATGGAGTTCACATTTTGTAAAACAAATAATCATTGTCACATTTGGTCCCGTTGTGGCCATATTGTTCATATGTGTTTTTGCATTTGATCAAAAGCTGCACTAAGGCTAATAAGTTGTGTTTGCCAAAACCCGCTCAATGACGCTTGCAGCTTTGATTTATGTTATTTTTTTCTTCAGAATTGTTGGAGTTGTAAGCCTTTAACCCAGAATGCACCCTGATCTGTCGCCTCACCTGCACACGGATGAGTGCAACATACTTATTAACCTACTGAAGCAATGTCACACAGAGGTAAGATCAAATGAAAGACAGTGTATCTGAGCAGTTAGATGAAATATGTTCGGACTGTTGGGCCGCATACTGTATATACAGAATATACAGATGTGAAAGGTAAACAAAACATTATGGGGGTCTTCAAACAAATGGTCTTTAGAAAACAATCCTGAAATCACACTTCAAACATTAATAACACTTTTCCAACACAATGTGATTATGTATACATGCTGTAAAACAGAAAGGGTACCAAATCTATATGTTCAAAAAGCTAATAACTTGAATGGGTTAGAAATTATTTTTATATGATATGTGTATGCAGGAAAAATGTCTATGAAGCTGATAAGGAAAAGCAACCTCTAGATCATGGGTTCCCTATCAGGGAACTTCGAGCTGCGTGAAAACGCTCTGCGTGAGTGCGTCATGAAGCACATGTGTAATCAGTCCAATGGCGTGACGGAACGTCACAGACGGGTGACATCGCGACCAGGAAGTCATAAAAGCACCCCTAATTACCGGCACCTTCAGTTTTTTGTTGCTTCAGCGGGTTTCTGCAATTACGTTGTTAATTCAGAAATTTTCTTTGCATTTATGTACAAGAGCTCACCGCGATTATGGCAACCGAGCGGCGTTTCAGACAGTGTGCTTCTCCCTGCAACCGCTTTCTCACGGGCCGGGACACACATGTTCTGTGCGTAGTTTGTTTGGGAGAGGAGCATGCTCGGCTAGCCTTGGAAGAGGCTAGCTGTAAGCATTGCGACCGTCTCGCCATTCGTACTCTGCGCTCTCGCCTGGCGCTTTTTCAGGAAAGCGGCTCGGTTCGCGTTCCCCGCGGTTCAGGTCCTGCCGCTGCCGAGGCACGGCGCCGACTGACGTCGTGGGGTTCGCAAGCGGATCTAGCATGCGGTTCCGAGACGGCTTCTGCATTTTCTCGGTCCTCGTCTGCTAGAGCCAGTGCCTCAGCTCGGGGTTCGGAAGCACCCGCGGGCGGGTTTCTTCCGCCCTGGGTGAGGCACCTTTTTCTCAGCCGTCCAGTTCTGAGGAAATGGAGGTTGAAAACCTCGAGGCGGAGGCTGAATTGTTGGTTCAGTCACCCGCGAACGAGGAGCTGCTGGAGGTACTCACCCGAGCTGTGGGAAAGCTCAACATCGAGTGGCCGGCTGACAGGCAGGAGTCTGCTTCAACCAGTAAGTTGAATGAACGATTCTTGCCCTCCCGTGCTTTACCTCCTCGCCGGTGTTTGCCTTTCTTCCCGGACCTCCACGCTGAGGTGTCGAGGTCCTGGAAGAAGCCGGTGTCGTCCCGGGTGTTTAATCCGCGGACTCATATGTACTCTAATGTTGCCGAGGCTAATGTTCAGTGGTACGGACCGATGCCGGTCGCGGAGGAGATACTGGCTAGCCATTTATCTCCCGCGGCATCGTCTCTGAGGACACCGGCATTGCCCTCCAAGGCGTTGAAGACTACTTCGGCGGGTCAGGCAGCTTCCTGCCTGCATACTATGTCTATTCTACAGGCATATCAGGCAGAGCTGCTTAGCGACGGGGCTCAGGGGGAGACTGTAAGTCCTGATGAGGTTCGAGAACTTCGTCAGGCGGCGGATTTGTCTCTTCGTGCCACTAAGGAGACGGCCAAATCAGTGGACCGTGCTTTGGCAGCCTTGGTGGCTACGGAGAGGCATCTCTGGCTAAGCCTCTCTGATATGAGAGATAGGGAGAAAGCCTTCCTTCTGGACGCGCCTCTTTCCCCCGACGGCCTCTTTCGCCCTGCTATTGGCTCGGTCGTCGAGAGGTTTCAGGAGGAGAGAAGGCAGGCGGCTGCCTTCCAGAAATTTCTCCCCCGTCGTAGCCGTGTCGCGGGGGCTGTCGGACGGGGGCAGCCCCGCCCGGCGCCGAGCACGGCACACCGGGCGCAGCAGAGAGTGAGTGTCGCTACTCGGGCGCCCCCACACGATGAGCGGGCCGGGGGGGCGACGCTCACAGGCGGGGCCTTCGAGGGGTAGGACAGTTCCGAGGCCTGTCGCTACACCCAAGAAGGCTTTGTCTAAGAGACCCTGACAGGGGGGTCAAACTGCTGGGGGTGGTCCCCACCAGGGGAGTAGTGAGCTCCTCCTGGTGCCCTCAGCGGGGTGGCCTGGGCGAGCGTTTTCCCGAGGGGCGCTCGCCTCCTCCTCCGAGGGGCCCAGAACTGTCGGACCAGTTGTTCCCTGCCAGTGCGCTGTTACAGGGCACTGTGTCTGCAGTACCTGTAACTCCAGGTCCAGCCTCGAGAGGCTGGTACCCCTAGTAGATTTTCTGGCAGAGTGGAAGACCCTGCCGAATATATCTCAGTGGGTCCTGCGGATAATCGAGAGCGGGTATGCCATCCAATTCAGGACGCATCCGCCTCGTTTCAATGGGGTCCTGCCCACAGTGGTGGGCCCAGAGCAGGCTCTGGTACTGGAGCAGGAGGTACAGACTCTCCTGCTAAAAGGGGCTATAGAACGAGTTCTTCCTCTCAGCAGGGAGTCGGGCTGGTACAGCCGGTACTTCGTTGTTCCCAAGAAGGATGGGGGGTTGCGTCCTATTTTAGACCTACGTCTGTTGAATCAGACGGTCGGGAGACTCAGCTTCAAAATGCTCACTCTCAAACAGATCGTATCACAGATCAGGTCCGAGGACTGGTTTGTCACGATAGATCTGAAGGACGCCTATTTCCACATCTCCATCCTTCCACAACACAGGAAGTTCCCGAGGTTCGCTTTTGGGGGCGAAGCGTACCAGTATCGGGTTCTTCCGTTTGGCCTAGCACTCTCTCCCCGTACGTTCACGAGATGTATAGATGCTGCCCTGGCGCCGTTGCGCCTCCAGGGCATACGCATCCTCAATTACATCGACGATTGGTTGATTCTGGCTCCGTCGGAGCATCTAGCGGTTCGGCATCGAGATGTCGTTCTGGCTCACATCAACAAACTGGGGTTGAGGCTCAATGCTGGGAAGAGTGTGCTGTCGCCGGTACAGGTGACCACTTTCCTGGGCGTAGTCTGGGATTCGACCACGATGCGGGCACATCTGTCTCCTGCACGTGTGGCGTCAATCCTTGCTGCCGTCGAGCAGGTGAGGCTAGGCCAGTCACTCACTGTGAAACAGTTTCAGAGACTGTTGGGTCTGCTGGCAGCAGCGTCCAACGTTATTCCTTGCGGCCTGCTGTTCATGAGACCGTTACAGTGGTGGCTCAGAACCAAGGGGTTCTCCCAGAGAGACGTCACACTGTCCTCTGTGGTTTTCGCTGACTCATCCAGCCCCAGTGGGTCAGGAGTGACCTGCTTTCCCAGGCGCATGGGGTCATCCTTCACCCCCGCCCGGAGCTGTGGAAACTATGGGCCTGGCCTCTGAGGGGGCCCGCCTCTTAGATTCAGGTCTCTCGACTGAGGTCGTTGAGACCATCCTTCACTCCAGAGCTCCAGCCACAAGGAAGGCGTATGCCGCCAGGTGGAAACTGTTCACCTCGTGGTGTAGAGAACGGCAGGTGGAGCCAGTTAACTGCCCAGTGTTTGCAGTACTGGAGTTCCTGCAGCATCGCTTCTCTACAGGTCTATCCCCATCCACACTGTATGTGGGGGCTTTGTCCGCATGCCATGTCCCTCTAAATGGGGTTTCTCTGGGGAGACACCCACTGGTATCACGCTTCCTTCGTGGCGCCCGGAGGCTGAGGCCAGCAGCCGGCATGAGGGTGCCATCCTGGGACCTGGCTATTGTACTAGAAGGCCTCTCCCGTGCTCCGTTTGAGCCCATTGAGGAGGTCCCTGACAAGTTCGTGACCCTCAAGACGGTCTTCTTACTTGCCATCTCTTCTCTGAAGAGGATTGGTGATATGCAAGCGCTGTCGGTGGCGCCCTCTTGCTTGGACTTCTCACCCGGGATGGTCAAGGCGTTTCTACTACCTTCACCCGGGTATGTCCCCAAGGTCCCAACTAACATCGTTGGGCCTATTGTGCTGCAAGCCTTCTGCCCTCCTCCTTTTTTTACGTCGGACCAGAAGAAGCATAACCTCCTCTGCCCGGTGAGGGCCTTAGACGCCTACGTCCACAGAACTTCCCTGTGGAGGCTGTCCGAACAGCTGTTCGTGTGCTTTGGACCACCCAAGAGAGGGGGTCCTGTGTCTAAGCAGAGGATAAGCAAGTGGGTGGTTGAGGCCATCTCACTTGCTTACGAGTCGGCTAGTCAGCCTTCACCCTTGGCTGTTCGAGCCCACTCGACCAGGAGTATGGCGGCTTCAAAAGCCCTTTTGTCAGGTAAAGTGTCTCTACATGACGTCCGTGTTACGGCAGGCTGGTCCTCACCGCACACGTTCGTGAGATTTTACCAGCTTGACTTTAGCTCCACGCCAGGGGCTTTCGTCCGAATGTGCGCTCTGACTTCACATGGCGGACACTTGCTCGTATGGCGAAGTGGGTAGTGGCGTTCCCATAGCGTTTTCACGCAGCTCGAAGTTCCCTGATAGGGAACGTCTCCGGTTACGTATGTAACCTTAGTTCCCTGAGGGGAACGAGACGCTGCGTGTCTGTGCCATACTCCCAGCATGCCCTTGGCACTTGCTTCAGCCCATCAGAAACTGAAGGTGCCGGTAATTAGGGGTGCTTTTATGACTTCCTGGTCGCGACGTCACCCGTCTGTGACGTTCCGTCACGCCATTGGACTGATTACACATGTGCTTCATGACGCACTCACGCAGAGCGTTCCCATAGCGTTTTCACGCAGCGTCTCGTTCCCCTCAGGGAACTAAGGTTACATACGTAACCGGAGACGTTGCATCATCTGGCAAAATACCTCCTAGTATAGTGTTGTACTTTTTAAAACAGGCAGTTTTAACATAAAAGAACTAAAGTGCATACCTATATTGCAATAAATTGAAGCTGACCAGGAGTCTTTCACCTTGAGCATTTAGTTGGCATCCTTATATAGAAGCCGTATATAAACAAACATCAGCATGAAACATGCTTACAAACAAAAGATCTGCTCTATTGCTGTACACTTTTATTACAGTAAAAGTCTGGCATATAATGGGTACCAGAAAAATAGTGTAAGAAGAACAGAAAAACAGAACATAATGACATAAAAAAAATCTTCTAAATGTGTTGCAACCTCCATCAGTGGTTAGGTTATTAGAAGACACAACTAAATTACAAGATACAGCTCTTTTCTGTATCAATCTCTAACAAGACCAGACAACCGACAGAGCATACCGTTTACATGTCATTCCAAACAACGTAGTCTTCACTACTATGGTTGTCCTCCAGAACAACTCCTTAAGGAAACACATGAGAATCAACTGATTGGCCCAAAACCCTACTTAAGGTCATGTTTCAAACAGTCACAACAAATATATTGCCTTTTTCCAGTTTATTTTTGTAATCAAGGAATCAAAGTCTTAAGAGACACCTTTTTTATCATAGTTTTCACGGGACATATGATCAATGTTGTTATTTCTTTGTGATTTCAGCAGCATCTTTTTGCTATTATGGAGTACAGAAGATTACATTGTAAAAAATTAGAGCAAATGACTGTAAAATAACCATTTGTGTATTATGTTGTAGCTGTGTGACATCATTATATAAGTATAACTACACTGACAAAACATGCCATTTTTGTCCCACACTCAGCACAATGTATTAAAGTTCTTTGGCCACTGTAATGATGTGGACCGGTCCATGAGGGTTTGTTTGAAGGATGAGGTGAGAACTGGCGGATATTGTATCAAATTGTCATATTTCATTGATGGTAGCACTTATGTGGTCAATAATGCGTTTCTCTTTCTGATCAACAGCGAATTGCAAAAAGGGAGAAGAGCAAACAACATGCTGAAATGATGAAACAGAGAATAAAAGATGGCCTTAAAGAGGACTACTGAGTTGCACAACTGGCTTAACCATGGAGCAATGTGCCCCAAGTATAGGGTCAGGGAAACTAGAGGTCAGTCAAGGTATCATGAGAACCGTATCCCAATGCCTGGACAGCCTACAACAAGAAGACTCTAAAATGTGTTTCTGTCTCATGTGTTGACCAGTTTTGGGTGTAGTGGTTTTTGTCAGATGACAGAGAGGAAGGTCCTGTGATCATCCCCAGACCCTGGAATTTAATAAATGATTATATAATCTGACTGGGAAATAGCAATGATAAACAAACACAGAAGTTTTGTAATAAAGTGTACCAAAACAGAATTAGCATGGGCTTTATTTGTTCTTATGTCCTCCAGACAAAAAATATGTTGGTATTTTCTTGCATAGAATAACCTTCATCTCACAGAACAAGAATATACTTACGAGTTTCAGAAGGCTGAATCTTCAATATCGCACCAGGTGAAGAGAACCACACGGAGACAGTGGTCACTCAAGGTACAATTGCCAGCACATATTCCTCCCAAAACCCCATCAGGATGCCACCCCAAAAGCTTAGCTGCCTCCCCTAAAAGGGGTTGTCCTGTTTGGATTTTCCTCCTACCTCTTCCCCTCAACCTTCTGCTTATGCAAATAAAATGCACCCCTGGGGCCTGAACACATGTTCCCTGTAATTCTTCCGGTTACATTGTCCAATTGGTCTTAAGTGATTTCCCATTCCTTTTTTGGAAGACAGTGGGCGATAAAGTCAAACAATAGTTGGAGAGACTTAAGGCTCTAGCTAGGTGACATCGATCTACCTCAATGTTAGTTGTCATTAGAATTGCAGGATGAGTAAATTGGCCCAAAATATGGCTAAATGTTTAGCAAGGATGCACTCAAGGAAACAAGCCAAACAAAGCATTGGCAAAACATTTAGCAAAAAGTTTCACATTGGACAAATACAGGTTTGTCGCTCCCCATTTTAATACTTCATTTGGTGTGTTCTAAGAATGAGTAACCTAAAGATTTATATTAGTTTGGCCTACAATAGCTGTACATTATTACTTTGTTTGCCTTTTTAGCTAAGCAAGGACATTGAATCTGCAAAAAGAAGAACACAGAACCAAGGTCAAGTTGCTAAAGTGGTAAGGAAATGTTTGTTTTGAAGACACAAATGTAGTAGTTTATTCAAAGCAGCTCAAATGCTAACGCCTAATATACGTATAGATAAGTCCTACAGACAATACGAGATACGCTTTGTAAGGCACACCATGGTGGGATTTTAGACAAGAGGAAAAAAACATAAAAACACCCTATATCAATATAAATTCTTGGATGATATGCATAAAAAACAACAAATAATTTAACAACAAAGATTAGCTTTTACTTCAAATATAAGTACCATTTCAATACAATGTTTAGAGTTGAAGCAAAACGTAAATCTTTAATATTTATATAAATGTCATCTTACACAATAAGGTGATTAACAGGTAATGAAAAATATTTTGGAAAATAATTAAAATTAGGCAAAAATAAGATTAATACAAAATGTCTTTGATTTGTCAGCACTATACAATAGAAATATGACATCAAACGGTTATTGACAGCCCCCCCCCCCTAAATAAAATGCTACAAGTAGCCTTTATTTGTTTTGTTAGTACTATCTGAATGTAGGTAGGGGGGAAGATTTTAGTGAGGAATTCTGAAAGTTGTCACATGTAATTTACTGTGAACCAATATATATTATTTTGTATGTCATTGTTTTCTATGATTAAGGGGTGGGGTGAAAAGTGAAATGCTGACTGTAGGGGAAACATGTGGTCAATAGGGAAATATAAGCCTTTGGTGAACATTTTGGCACCACAGTTCTAAGTGGAATTTAAGCACACATTTTAAATAAATAAAAAAATAAATTGTGCAAGATTCCTAACATTGCTTATTATAGCAAGACAAAACATATCCTAAAATATAATATATTTTTTGACAGGCAACACATGTATCTACAATATTGTACATGCATATAGTTACACAATAAAACAGCTACATGGTTTATATATTATGTGTAAAACTGCAAAAATCGACAATTTCCTGAATTATTCAAAACAATTTCCACAGAACTACATTTCATTTTTTGGTAAACCAAAAATAGATATCCATACATACAACATATATACAGATATATTTACTGTTTCATATAGCCATCATCACATGCAGGTAAGGATCTTGCCACAGCTGGATCACTGCTAACCTGTTCTCCTGCTGTTACTATTGCAAAACTTTCCATTTCCCGAAAACCTAGTGTTTCTATTGGAGATGTTAAGCAATCGGGAGAAACCTTCCTAACTCTTTTCACCGGAGAAGCTAGTCTTTGTTGCAAACAGATTTGGCCTAAGGAGAACACACCCTGCAATGTTACAACAAAGACAGCCAATAAACAAAAATTGCAGTGAACATATAACTTTGGGACATAACAAACGTTCTATGCATTACAAAAATACACTACTTTTCACTATGTTCTGATTGCATGGTAATATCAAAATTATCATCTGTCCAAATATTTGTATTAATCACCTAAAACTATACCATACATGCCTGTAATATAAACCAGGCATCAAACATTGGTTGTCCTAAATCAAGACAGCAGTAGGCCACTAGCTAAAGGCAGAACACTAGCTCTGAGAGCCATACAAGGTAAGTCAGTGAACCAACTATGCTACACATTTGCCCAGTAATATATTTAAAATGTACATGTACCTTGACTAATGATGATAATGATGGTGTCACACATGATTCTGCTGATAAAGATGGAAATGCCTTGACAGACACAGATGGCTTCCTTACTCACCCGCTCTCTGTCTGTTTGCATTATTTGCTATGGAAAAATCTCATGTTGACTAAGAGTGTATTAAAACGTTAAATCAACCCGAGAGAAGCTATAAGCTAGCTAGCTAGCACTTTTACCAACGGTGTGTTTTCTACCCTCCCAACTCATTACATAACAGGCCAACAGCGTGAATTTGATGACGTTGTGACAACGTCCAGCACGCATCAGGCATTTCATTTAACATATACCGGTATACACTAATAAGCAACAAACAATATGATCACCTGCCTAATTAGCTGTTGGTCCTCCAGTTGGCACTGTTTCGGCAGCGAGGCATGGATCTACAAGAGTGGTATCTGCCACCAAGACATTAGCACCAGATAGTTGAAGTTCTATAAGTTGCAAGGTGGAGCTGCTGTGTATCAGACTTGTTTGTCCAGCACATACTACAGATGTTCAATCAGATTGAGATCTGGGGAGTTTGGAGGCCAGGGCAAAACCTTGAATTCTTTATCATTTTCCATGTGCCATGAAAGTATGTACCTAGTCGTACCTAGCAATGATGTTTAACAAGGTGGCACACGTGTATTTGGTGTCCACATAAATGGACTGGACCCAGGGGTTCCTAGAAAAAACATTGCTCAGAGCATCAGTCACCCTAAAAATGGAATGTCATCTTCCCACAGAGTGTCCTCGTACCATTACTTCCACGAGGAAACGATGCACATGAACTCATCGGATCAAGGAACTTTCTTTCACTGCTGGAAGGTTCAGTTGAAGTTCTGACGCTTCCATGCACGTTATGGCCACCTTTGACACTGAATCATGGGCACTTTGACTGGTCTGAGGAAACTAACCAAGATGGTGTCATCGATGGCAGCCACGATTCTAAGCTACGCATGTTTGTTTGTTTATTTGTGTATAAAATCAGTGTATTGTGACAATTGTCTGATAGTTCTTTCAAGAGAGGCAATGCTATCCAGTCACCACTCTGTCAAACTTCAAGTTTACAGAGGACACCACCCTCATGGGTCTTATCTCTGATGGGGACGAGACCACCTACAGGGGGAAATTAACAAGCTAGTGTCCTGGTGCAGTCTCAACAACTTGGAGCTCAATGCTCTAAAGACAGTGGAAATTAGAGTGGACTTCAGGAGAAGCCTGGCTGACCTTTGTCCCACTGTCCTGGAGGGCTCCCCCATCAACACAGTGAAGTCATTTCACTTCCTGGGCAACACCATCGCTGAACATCACCTCTCTCACTAAGAAAGCACAACAAAGACTGTACTGCCTGTGGCAGCTCAAATAGTACAAACTGCCAACCTCCATGATCATAAGAGTCCATCCTGACCTCCATCTGCGTCTGGTACTCTGCACCCACTGTCAAGGACAAAGACAGAGTGCAACCCCCCAGGATACTGTCAGCTCTGATACGATATACATTGATAGACATTACCACAAGTGGACATTGCTCTTATTTGCACAACTGTATATACAGTTACATATTGCTCTACATATTTTCTCTTGTCAAACTGTTCGTGTTGTGTTTTTTGCTCTATTCGCACTGTTCAAGTATGTGACAATATGGCCCATGTCAAAGTCACTCAGGTCTTAACTCAAACCCATTTCTCATGCATCCAACAAGTTGACTATGAGCACTGATTGTTCGCTTACCATCTGATAAACCCAGACCTGGTCATAATGCTTTGGCTCGTCTGTGTACACTGCCGTTCAGAAGTTTGGGGTCACTTAGAAATTTCCTTGCTTTCCATAAAACATACATTAAATGAGTTTTTTGTTGACGTAATAATTTGTCACTTTTAAACTAACCCTTTTTCAAATAATCCTCAATTTACTTACACACCCACATAACATATGCTGCTTCCACAACTGTTTGTTAGATCTGTGTTATTGGTCATTGTCCTGTTGTAGGAGGAAATCAAGCGCTGTCCATTGGGTTTAGCATGGTGTTGCAGGATCCCTTTTACACTGTACAAATCTCCCACTACACTACCGCAATGCACCCCCAGACCATCACATTGCCTCAACCATGCTTTTCTGTTCTTTTGCCCATTAAAATTTTCCAATCGGTCTGAGATTTGACAGATGTTTTTGTGGGTACTGTTTAATGAGACTGTTTCTCAAACTAGACAGTGATATATTATAATATAATATAAGTTGTCCTACTCCTCATTTTATATCATGTTTATAGCCAGTTTGCGCTCTTCTGTGAAGGAAGAAGCACACAGATTTGTACAAGATCTTCAAAATCTTGAAGTTTTCTTGGAATAACCTTAATTTAAATATATAAATAATGACAAGTTTCAGAGGAAAAATATTTATTTCTGGCCATTTTAATGCAGATATTTAACTAGTCTAGTTTGGTAGCTGCTAACTAATGTAATGTTATTTTTAAAGACTTTAAATGAAATTTTAAGTGACCCCAAAGTTTTGATAGTGTGTTTTCCTTACCTTACATGCACACCGCCAACTACCTCAGCTGAAAAAAATCCCAATCTCTGTTGAGATGTTGCTGAGCTCTCTTTGGTGTGCACACCGCTAGCTCCGAGTGGGTGTGTCTTCCTAAACATTAGTCTCCATTAATTATTAAAACGATTTTATTATTTCAGACTCCAAAAATATATGTATTACCTTTCAACATAATGCCAATTCAGTGATTTGTCAAATTTTAAATAGTGATTTAGTTCGTATTACTTCATGCATGTATCACTCACACACGATCCCAACGATCTCTGAAACATTCTTCCATGCAACCATTTTTTAAATTAAATAACCATATGAAGCCAGAGACACACCATCAATAATAGGAAACCCGGACATCGCAATGACAAATCTCTCGTTCAAGTTTTTTGCTAGCGAGTGAGTTAAAAGCTAGCTAGTAGAAACGAAGAGGTACTTCCTGATGCAGAGAACATCTACCCTGTCATTGGTTATCGCCTAACTCTGTCACGGCTTGCTCGCAGGCAATTAGCATGAAGTTGAACGTATCTAAACTTTGAACTGTCGCTTTTGCTGGGAGACTTTCTCTCAGACCATAGCTCCGCCCACAGTCGCTGAGTGTAGCTGGCTCTCATTGGAAATAAATGGTATCTTGTCTCTTTGGTAGCTGTACATCGCCCGCGGTGTGCATGCAGCTTTCAATGAAAATGTGTTCGTCACATGCCTACTGTTGACACTGTGTACATTCTAATGATGATATGAAATCAGACAGCTTCTCATTGGCAGTGTTGATCATGGTATGATGGCCCTACACTTCTATAACAAAACCAAAGTTGAAAAACACCCTCTGGGACCAACCAAACACAAACAACTAAATAAAGACTTCCAAGATAGTCTCATAAAATGCTTTACCAGAAAAACAATCCAGAAAGAGTTAATAGTCAACATAGTCCATTAACAGAAACTTCCCACATAAATATGTATTATCGGAATTTATCGATAATTCTTCCTCAATGCTGCTTATATTAAACACCAACTTAATTGACAGGTTTCGCTTAAAATATTCTTAACATCTTTGGCCAGGATAACTCTCCTCCAACTGTTTATCATCTAGACAGAATGGAATGTATAGTGGATGATCTTTGTTCCATTCTGTCCTCAACCAAATCATTGATTTTAGCTTTGCCTACTCAAAATACAAAACATTAACGGCAGACTAATGGAAAATATACACAGTATACTTTCCTATGTTTGTATTTAGCAACAAAGTCGAACACAATTTGAAATAAATAATTAAACAATTGCATCAGTCATCATGCTAGCTCACTTCTTCCTCTGCACACAACATTCTCGTTCATTGCCACTTTTCTAAACAGCCACGTTCAGCGGCATACTTCCTGCTCCAGATCTGGGCTTCATCTGGAAGGAGTTAACTGAACTTCTAGCAAGTCGATAGGAACACAGCATTAATCCTACAGAGTGATGCTTGACCCACAGGTAAAAAATCAGTAGGCCCTGCAGACACTCTGTTACAAGCTAGTAACTTGACAAACATAGCCAAGGCCTTGAAGATTGGCTTCTGGTGCCGGCCTTTGATGCAGACCATTACAAGGAGCATATAAGATGGTGGAAACTGAAGACTGAAACCCTATATATTCAACAGTGCTAATTCTGCAGGTGTGTGTAGGTAAGAGGTCACTGATGGGAGGTCAAAAGTCATTTGTCAAACACCTTGTTCTGCAGGTAGCTGAAGAGAGCCTCCAGTCCCTTGGTGGAGCACCACAGCTGTTTGAGCATCTGACACTCCTTCTCATTCACCTCCTCCAGAACTGACTTCAAGAGACTCCGCACCAGGCATTTTGATTCTTCCAAAACCTTTCATACACAAGTAGAAACCCAGAGTAAGAGGCAGCATGTTTCTAAGACAAACAACCGTTCATTTTCATACCTTAATCTGCATGAACATGTATTAGTAACCAAATCCACAGAAAGACAAATTAATTGGAATAAAAAACACATTTGTGATTTGTGGTTAAACACTATCATCTAAGTGTTGGTTTAGTTTACAGACCAATGCACCCGGATTGTCCTGTCAGATGGAGGATTGACATGAAATACATCAGTGTCTCATGGTGGGGCAAGCAGAAAGTTTACAATAAGTTGTATAATAATAGGCTGTTACACAAGATAGGGGAACAAATACTGGATTGTAATAATAACCTAGAACATTTTTTAGCCTACCATGGCACTGCAGGTGGCCATCTCTTTTACACGCAGCATCACTTCCTGGTTAAAGGTGGTTGGCCAGAACACCTGTGACACCAGACCTCGACTACAGGCTTCCTGTGCTGTGAGTTTCCTCCCACAGAATAACATCTCATTCGTCTTTTACAATGAGGTGAGGACAGCAAAGAAAAAATCATGTTGTGCTCGATTAAACAAGGTGATGTAAACCGAAAAAGAACACAATCATGGTTATCTTTGGGGTTTTGCTGTAGTGCTTGGATAAAAACAGAGACTCACCAGAGCCACTCCCAGAATCTGAGGGAATGTATAGGAGGAGCAGCCAGAGGGGGTCAGGCAGAGGGCGGCACAGGGCGTCTGGAACCACGCCCGCTCACTGGCCCACACCACATCACACAGGGGCAGGATGGAGGCCCCCAGGCCCATGGCAGGCCCGTTGACTGCCACCACGATGGGCTTCTTAAAGTGGATAAATGCCAGCACAAAGTCCCTGGGAGATGAGAAACAAATGAGCGGCTATGTCCTAGATCTAGCTTGCCTACTACTTAACTAGCACACAGTGTCCATTCTTACTATCTACGGTTTTGCATAAGTTCAATACATTTTAACAAGTACTGTTGTTGTTGTTCTCTCACTGAGAAAGGGTTAAACCCTAGTCACTCACAGGCTGTTGCTGTATAGCAGCATATTTACCTGATAAAATAACGGTAAAAAATAACAAAATCTGTAAAAGCTTACATTAAATTATTCAAAATCACAAAACAATTATTCACAACCCCCTACATGTCTTATTCATGCAACTAGACAGTCAGATATATTTCCAAAATTGTACAACATGCAAACAAAAAACACATCTCTATAAACAATTCGAAGCGGGCAACTACATGTGATCTTATTTCTAATAAGTAGCCTAGATTAGTCTTTCTAAACCATTAAAACAATCCAACTACCAGTATCAATGTGTTCATGTTTACTACATGATCTGCCTAGATTAATGCTGATGATCAACACAAAGACTAAACAGCATTTTAATGTGAACTACTAGCCAGTTCCACATGCATACCAAAGAATATAACGTTAATTCTAATGGCTTATCAAATATAGAATTTTATTGTAACCAGCATGTAAATAAAGGATAGTCAATAAATGAATTGGATACAACAATATAAAGTGATATTTTTATGTTTTTTTTTAACTATTACGTGGTCCCAACATCAAGTAACCCTTAAAAATACAGAAATGTAATTGTGAAGATTGCAAAGAAATACAAAAGCAACAAATTCTGTTAGCATGCTGCGATTAGCCATCTTCCAAGTTGTGAATATTAATAAATAGTTAAATAAACATACAACCCTCCTTCACCTAATGTTCATTGTTACTAAATATTGTATGGTTGAAAAAAGTGGTTAAAGTTAAAGTTTACATAGTTGACAAATTATGCAAGATTAAGAAATATAAATATTAAATAAATAATGATAATAATAAATAAAATTGAATCCATGCATTCAAAGTTTACATATTATACTCTTTAAAAAAAATACACTAGATAGTATTCTATTTTGCATCAATAATCTTTTATTATCAACTTTTATTTATGGTAGAACCCCCCAAATATTAAATTACGTGTCAAAAGCTAAAATCAATATAACATCCTTCCATTCAAAGCCCACATTATTTGGAAAAATATATATTTTACTTGTCCTACTATGTCAGACTATAAACAATACAATGTTTATTTCTGCTCACCCTGCTTCAGATGAATCAGTGGTAGAATTGTGTGCGGGCATACGTGCATTCTGTATCCAGGTGGATAATGACAATTCCAATCGTGTGTTATTTGAGTCTTTTCATGTCGGTATGAGGCACATGGCCACATCCTCTTACCGTACGGCGTCTGTTATCCGGCTGCTCTCTTTCCTGCGGTCTGTGGAGAGGCGTCCTATCAGGTAGGACGGGTCCAGGCCACTGCAGAAGATTGTCCCAACAGCACTGAGCAGCAACAGTTTACTGTCATCAGCCGCTGCATTCCCCAGAGCCCGACACACCTCCTTCATTATCTACACCGAGGGAGGAGGCGCAGCAGGATGGTGGGGGTTCGGAGAGTGAGGAGGGGGCGGTGGGGGTTTGGAGAGTGAGGGGGGACGGTGGGGGTTTGGAGAGTGGGGGGCGTGAGAGAAACAAGGAAGAAGAGGAGATTGATCCGATCAGTCACGACTGATGTCATTTCTATGATCTAAAGACAAGATCAAAGTGTGTACATATAACAGACATACAATCTAGTTGAAATCTTTGTCTATAGCTGTTGACAGACATGACCGGTTATAAGAAATTGAGTTATCAGATTAATATAGTTTTCTGTAAACCTCTGCAATGAATCCGAGGACCAGGAGTGGAGGACTGTGTATCTACATGAATGATGGGTGGTGTACCAACACTAACCTCATTAGGACTGTGTATCTATATGAATGATGGGTGGTGTACCAACGCTAACCTCATCAGGACTGTGTATCTATATGATGGGTGGTGTACCAACACTAACCTCATTAGGACTGTGTATCTATATGAATGATGGGTGGTGTACCAACACTAACCTCATTAGGACTGTGTATCTATATGAATGATGGGTGGTGTACCAACACTAACCTCATCAGGACTGTGTATCTATATGAATGATGGGTGGTGTACCAACACTAACCTCATCAGGACTGTGTATCTATATGAATGATGGGTGGTGTACCAACACTAACCTCATCAGGACTGTGTATCTATATGAATGATGGGTGGTGTACCAACACTAACCTCATCAGGATTGTGTATCTATATGATGGGTGGTGTACCAACACTAACCTAATCAGGACTGTGTATCTATATGAATGATGGGTGGTGTACCAACACTAACCTCATCAGGACTGTGTATCTATATGAATGATGGGTGGTGTACCAACACTAACCTCATCAGGGCTGTGTATCTGTATGAATGATGGGTGGTGTACCAACACTAACCTCATCAGGACTGTGTATCTATATGATGGGTGGTGTACCAACACTAACCTAATCAGGGCTGTGTATCTGTATGAATGATGGGTGGTGTACCAACACTAACCTCATCAGGACTGTGTATCTATATGATGGGTGGTGTACCAACACTAACCTCACCAGGAGTCACTGCTCTGCCAATCTGGAATATCTAATGATTAGCTGCAGACCCTTTTACTTGCCTAGAGAGTTTACGTCCATTGGTGTTACCACAGCCTACATTCCACCAGATGCTAGCAATGACAGAGCTGCAGGCTGCCATTATCATTCAACAGACGGCTCATCCAGATGCCCTTATAATTGTTGCAGGGGAGTTTAACCACTCCAGCCTGAAAAAGTTTTTTCCCCAAATTCTACCAAAATGTAGAGGAGACAATATAATTGACCATGAGTACACGAACAATCCGGAGGCTTACAAAGCCACCCCTCCACCACACTGGTCAGTCGGATCACCACCGGAGTACCTACCCATCATACAGCATGTGAAACCCACAGTGAGGACAGTCAACGTGTGGGCTGAGGGGTCAGACTCATCACTACAGCTCTGGTTTCAACACACAGACTGGAGTTGAATCATATACATCCTCAGTTCTGGATTACATCAACGCCTGCACCAACGATGTCACCACTCATAAACAAATACAGACCTTTCCCAACCAGAAGCCTTGGATGAACAGAGAGGTCAGACTACTGCCGAAGGCACGTGATGCTGCTTTCAGATGCCATGATAATGAGATCTACAGCTCCGCCAGGCCAACCTGAAAAGGGGCCCTGGATGACGAGGAGGCCTACAGAGAGGAGATCACCTAGTGGCCTACAGAGAGGAGATCACCTAGTGGCCTACAGAGAGGAGATCACCTAGTGGCCTACAGAGAGGAGATCACCTAGTGGCCTACAGAGAGGAGATCACCTAGTGGCCTACAGAGAGGAGATCACCTAGTGGCCTACAGAGAGGAGATCACCTAGTGGCCTACATAGAGGAGATCACCTAGTGGCCTACATAGAGGAGATCTTCTAGTGGCCTACAGAGAGGAGATCACCTAGTGGGCTACAGAGAGGAGATCACCTAGTGGCCTACAGAGAGGAGATCACCTAGTGGCCTACAGAGAGGAGATCACCTAGTGGCCTACATAGAAGAGATCACCTAGTGGCCTACAGAGAGGAGATCACCTAGTGGGCTACAGAGAGGAGATCACCTAGTGGCCTACAGAGAGGAGATCACCTAGTGGCCTACAGAGAGGAGATCACCTAGTGGCCTACATAGAGGAGATCACCTAGTGGCCTACAGAGAGGAGATCACCTAGTGGCTTGGTGTGCAGATAACAACCTGGTCATCAATGCCAAGAAAACCCAAGAACTGATTGTGGATTACAGGAAGACAAAAATACATATTCCTGCCTCAGTCCTTATCTCTTAATGAGACCCCGGTGGAACGTGTGGCCAGCTACAAATTCCTGGGTGTCCAGAACTCCAACAACCTATCCTGGTCCCTCAGCGCCACAACCCTGGTCAGAAAGGTGCAACATCGCCTGTGCTTTTTAAGGAAGTTAAAGAAGGTCCACCTATCTACCAACATCCTGGTAAACCTTTAAACGATCAAGTGCATTCCAACCAACTGTGCCACAGTCTGGTACAACGGTTGCTCTGCGGCCAACCGGAGGTCCCTGCAGCAGGTGGAGAAAACCACCCAGTGCCTCATCGGTGCCCAGCTCCCCGCTACCAAAGACATCCAGCCCTAGCGCTGTTTGTGGAGAGCGTGTGGCATGTCAACTGCTGTTAACATGCTGAACTCTGAAACCCTTCGATAACCTTGCAGGCACACTGCTACCTTATTTTATCGGCTTGTTGCACTTTTATTTTTATTTTGCCTTTATTTAACCAGGTTAATCGTTTGAGAACAAGTTCTCATTTACAATCGCGACCTGACCAAGATAAGGCGCAAAGTGCCAGGCGACATGAAGTTACACATAAAACGTATTACACACAAGAAACAGTTACACATATAAAAGTATTCGGTAGGTAAAATAAAATAATAATGTACAATAAGTGCAAATATGGTCTTGGAGTAGAGAGGTAGATTGATGGTAAGTACAATGTCACTACAAGAGAACTAACACAGTGATAGAGAACACGATGCAAATGGCTGTAATTGATAACGTGCAAATGTATACAAACAGCTGTGCAGCCCTATTATATTTGCCATTTGCACAACACATCCTGTGGTATTCCTCATTGATACATCTGGCCCTGCACACTGCTAGCATATTTATTATATTTGCCATTTGCACAACACATCCTGTGGTATTCCTCATTGATACATCTGGCCCTGCACACTGCTAGCATATTTATTATATTTGCCATTTGCACAACACATCCTGTGGTACTCCTCATTGATACATCTGGCATATTTATTATATTTGCCTGCACACTGCTAGCATATTTATTATATTTGCCATTTGCACAACACATCCTGTGGTATTCCTCATTGATACATCTGGCCCTGCACACTGCTAGCATATTTATTATATTTGCCATTTGCACAACACATCCTGTGGTATTCCTCATTGATACATCTGGCCCTGCACACTGCTAGCATATTTATTATATTTGCCATTTGCACAACACCTCCTGTGGTATTCCTCATTGATACATCTGGCCCTGCACACTGCTAGCATATTTATTATATTTGCCATTTGCACAACACATCCTGTGGTATTCCTCATTGATACATCTGGCCCTGCACACTGCTAGCATATTTATTATATTTGCCATTTGCACAACACATCCTGTGGTATTCCTCATTGATACATCTGGCCCTGCACACTGCTAGCATATTTATTATATTTGCCATTTGCACAACACATCCTGTGGTATTCCTCATTGATACATCTGGCCCTGCACACTGCTAGCATATTTATTATATTTGCCATTTGCACAACACATCCTGTGGTATTCCTCATTGATACATCTGGCCCTGCACACTGCTAGCATATTTATTATATTTGCCATTTGCACAACACCTCCTGTGGTATTCCTCATTGATACATCTGGCCCTGCACACTGCTAGCATATTTATTATATTTGCCATTTGCACAACACATCCTGTGGTATTCCTCATTGATACATCTGGCCCTGCACACTGCTAGCATATTTATTATATTTGCCATTTGCACAACACATCCTGTGGTACTCCTCATTGATACATCTGGCCCTGCACACTGCTAGCATATTTATTATATTTGCCATTTGCACAACACATCCTGTGGTATTCCTCATTGATACATCTGGCCCTGCACACTGCTAGCATATTTATTATATTTGCCATTTGCACAACACATCCTGTGGTATTCCTCATTGATACATCTGGCCCTGCACACTGCTAGCATATTTATTATATTTGCCATTTGCACAACACCTCCTGTGGTATTCCTCATTGATACATCTGGCCCTGCACACTGCTAGCATATTTATTATATTTGCCATTTGCACAACACATCCTGTGGTATTCCTCATTGATACATCTGGCCCTGCACACTGCTAGCATATTTATTATATTTGCCATTTGTACAACACATCCTGTGGTATTCCTCATTGATACATCTGGCCCTGCACACTGCTAGCATATTTATTATATTTGCCATTTGCACAACACATCCTGTGGTATTCCTCATTGATACATCTGGCCCTGCACACTGCTAGCATATGTATTATATTTGCCATTTGTACAACACATCCTGTGGTATTCCTCATTGATACATCTGGCCCTGCACACTGCTAGCATATTTATTATATTTGCCATTTGCACAACACATCCTGTGGTATTCCTCATTGATACATCTGGCCCTACACACTGCTAGCATATTTATTATATTTGCCATTTGCACAACACATCCTGTGGTATTCCTCATTGATACATCTGGCCCTGCACACTGCTAGCATATTTATTATATTTGCCATTTGCACAACACCTCCTGTGGTATTCCTCATTGATACATCTGGCCCTGCACACTGCTAGCATATTTATTATATTTGCCATTTGCACAACACCTCCTGTGGTATTCCTCATTGATACATCTGGCCCTGCACACTGCTAGCATATTTATTATATTTGCCATTTGCACAACACATCCTGTGGTACTCCTCATTGATACATCTGGCCCTGCACACTGCTAGCATATTTATTATATTTGCCATTTGCACAACACATCCTGTGGTATTCCTCATTGATACATCTGGCCCTGCACACTGCTAGCATATTTATTATATTTGCCATTTGTACAACACATCCTGTGGTATTCCTCATTGATACATCTGGCCCTGCACACTGCTAGCATATTTATTATATTTGCCATTTGTACAATACATCCTGTGGTATTCCTCATTGATTCATCTGGCCCTGCACACTGCTAGCATATTTATTATATTTGCCATTTGCACAACACCTCCTGTGGTATTCCTCATTGATACATCTGGCCCTGCACACTGCTAGCATATTTATTATATTTGCCATTTGCACAACACATCCTGTGGTACTCCTCATTGATACATCTGGCCCTGCACACTGCTAGCATATTTATTATATTTGCCATTTGCACAACACATCCTGTGGTATTCCTCATTGATACATCTGGCCCTGCACACTGCTAGCATATTTATTATATTTGCCATTTGTACAACACATCCTGTGGTATTCCTCATTGATACATCTGGCCCTGCACACTGCTAGCATATTTATTATATTTGCCATTTGCACAACACATCCTGTGGTATTCCTCATTGATTCATCTGGCCCTGCACACTATTTTATTTGCCTTTTGCACAATGCTTACTGTCTGTACTATCCATTTACCACTTGCACAGATGTTCTCTGCTTCTATTGCCCTCTGCACATTTGCAATTGGCTACATTGTTGAACTGAATACCTGCACATTCACTCATCCATGTCAACTGCACATCCTCACATTGTACTCCGTCTCATTTCACTCATACATTCGCTCAGACACACACTGCCCTGCATATCATTGTTGAACTTCTGGTTGGATGCAAACTGCCTTTTGTTGTACTGTACGTGTACTGTTCAATGACAATAAAGCTGAATCTAATCTCATTTATCACTATCGTGCCCTAACACCAAAAGTGGCGGGTTGTAGTTTGTTCATTTTGGTAAATCATTTTGTCAACTTTGTACAGACCTAACTAATATTAGAAACAGAAACAGACTGGTCTGCCTAATAATAGTATTTAAATATGCATTTGTAAATGCATTCATTGTTATCTTGCACATCAGTGGTGTGGACTCATTAGCACTCAGTGCTACAATGTCCCAATTCTTCAGCGACAAACCCAACAAACAGTACACATGACCTTTGATCCCATCTTGTACCCATAACGACAGTGGGCCGAGCACAGCGGCAGCGATTTCATCTCTGTTTATTATACATGCATCATAGAGCAGCACTCTGTCAGTCATTCTGTGTTCTGAACCATTCATATATAGAGCATGTGTCAAAGGCATGGCCCGTGGGCCAAATCCAGCCCCGCCACATTCATTTATGTGGCACGCGACCGCTAAAAAGGCATAATATGGTATTAAAATAAAAGCATATGCTCCTGTGCAGAATTTCAGTGACCATAAACTATATCTCCCACAATGCATGTTGATTTTGTCTGACAAGTTTGATGGAGTAATGTGGTTTTCTAAACCCGATGAATTAAAGGGATTTATGTTCTAATAACACATATATAACATTCATGAAAACACATTAATGAATAATAATCTAATGCAGAGACAGTTATTTAGTAATATATTAGGGAGTAGTTACATTTATACAGCCTTACGGTTACACCCGGCACCATAACACAGATGTGACCCGGGGTGAGAATGAGTATGACCCTCCTGAATTAGAATATGTGAACTGGCAGTGGACAACACTTTGAGTCTCTGACTCCAGTAGTTCCGTGAAGCTCCAATAACCATCAACCGTCTCTAGTATTTTCATGTCATCTGATTCCCTGTGTCACAAATAAACTGGTCTGCTAGTCAAATAACTCTAGCTGGATATGTTGACTGTGTATATTTGCATCTGTCTGTGTGCCAATGTCAGATTAATTGCAGGGTCAATTAAACCCAGATATAGATAGACAGGGCGGCAGAATGAGCCTGGGGTGGTTGTCTGTGGCAGGGCTGAAGCCAGCTGCACATGGGAACGGCCCGGAAGCAATTCATAGAAATGATAGGGGCACCCAGAACTAATTGGTTGGTAACAATGGGGACAGAGATCTAAAAGGTGAATGTCGAGTGTTTTTACACGTTTAGGAAACCGATTAAATCTCTAAAGGGTTGTAACTCTAATTTACTGTCACATTAATTCAGTCTCTGGCATCATCCCTGATTAAAATGAGATAATAGATGCTTTCAATCATCAGTTTATTTCCGCTTGTTATATATTTGATTTAATAGCAAGGCGGTCATCAGAATTTAAGTGTTACCTGCATTCAGTTGAAGATTATCTGTTGGCTGATTCTGAGAGTGTGGGTTCTGGGTTTACCCTTAAACAATTCTATAGTAAGGAAGTACTTAATGCCCTATTCACTTAGACTCTAAGAAATCTATAAGGGATAAATTGGAACTTGATCTATTCAAATGTGTTGCCTCTTCACAAGGGGGTGATTATGGTGATCTTAACAAGTATTGCCCAATTTAAAGTCTACTTTGTCTAGCAACAATTCTTGAATCATTGATAAATGTGCAGTTTTGCTCCTTCCTGGCAGAGAAATGTATTTTAAATGCAAATCAATCTGGTTTTAGACATCGTAGCACTGTTACTGCCTCTATACTAGTTATGAATGATCTTGTAAATGCTCTGGATGCTAAATTATTATGTGCAGTAAGGCCTTTGATGCTGCTGACTATGGTATCATGTTGAAGAAATTGTCATTAATAGACCTTAGTCCTGCTGCATGTTCTGGTATCATAACTACCTTACTGACAAACACAATCTATTGTGAAGTAATGGAGTTAGGTCAGGTAGTCTTGATGTACACAGAGGTGTTCCTCAGGGATCCACCCTAGGACCTTATTTTTACTATATAAATCGATGCTCAATATTTAAATAGTTGTACATTCAACCTTTATGCTGACGATAAAATTCTATATGTCTGTGCTCCAACAAGTAATGCTGCTATGGCCAGTTTACAGTCTGGTTTTATCAATGTGCAGGTAGCACTTAAACTTAAAGCTTGTACTTAAAACTAGCAAAAACAAATACATGTTGTCAGATAACCTCACTGGACCTCACTTTCTGGATGGACTCCAGTCAGTTATAACACACATCACTGTATTTTATACCATAAAGTTGGTTGGTCCCTAAAACTGCGTAGATCCCTCCATTATTCTATTTTCGTATACAGAGCACTACTCCACAGGCTTCCGGTATACTTCACTGATGACACTGAGATCGTCTGGTTTCAATATTATATCCCAGAGTTGGATAGCATTGCAGACACCTTTTATAACTACCGAGTTGGGCAGTTCTGTCTTCTCTATCAAAGCACCTCATCTGTGGATCAGTATCCAGTCAGAGCTTCATTTAAGTGCATTGGTGTCAATGGGTCCGTTTAATAAAAATATGTTTGATTTTCATAGTGAGAATTGTGTTTGTTTTAATTGACTGTGACAATTACTTTAGTGTATTTGTGAGTTGATGTTCTCAGGGCACGCTTGCAAATGAGACCTTTGTCTCCCTGGTATAATATAAGTTAACGCATCCGCACAAAAACACTCATGGGAAGTTCGACTCTTTAAACTGACTCGGATGTTTTTAGTGTAAACAATGAATCATTCGTACATTTGAGTCTGTAATGCCCAACAAGCTTCCATGCATTTATTGAACCAATGCGTCCATTTATCGGTTAGCAATTTTTCTCTGCGAACATAAAAACAGACAGATATCAGATTCAGTGGTTGGGTAAAACTCCGCTGCCAGCAGTTTTAAATAACGAAACAATCAGATAGGATTGTTTAGGGGAGTAGGCTTCTGTTTGTCTACTATTTGTCTGCTGATTGCGGTGCCTTCAAGATAAACCGTTTCAAGGAATTTATCCAAGATATTGGAGCTGCTAAGGGGTTTTGACAAGCACTCGGCCCAGGGATGACCAGTGATGATTTCCATTTGACATCGACACCAAACTCCTTACAGGTAGGCCATGTGGTTCTGTGTATTGTGGACTTTTGTTTGTTTGATCAGTGGTCAACATTAGCTACTGATGACATTGGCTTTAACATAAGAATCCATCTATAAAATTAGGAGTTGTGTTCTTGTGGGTAAAACATTGCTGTGCTCAACGTGGATCCCAGGGTTTAATAGCCAAGCATTTGAAAAAACCTACACAGATCCATTTCCTGAACTGCATATAAACGGTATATGGTGCCCTCTGTAATTATTGGGGCGATTACAGATATTGTCATTTGTTTGGGTTTGAGGCAGCACATCTAACAGAAGCAGTGTGAAATTATTTTCCTTTATTCTAATATATATATATATATATTTTTAATAGTGCTCGATTTGAGGCCCCTGATGTGAGACCTTTAGAAAATGCCTCCCACTGATTCTACCAATGGTTTATCGGTGGTCTTGTTTGTGCATTTGTGAGTGTGGTGTGTGTGTGTGAATTGTTTCCAATACCTCTGGGGTTAGGGCATTGTTGTCCGACGTCTGACTGGAGAGCAGGACATGCGTAAAGCCCTCCTCCTTCCTGACAACAATGTCACGGAATCGACAGTTGGTCTCATTCTGTCGCACGTTGTACCGAAGCCTCTTGTCAAAAACATAGCCTTTGTTGTCGCCGAGCTTTCTCTTCACAGAACTTTGCAGATTAATCCCACCGTTGGAAAGTGTGGAACCTGTTGGAACATAGAGAGAACGGGTGAGGATCAGAGAAGCGATATTCAGTGGCCCAGCTTGGAGTGGGGTGTATCTAAATGTAAGGGTCACAATTTGACATGTTTAATAACTGACAGGTCAAAGGTCAAATAAACTGATTATCGAACTATCCTGCAAACAAATGGTTGGCCACTGCAGTCATTTACGATATTTTGGATAAACGATTTACCCATGTTAATCACAGTAATTAATGGTGTTATTAAATAAGCCAACTGCTAGTCAAACGTAGTCTAGGTTATGAAGAAAAATATATTTGTCGATAAAGTTGTCATTTCTAAATGGTGAAACCAAAATTTACAAAAAGCCTTCAAATCCCGACTACTGGAGTATCAAGTCAAAGGAAGAAACCATCGTTACTATATGTAATGACTGCCCTCACATATTGTCATTTTACTACGGCAGAAATGAGAAAGGAGTTCAGGAATGTAATCATTAACTTAATGAAGCTAGTTTTGGACTGTGACCCAGAACTGCAGTCACACCATACTGAGTCAAGAGAATCTCAGAGAGCATTTAACTAAAGGTCACTGAAACATCCCAAGCTCTTTTTAAATCCTGTTTCCTGTTTTGTAAATTCTACTATGACAGTAGCTAAATGTCCCGACTTCAATGATTGTCCAGTGGTTTTCATGTACCTTGTTCCATGGTCTGTAACCTGAATAAATACAGTAGTGAAGAGAAGAATACATTTCTTGTCAGTGCCGCCAACATGAGTGAATCAGCCCTGACTTTACCGCTCCCATTGACCTCATCACCTTCCTAAAGGACAGGATGGTGGCCACATGTCTACTGATGAGGGAGCACATGTCCTCAGGTACAAACTGCAGACCTACAATACCATTACAGAGTGGTGGGAGTCTGCCAGGGAGATAAAGTGCTAGAACACAACAATGAACATGAAGGTCTCCCTACTCAACGACAGCATGAGACAACCCCAGAGATCACAGAACAGATCCATCACATTGTCTTAAAAGCCGACGCTGTGTCAGGGGCTCACAGGATGACAGAATTCCTTGGAGGCAAGGAACGTCGGAAGACAAGTTCCATTTGGGAGGATGCGGGTGGTTCAACAGATGTGTATTTGGAGAAGATAGTCCTGCAGTTCCAGCGTATCTTCTTCACCACGCCGAGGCAAACAACACTTCATCATCATCATCATCACAAAGCCACTGAGACGGGTAGAAGATCCAAATGAGATCCCCCTAAATGCTAGAATCACACTGGAGAATGGCTAGTAAGGATGTCATGGACATTTGAAGATGTCATAGAAGCATTGATGAGTGACTGGTTGTGTCCCCGTCACCATGGTTCTGAGACCCGGCTGGTCCATCCTGTTCTGCAGGTACTTCAAGCGGTTTGATGCCTACTTGTGGCTAAGGGCTGATGATCTGATCTAGTGGCCCGTAGAAGCACACTACATTTATACACATTTACCTTGACCTTAGCAGAGGGTACTGGCCGTGACCTCTGGCCTTGGAGGACTGCGACAAGACTGTCCGCATTCCTCTAGACAGGCTGTTCTAGGACGTTGCCCTACCAAGATACGGTCCATCCAGGAATGGCCCAGGGACAAGAAAGGAGTCTGTGTGCTCCTATTTCACCACAGCTGGATATAGTGATTGTGCTGATTGTCTCTCTCTATTTAGGCTGAGGAGACACCTACCTCAGCCACTTTGAGCAGCTACAGGGGACAGTAGATGCAATTCTTACCATATTCTTACCGTGCCACTGATTTCACCAGTTCTAGGAACAGCATTCTTTCTATCACTCACAATTTTCTACAGTATGCTAGATAGAAATTGCCACTCATTACTTTTTTTGTATTTTACACAGTACAGGACCAGAACTATTGATTACTTCTTGTGCTTTGGATTACTCAAGTTACTGGAAAAGTTTAATAAAGGACCACTTATAATACACAATTTAACTTTATTCTTTCTTTCCTTTTTTAAGAGTCACATCCCCTCAAATGGTGATGTAACTGTTCTCTTGATCCTGTTATAAATACAATTGTTCAGTCTATAGTATTTTCTGTTCAAGCCTTTTCTGGTCAAGTCATTTCTGGTCAAGTCACAAGTGTATGTAACAGGGGATTGAGCCAAAACTTTTTATATCAGTAGAATTTCCCCTAAAAAACAATAGGAAGTATGAAATATCCCTTTTAGACGACTCACCTAGTTCATTGACCAATGGCGTCCCAGTGTCCTCTCCTTCTCCAACTTCCCTCTCTATCCTGCCCCCCTGGTCCTGGGTCAATCTGTGTGTCCTGGCCGCTGCCCCGTACAGTAGAGGGTCCGACTCTCCATTCTGTAGTCCGTTATGGGGGCCCCTTACAGGGGGCACAAACTGCAGTCCCCCTGGAGACACCTTGTACGTCATGGCTTTGGTCATCCCGTGCGGATAAACATGCTTCGGCCCTCCTCTTCCTCCTCCAGTTCCTCCTCGACTCACCTTCTTCTGCTTTTGACAATCCCCAGTACCAACCTCCAGTCCCTCACTCATCCTTAACACTGGCACTGAACCCACCTCAGCCGCTGGACCGCCACAAGACTTTTTCTTCCTGCGTGCCTCTGCCTGGCCTCTAATACTTTCCGGGGCCATTGGACATGCGGTGGGGAGGTGTGGTCCAACCCCCCCTGGGGCCTCTCCGGGTCTCCCCGGTCCCCCTGTCACCCCGGGGGGCAGTTTGGGGGGTTTGGTATGCCTGTGTCCGGGGTACAGATGTAGGCTGTTGAACTGATCTATGAACTCCTCACAGTGCAGCAGGTGATGTTCCGGTTCCCAGGTGTCCTCCTTGCTTCCGTAACCCTTCCAGCGGATCAGGTATTCCCACTTGCCCTTCTTGTTTCGCCGCTTATCAACAATCCGCTCTACCTACAGGAAGAGAGGCGCAAGAACATGTGGCTTTTAGAATTGTCTATGAAATTGCTCTGCGTTTGGCTTAATAACAACTGCTTATGTACCATATGTATTCATAAAAAAATTATGCACAGTATAATATTTCAATTTATTTGAAATCAAAGATGAAACCAACAACTGTTTGAATCTCTCCTCTGTAACTTGTTACTGAAATCAGATAAATGTCACAGTATTTTTCCATGGGTGACTCTTCAGACATGCTCAATGGGTCAATAGTCTGCTCAAGCGATTGCCTTCTCAATCTTGTCAACATGTAGCCAAAAAAGTGGAGCAGACAACCTAGCACCAGTCTGTCCTTCGAGATAAAAACATCGATGGGACCTCTAGGGAACGCTGTGTATCTTCAGAGGGCAGGCTCCATCCCATGGGTTGCAGAAGACGTAGAAACCTAAACCAATAAACTATTCTACTGTGGTGAAATGGCATCTTCTGCTGCGGCCTCCAGGTGGCAGATTGGCCGGGTGGAACCGTGCTGCCAAATACTGGTCAGACACTGGTCCAAATGTTGGGCAGACACTGGTCCAAATGTTGGGGGGACACTGGTCCAAATGTTGGGTGGACACTGGTCCAAATGTTGGTCAGACACTGGTCCAAATGTTGGGGGGACACTGGTCCAAATGTTGGGTGGACACTGGTCCAAATGTTGGTCAGACACTGGTCCAAATGTTGGGCGGACACTGGTCCAAATGTTGGGTGGACACTGGTCCAAATGTTGGGTGGACACTGGTCCAAATGTTGGGGGGACACTGGTCCAAATGTTGGGTGGACACTGGTCCAAATGTTGGGTGGACACTGGTCCAAATGTTGGGCAGACACTGGTCCAAATGTTGGGTGGACACTGACACTGGTCCAAATGGGACACTGGTCCAAATGTTGGACACTGGTGGTCAGACAAATGTTGGTCATGTTGGGGGACACTGGTCCAAATGTTGGGTGGACACTGGTCCAAATGTTGGTCAGACACTGGTCCAAATGTTGGGTGGACACTGGTCCAAATGTTGGGTGGACACTGGTCCAAATGTTGGGGACACTGGTCCAAATGTTGGTCCAAATGGGGACACTGGTCCAAATGGACACTGGTCCAAATGTGGGGGACACTGGTCCAAATGTTGGTCCAAAGACACTGGTCCAAATGTTGGGGGACACTGGTCCAAATGTTGGGTGGACACTGGTCCAAATGTTGGTCAGACACTGGTCCAAATGTTGGGTGGACACTGTTCCAAATGTTGGGTGGACACTGGTCCAAATGTTGGTCAGACACTGGTCCAAATGTTGGGGGACACTGGTCCAAATGTTGGGTGGACACTGGTCCAAATGTTGGGTGGACACTGGTCCAAATGTTGGGTGGACACTGGTCCAAATGTTGGGCAGACACTGGTCCAAATGTTGGGTGGACACTGGTCCAAATGTTGGGTGGACACTGGTCCAAATGTTGGGTGGACACTGGTCCAAATGTTGGGGGGACACTGGTCCAAATGTTGGGTGGACACTGGTCCAAATGTTGAGTGGACACTGGTCCAAATGTTGGTCAGACACTGTTCCAAATGTTGGGTGGACACTGGTCCAAATGTTGGTCGGACACTGGTCCAAATGTTGGTCAGACACTGGTCCAAATGTTGGGTGGACACTGTTCCAAATGTTGGGTGGACACTGGTCCAAATGTTGGTCAGACACTGGTCCAAATGTTGGGCAGACACTGGTCCAAATGTTGGGTGGACACTGGTCCAAATGTTGGGGGACACTGGTCCAAATGTTGGGTGGACACTGGTCCAAATGTTGGTCAGACACTGGTCCAAATGTTGGGGGACACTGGTCCAAATGTTGGGTGGACACTGTTCCAAATGTTGGTCAGACACTGGTCCAAATGTTGGGTGGACACTGTTCCAAATGTTGGGTGGACACTGGTCCAAATGTTGGTCAGACACTGGTCCAAATGTTGGGGGACACTGGTCCAAATGTTGGGTGGACACTGGTCCAAATGTTGGGTGGACACTGGTCCAAATGTTGGGTGGACACTGGTCCAAATGTTGGGCAGACACTGGTCCAAATGTTGGGTGGACACTGTTCCAAATGTTGGGTGGACACTGGTCCAAATGTTGGGTGGACACTGGTCCAAATGTTGGTCAGACACTGGTCCAAATGTTGGGTGGACACTGGTCCAAATGTTGGGTGGACACTGGTCCAAATGTTGGTCAGACACTGTTCCAAATGTTGGGTGGACACTGGTCCAAATGTTGGGTGGACACTGGTCCAAATGTTGGTCAGACACTGGTCCAAATGTTGGTCCAAATGTTGGTCAGACACTGGTCCAAATGTTGGGTGGACACTGTTCCAAATGTTGGGTGGACACTGGTCCAAATGTTGGGTGGACACTGTTCCAAATGTTGGGTGGACACTGGTCCAAATGTTGGTCAGACACTGGTCCAAATGTTGGGCAGACACTGGTCCAAATGTTGGGTGGACACTGGTCCAAATGTTGGGGGACACTGGTCCAAATGTTGGGTGGACACTGGTCCAAATGTTGGGTGGACACTGGTCCAAATGTTGGGTGGACACTGGTCCAAATGTTGGGTGGACACTGGTCCAAATGTTGGGTGGACACTGGTCCAAATGTTGGGTGGACACTGGTCCAAATGTTGGGGGACACTGGTCCAAATGTTGGGTGGACACTGGTCCAAATGTTGGGTGGACACTGTTCCAAATGTTGGGTGGACACTGTTCCTGCTGGCTTAAAACTGTATTCCTCCCCTGCCATCGTGCAGCTTTTTTGGGGTTAATATTTATTTTGAGTCCCAATTGGTCTAAGATAAAGGTTAAGGGTAATGGTTAAGGCTGGAGCTTGGTTTAAGATAAAGGTTAAGGTAAGGGTTAAGGCTGGGGCTGGATTTATGATTAAGGTTAAGGGTAATGGTTAAGACTGGGGCTTGCTTTAAGCTAAAAGTTAAGGGTTTGTTACTAGTTAACATGTTACTGATAGAGCATTTCCAGAAACATATTTTACTCAATACAACTCTCAAAATAAAATGTTTCCTTCCCTCCATTTGGTCCCAAGCAGCTGCTTGGGAGCTTTTAACAATTCACCCTGCAGACTGCTTCTGGAAGATTCCGGAAGCCACCAGATTTATTTGAGAGCATGGGTGCAACTCAGTTATATAAAAGAAATGGTCAGAAGTCTGTAAACCTTATATTCACAATATGAGAGATGGTCCTCATGGATAAAATGACTGGCCACACACCTGTGTAGACATATATACACATCTATGACTGAACAGAATGATCTCTAATGGGAAATAATCTGTGTCAGATAATCTGTGTTCCTTTCAAATCACTTGCACCATACAACAGGCATTCTTTCCAAACTCTATAGGCCATTTTCACAGATACAGATTAGGCGGTGTCCCTAACTACAAATCTACACAGTCCTTAATTGGAAAAACTACATAATTTAAAAAAAATCCATGGCCATGTTTTATCTGTGTGAAACATGTCCATAATCCACATTACTCAAACTGTAAAGTGCATTTCAGGGCAGCATATCACATATCCATGCAAAAAGAAGGCGAAACATGTCAGATTGTTCTAGACTAGCACAGATAAACACACACACTTTATTTGCCAACTTCATGAATTACTTGTGTTTATTGGCTTTAGGGGAGTGTCAGTTCCTAAAAGTACATTCTGTAATGGGTTGTCATGGAAGATAGATTGAGGCCACATGCACTGTAGGCAAGAGATAAGAAGTGCCATGTAGAGAAGGAACCCTGTCACAGTTCAAATAACCAACAATAAAGTATTATTGCTGTACATGTTTATGTAATTATGTTAGTGTTTTAATGCAACACTAACAAACTACCGTGTTGACTATAGAAAATACAATGTTTTGATACACTATAAGCTTATTTCAATGCGAAAATAAAGACATTTTTAGGACTCCCCAATAACAGAAGAATATCGCTAGAGGTATATTGCAATAATAAAAATTATTAGTATGTTTGCATCTGCTTATGTTGGCAATATTTGTCAAATGCCAAATGTTGTAGAGTAAAATGTGTTCCATTTGTCTTACACAGATACACTGTTTGGATGATATAGTGAGTATTTGAACAGGGAGAGAGTGATAAGATGGTTCTGACAGCAGAGTACATTTATATACAAGTAATTTAGCACTCTTTTAGAGTGCCTACATTCTCAAACTCCCACCGGAGTCAAATCTTGGCTTGGAAAGCTTTAACCATGGCAATATGGAACCGTTATAGTAGAAGTACAGTAGACTACAGTAAGTATTTTACTGTTTAGGCCTGTATTACAGCAATAGCAAAAACATGTACAAGTATGTGGAAATTACATCAAGAAAGAAATACCCGTTAACAAAAATAAATAAATGATCATTTATCAAAAACCTGAATTGCCTTATAGGGTCTAGATTGTTTACTCTGCCCAACATTGCACGATCGATTCTTGTCTCCTACTCTTTGCTATGGAGCGTGCCAATCTGACAATCTGCAACAGAATTTAAAAGTGCTAGTGAAATGCCTAAGAAAGTGTCTTGATTAAATTGATTTCATATATCATATATCATATATTTCATAGTTTGGTCCTCTGAATTATCACATTTCTGATGCACACAGCAGGGTATCAGTCATAAATAGACATCTTTCTGTATATTTACGAGGCACATTTGTCAATATATAATTCACATAGAAAAAGTAAGATTTAGCTCAACACAGCTGTTTTTTTACTATATGAATCCGGTATTTCCCAGTTAAATTCTTTACAGATTAAATGAGACTGATGGGTTATTTGATTTATCAGTTGCTCTTTACCAGGGTTACTTACAGTAGTTTCTTACTGTAGGTCAACATGTTATGTTACTTGACACCTTGTAAACATTAAGTGTCGACCTCAACTCAAATCATTACTTATGGCCAGGGCCTGAAGTTAACGTTTTTGGCCACCAGCCACTGTGGCAGGTGGATTTTGAAATCTACCTGCCACACTGGTTTTTTACCAGCCAAAATGTTTTGTGCCTAAAATAAAGGTGAATAAACAGAAAATGCATAAGAATGTTTCTTGAACTTGTACAGAATACACATTAAAGTGCTGTCGAGTTATTAACCAACTTACCCAATCTCATTTATGACTAGATCAACATAATGACTTACAACTGTATCTGACCTGGTGTGGCAGGCGTTTAGAATAGAAAATAACAAATATAAACAGCCAATCATCTCACTGAAGGTCTCATTTATTTAGTTAACACCTGCAAGTTAACTGCAATCCATTAGTCACTTTTTAGATTAACAATAAACATAACATTTATATCAAAATACTATTTTTAAGTTTGTACTAGGGTTGCACGATATTGACAAAATGTGATATTGCCATATTGATCATGAATATTGCGATATCGATATTAATTTCGATATTATTAAACATATGTAAAAACACAAAAGTTATGGGAAAATGCCTCAAAATAGATGAATATATATAAACAAAATCGATTGTGGCGTTTGCACTCATCCTATAGTGGCTTGTGGTGGTTTTTAAGATGGGAAAATAGGTCGGTTGTATTTCCTGTTGCCCGGTGTATCATCATACCGCAGGGTTTGCAGAGTACAACAGATTGAGCGACATTAGTTTGCTGAAACTTTTCTTAAACTTCTCTAACTCGCTTTTTCACGCTTTGTCCGGGGGTCTCTATTTCTCTTCACTCACGTAGTCGGAGTTAACACATACGTCACGTGTTCGATCGGGTCTGTTCGTTTAGTGGACCCGTTTGCTGTCACTTGCATGTGACAGGGGAACTGGCCAATGAAACGTGTTCATTATATATAGTTTTCAATCGTGCGCTTAAATCGAACACAACTAAGCCACAAAGCCAACCGACGCATCTCTTCACAAAATAAAATGTATAAATAAATATCGCACTTCTTGCGACATTTTCGATATTGACATTGTGCAACGTGATATTTTATTTTTGGAACCGTCCTCCTCATCCTCTTTTCGTTGCTCTACAGCCGGCAACCTCTTCACGCCAGCATTTTGTCTCGAACGTCCAAGAAAATAGCGGGGCTTACTTAACAAAAACAATAGGCTACGTGATTGGTCAACAACAGAATGCTTGCTCGATGTTGTGTTGTCTTATTGGCTAACCGCCAACGTGGCAGGTAGATTGACGGTTTCACCCGACAATCACAAAAGTTACCCGCATTTGGCGGGTGGGCGGGTGCCAATTTCATGCCCTGCTTATGGGCTCTATTCCAATAACTTACAAGTTAAAAAGTATTTTGGAATAGAAGACAAACCAGTAATAAAAGACTGCAATTATAATTTAAGGAATATGTACACAATGAATATCAAATATCAGTTGCTCAGAGTTTGGCAGTGAGCAGGTCTGCATGCATGTGTGTATTTTGGACATGTGTGTGTGTGTGTGTGTGTGTGTTTGGGAATTGAGAAGAGGTAAAATATTTAATGAATCCTGTCTGTTCTAGACAGTATGCATTGGTACCATGTGTCAGTCAACCCAGTAAGAAAAGACAAAATGAGTTGGTTTGCTGAAGTCTGACTATTTATAACAAAGTGGGTCTTAATATACAATCACACAGTGAAGGAAGATATGATTGGATTCCCTGCTGATTTTGTACATTTTCCCACTGACATGGTATTTGAACAGTGAGAGACATAATGACACATTTCAAAGAAGTTATAAATAACTTCACTTATTTGAAATGCGTTCTGTATTTTGTTGTTTGTTGTTCTGTCTGTCACCGTTTAAATAAACCTTGTGTTTGTCAGTGGTCAAATATAATAAATCAGCAGGGGATCTAATAATGTCTTCCTCCACTGTATCCTGTACATTACTATGACATCCCTTTAGCTTGTATCCTCCTGGCAAATAAGACGTCCTAAAGAGGAACCAAAGGGTGTGATACAGGAGGAGGGTGTGATACAGCAGGAGGGTGTGATATAGGAGGAGCCAGAGGGTGTGATACAGGAGGAGACAGAGGATGTGATATAGGAGGAGACAGAGGGTGTGATACAGGAGGAGCCAGAGGGTGTAATACAGGAGGACCCAGAGGGTGTGATACAGGAGGAGCCAGAGGGTGTGATACAGGAGGAGCCAGAGGGTGTGATACAGGAGGAGCCAGAGGGTGTGATACAGGAGGAGCCAGAGGGTGTGATACAGGAGGAGCCAGAGGGAGTGATACAGGAGGAGCCAGAGGGTGTGATATAGGAGGAGCCAGAGGGTGTGATACAGGAGGAGCCAGAGGGTGTGATATAGGAGGAGCCAGAGGGTGTGATACAGGAGGAGCCAGAGGGTGTGATACAGGAGGAGCCAGAGGGTGTGATACAGGAGGAGCCAGAGGGTGTGATACAGGGTGTGATACAGGAGGAGCCAGAGGGAGTGATATAGGAGGAGGGTGTGATACAGGAGGAGCCAGAGGGAGTGATACACACCTGATCATAAAGAGATATCCTAATGACTCGTTTGTTTGTTTTACAGACAGCCTTGAGAATATTGTGTCACTTGATACATTCTCTGTATTTGCACTTTGATTAAAAAGAAATTATACTGAAGAAAAGCAAATTTTTAAGATGGTTCACATCTCCATTTATTATTTGTTTACAGTACAAATGGAGAAAACCGAGTAAGAGATTACCAGGTACTAACTTGAACACACACTGAAGTAAAATAATTGCAATAACTTTTGCAACTAGCAATGTGCCCAGTTCCGATCCACACGCTAAGATGACCAGCAGAGCAGCAAACTGAGTGAGTAACCTGAATAATAGACCAGCATATTGGATTACCAAATCTTAAATGTGGTAGAAGCGATGCCGATGTCAAACTAAGGGTTACCTGACTGAACTAGCTGTGCTTATTCATTTATTAGTTTAAACTCTTCTGTTGCTAGTTAGAACCACTATTTTAAAAACGTCCTATTTTCTTAATAACATATTTTAACTGTTTAATTTTTGATTTTGCAATGTTGTTTTCCTAACTGGTTTAAGGGAAGGGTTTTCAACTAAGACGGTCACCTGAAACTTAGTTATGAAAATAAAAATGTTATTTTTCCTGTTTAATTGCTCCATAAAAACATATCTCATACTGATGTCTGCTCCAAATAGGTCTCAAAAATCTTGAGAGTATTTGGGATCTTTGTTATGCCAAGAGAGGTCAGTCATAGAAGGACATTTCTCATTTAAATAACCAATGCTCATCATAAGCAAATCAAATATACTATCAGGAAAATGGCTTCTCAACAAAAGACACCATCTTTATTCGAATACACCCTGAGATCACAGTTTGCATAATATGTCATCAGAATACATGTACTGCTTTGTAATATAATTGTACCACAGGAGGAAGGCCTTTCCATTCACATTTCCCAAATCCGTGTTTTCCCCATCTTAGAGAGTTTCTGTTTTCCCCACCAACATCAGGGAAGGTTAATGGATCTTGCAGGTTAATGCTTTACAACATTTGCGGAGTACAACCTTTCCTCAAAGGAAGCAGCACTGTTACTGATCTAGGCAGATTCTTTAATGTCTCAACAACTACAATTTGTAAGATGGAAAGGATCCCTGTGTTTGCCAGTACACCCCTTAAACTGATCCAAAATGCCAGTGGCGGTGTGGTGATCTCCCATATCACCCTGGTCCTACATGCTCCAGTGTCTTCCAATTGATGCTTATCTCCAAGCATCATGATGCTTACATATGAAGATTAACTCCCAGCTTTATCTTAACCATGTTCAAACCCAAAACAACCCTATCTGAGCTCACCATTCTTTCACCTCTGGTCTCCTGGCTCTTACTCTGCCCGAACCCTAACTCTTACCCTCTTCTCTGTCCTTGCCACCCAGTAGTAGTAGCAGCTTCCCCTTGAACTTGGGACAACCCAGAACCTGTCCAATTTTAGACAACGAAAGCATCAGCATTGTTTTGGAAGAAAGGGATGAAGCAGAAAACACAATTGTCATGAGAGCACTGCCGCACCTCGCTACCCGATGCCACACCCTCACCGCTGATCTTCCCCAGCGACACAGAAGGAGGGTGACAGACAGCCAGGAGAAGGTGAGTGGAGGGGTTGTCCAGGATTCCACCGCCTACTGCCATACCTCCAAAACTGCTACTGTGAGGCCAGCTCGAGCGCCGCTGCCTCGTTCATACTAATAAAACAACTCCTTATAGGCCAGAACACTTGTTATGTGTCAGTTCCCTGTATCCCTCCCTGTTTCAATTGTCAAAGAGTATCAACTAAAATAAGTAGAAAGTACCCTCATCACAGCCCTTATTTGAAGGTGCAAGGGTAGTGTGTGTGTGTTCGTGAGTACAGAGAGGTAAATATGTGTCTGTGTTGGTGAGTACACAAAGAGCAGTTTGTGTGTGTGTGTGTCTGTGTGCGTGTGTGTTGGTCAGTACACAGATGGCAATGCGTGTAAGTGTTGGTGAGTACAGAGGGCAGCGAGGTGTGTGTGTTGGTGAATACACAGAGGGCAGTGTGTGTGTGTGTGTTGGTGAGTACAGAGGGCAGTGAGTTGTGTGTGTGTGTTGGTGAGTACACAGAGGGCAGTGAGGTGTGTGTGTGTTGGTGAGTACACAGAGGGCAGTGAGGTGTGTGTGTTGGTGAGTACACAGAGGGCAGTGAGTGTGTTTGTGTGTGTCTGTGTGTTGGTGAGTGCACAGAGGGCAGTGTGTGTGTGTGTGTTGGTGAGTGCACAGAGGGCAGTGTGTGTGTGTGTGTTGGTGAGTGCACAGAGGGCAGTGTGTTGGGGTCTGAACAGGGCAGCAGGGATGCCTCTAGGTGTTTGTTGTCCCCTATCGGAGGCAGCTGCCCTGCGTGGCCTCTAATTTGGCCTCTAAGTGGCCATTTTAATCCGCTGTTGTGATTCATTTATTTGTGTCCTTGGTTGCTACCTCTTCTTTTTTGTGTGGTACGTTAAGTCATTAAAGAACGTTATGTTTCACGCCACTTCGGACATGTTTCACGAAAGATAGAGGGAAAAGGAGCGAGACCCTGCCTGGAGGAAGCCCAGGGCCCTCGTCTGGAGCCAGGCCCAGACGGCGGGCTCGAAAGCGAGCGTCTGGTGGCCGGGTTTGCCACGGAGCCCGGCCGGGCACAGCCCGAACGAGATACGTGGCATCTCTCCTCTCCATCCTGTGGGCCCACCACTCACAGGAACAACCGCAGGGGTCGATGCGCTGTCATATGGGTGGCAGTGAAGGTGGGGGGTCTCGACGGATCAGACCCGGGCGGCAGAAGCTTGCTTTGGGGACGTGGAACGTCACCTCGCTGGGGGGGAAGGAGCCAGAACTTGTGCGTTCTTGGAGCGATACCAGATGGATCTGGTGGGACTTACCTCTACGCACAACCGTGGCTCTGGAAGCTTACTCCTGGATAGGGGTTGGACTCTGTTCTTCTCTGGAGTTGCCCAGGGTGAGAGGCGGCGGGCTGGTGTGGGGATACTCACGAGCCCACGTCTGAGCACGGCGGTGTTGGAGTTTACCCCGGTGGATGAGAGGTTTGCCACCCTACGCCTAAGGGTGGTGGGGGGGGAAAGCTCTGACTGTTGTTTGTGCTTATGCACCAAACAGCAGTTCGGAGTATTCAGCCTTCTTGGAGACCCTGAAGGGAGTCCTATATAGGGCTCCAGTAGGGGACTCCATCATTCTGCTGGGAGACTTCAACGCACATGTGGGCATCGATGGAGACACCTGGAGAGGCGTGATTGGGAGGAACGGCCTCCCTGATCTAAACCCGAGCGGTCGTTTGTTATTGGACTTCTGTGCTAGTCATGGATTGTCTATAGCAAACACCATGTTCGAACATAAGGAGGCGCATAAGTGTACATGGTACCAGAGCACCCTAGGCCGAAGGTCAATGATCGATTTTGTGATCGTATCGGCTGATCTAAGGCCGCATGTTTTGGACACTCGGGTGAAGAGAGGGTCAGAGCTGTCAACTGATCACCATCTGGTAGTGAGTTGGATCAGAGGGTGGGGAAAGACTTTGGACAGACCAGGTAAGCCCAAACGGGTAGTGCGGGTGAACTGGGAACGTCTGGAGGAGGCCCCTGTCCGAAAGATCTTCAACTCACACCTCCGGCGGAGCTTTTCAGGCATCCCTGTGGAGGTTGGGGGCATTGAACCTGAGTGGGCAATGTTCAAAGCTTCTATTGCTGAAGCTGTGGCGGTCCTAGGTGCCTCAAGGGGTGGTAACCCTAGAACACCGTGGTGGACCACGGTGGTCAGGGAAGCTGTCCGACTGAAGAAGGAGGCCTTCAGGGATATGCTATCCCTGGGGACTCCGGAGGCAGTGTCAGAGGCAAAGCAGCGGGTGTGGGAGAAGTTTGGAGAAGGACTTTCGGTCGGCACCAAAATGCTTCTGGAAAACCGTTCGGCACCTCAGAAGGGGAAAACGGGGAACCATCCAAGCTGTGTACAGTAAGGATGGGACACTGTTGACCTCAACTGATGATGTGATCGGGCGCTGGAAAGAGCATTTTGAGGAGCTCCTGAATCCGACCTACACGCCCTCTAGTATAGAGGCAGAGCTGGAGGCTGATGGAGGGTCATCGTCAGTTTCCTTGGGGGAAGTCGCTGAGGTAGTCAAACAACTCCACAGTGGCAAAGCCCCAGGGACTGATGAGATTCGTCCAGAAATGCTAAAAGCTTTGGGTGGGGAAGGGCTGTCTTGGTTGACACGCCTCTTCAACATTGCATGGAAGTCTGGGACAGTGCCAGAGGAGTGGCAGATCGGGGTGGTGGTTCCCCTCTTCAAAAAGGGGGACCAGAGAGTGTGTGCCAATTACAGAGGTATCACACTCCTCAGCCTCCCTGGTAAAGTGTACTCCAAATGCTGGAAAGGAGGGTTCGGCCAATATTCGAACCTCAGATTGAAGAGGAACAATGCGGTTTTTGTCCTGGCCGGGGAACCACGGACCAGCTCTTTACTCTCGCAAGGATCCTGGAGGGGGCCTGGGAGTATGCCCATCCAGTCTACATGTGTTTTGTGGATCTGGAGAAGGCGTATAACCGGGTACCCCGGGATCTTTTGTGGGAGGTGCTGCGGGAGTATGGGGTGAGGGGGTCTCTTCTCAGGGCCATCCAATCTCTGTACGCTCAAAGCATGAGCTGTGTCCGTGTCCTCGGCAGTAAGTCGGATTCGTTCCCGGTGGGGGTTGGCCTCCGCCAGGGCTGCGCTTTGTCACCAATCCTGTTTGTAATATTCATGGACAGGATATCAAGGTGTAGTCATGGGGGGGAGGGGTTCCCGTTCGGTGGGCTGATGGTTACATCACTGCTTTTTGCGGATGATGTGGTCCTGATGGCCTCATCGGTAGGTGACTTTCAGCACTCACTGGATCGGTTCGCAGCCGAGTGTGAAGCGGCTGGGATGAGGGTTAGCACCTCTAAATCTGAGGCCATGACTCTCAGCAGGAAACCGGTGGAGTGCCTACTCCGGGTAGGGAATGAGTCCTTACTCCAAGTGAAGGAGTTCAAGTACCTCGGGGTCTTGTTCGCGAGTGAGGGAACAATGGAGCGGGAGATTGGTCGGAGGATCGGAGCAGCGGGGGCGGTGTTGCATTCGCTTCACCGCACCGTTGTGACGAAAAGAGAGCTGAGCCGAAAGGCAAAGCTCTCGATCTACCGGTCAATCTTTGTTCCTACCCTCACCTATGGTCATGAAAGCTGGGTCATGACCGAAAGAACGAGATCGCGGGTACAAGCGGCCGAAATGGGTTTTCTCAGAAAGGTGGCTGGCCTCTCCCTTAGGGATAGGGTGAGAAGCTCAGTCATCCGAGAGGAACTCGGAGTAGAGCCGCTGCTCCTTTTCATAGAAAGGAGCCAGTTGAGGTGGTTCGGGCATCTTGTACGAATGCCACCTGGGCGCCTCCCTAGAGAGGTGTTCCAGGCACGTCCAGCTGGGAGGAGACCTCGGGGAAGACCCAGGACTAGGTGGAGAGATTATATCTCCACACTGGCCTGGGAACGCCTCGGGATTCCCCAGTCAGAGCTGGCTAATGTTGCCCAGGAAAGGGAAGTTTGGGGTCCCCTGCTAGAGCTGCTACCCCCGCGACCCGACCCCGGATAAGCGGTTGAAGATGAGATGAGAGATGAGATGTTTCACGCCTGCTCTGCACCTGTGTCCTACCTACAAACCAAGTATAACAGACTGAACTACCGCCAAAGAACACAGCTGAGCTGGACCATGGAAGAGCTCCTTAGTGGTAAGAAACTTGTCTCAGAGGAGGAGTACCTCTTCGGCCTAGCCCTGGACCCAACCAGTTATCCATTGCAGCTCAGACGCTGGCCGACACCTCGTCTGCAGTCCCAACAGCAGTTCCTGAAGAACCCCCATAACATTTTTGGATGGGGGCCACAGGGTGCTGTTGAAGAAGCTGAAAGAGGAGCCCCACTATGATTGGGGTTTGTATGACAGCTCCTGTTACTATGGGGGCAGTAGTGTTCTGAGGTGTCGGAGTAAAGAGGTTCTCCAGTCTCCCAACTCTTGGGAGGTCTGTGATGAGCCCATGTGGAATGCAGAACTGGTGAAGTTGAAGGTTGAACAATCACTTCCTCTTGTGCGGGTCGCCTCCGCCCTGAGCCTATGTTCACAGCCCACCCATTACCAATCAGTGATTGGCTCGTGCACTAGCGAAAGAAGTACAGGAGCCGCTCTACAGAACTACATGGCAGTTTCTACTAAACAACTTATTCATTTATTGATATGGCACGATTTTCACTGTTATTATTCCGATTTTATATTAATAATTTAACTTACGTCTATGATGGAAATGCAGTATTCACCCCCTATGGACCTGAACTTCGAATAGATATGTCTTTTTGACATTTGCCAGTTCAGCCAGAAACCCAAGTGGTAATTGGCCAACGATGTTGACCTATCGTTCTTGAAACCGGTGTACCATTTGAGACAATTGAAAAATAAATACGTAACAAATCACCCTTCTGCCAGTAAATCCTAAAACGTCTCCAAGCATTAAATATGCAATCTACCCATACAAACTCCGGCACGCTCTGACCACTGCAATGATAAACTGCGACACCTTACTCCAGGCAAAGAAGCAATCAAGCAAGATTACTAATGACTCTGCTAACCCTGCTGATAACACACTGTTCCAAAAGGTTAGGCTCTGGCAGCCAGGGGCCAAGAAATGGAGGTGAACCATGCCAACAATCCCCCCCACCTGAAAAGTTTACTTCCTGGTGACAGGAACCCGGCAATCTGTCTCAGAGGAATTTCCTCTTATTTACCCGGCTCGCCATCTATTTTATGTCCACCTTATGTACATTTGGTGTATCCTGTCTATATGATGACAGTTGGGTCCAAAAGTAAATGGACAGCGACACAAGTTTTCTAATTTTGACTCTGTACTCCACCACAATGGGTTTCAAATGAAGTGCAGACCTTCAGCTTTGATTAAAAGGGTCGAACAAATACATTGTATTGAAACCTACATACACAGTCCTCTTATTTCAGGGGCTGAAATGTAATTGAACAAATTAACAGAATAAATAAAATAAAAAATAATATTAATACATTGTCGAGAATATTTTCCAATCAATGACAGCTTAATGTCTGGAACACGTGGACACTAACAGACCCAGGTTTTCTTTGTGATGCTTTGCCAGGCCTTTACGGCAGCTGTCTTCAGCTGTTGGTTGTTTGTGAGTCTTTCTGCCTTAAGTTTTGTCTTCAGGTGAAATGCATTCTTGACTGGGTAGATAATAGATCAGGGGATTGACTCGGCCATTGCAGAATATTCCACCCCTTTTCCTGAAACTTCTGTGTTCCTTTCAAAGTATGTTCTCTAAAGTGAAGCGCTGTCCAATCAAATTCACTGAATCTGAGCAGACGATATACTCCAGAACACTTCAGAATTCATCTGGATGCTTCTGTCTCTGCCACATCATCAATACACACTAGTGACCTAGTGCCATTGGAAGCCATACATGCCCATGCATTCACACTGCCACCACCATACATGCCCATGCATTCACACTGCCACCACCATACATGCCCATGCATTCACACTGCCACCAACATACATGCCCATGCATTCACACTGCCACCACCATACATGCCCATGCATTCACACTGCCACCACCATACATGCCCATGCATTCACACTGCCACCACCATACATGCCCATGCATTCACACTGCCACCACCATACATGCCCATGCATTCACACTGCCACCACCATACATGCCCATGCATTCACACTGCCACCACCATACATGCCCATGCATTCACACTGCCACCACCATACATGCCCATGCATTCACACTGCCTCCACCATACATGCCCATGCATTCACACTGCCACCACCATACATGCCCATGCATTCACACTGCCACCAACATACATGCCCATGCATTCACACTGCCACCACCATACATGCCCATGCATTCACACTGCCACCACCATACATGCCCATGCATTCACACTGCCACCACCATACATGCCCATGCATTCACACTGCCACCACCATACATGCCCATGCATTCACACTGCCACCACCATACATGCCCATGCATTCACACTGCCACCACCATACATGCCCATGCATTCACACTGCCACCACCATACATGCCCATGCATTCACACTGCCACCACCATACATGCCCATGCATTCACACTGCCACCACCATACATGCCCATGCATTCACACTGCCACCACCATACATGCCCATGCATTCACACTGCCACCACCATACATGCCCATGCATTCACACTGCCACCACCATACATGCCCATGCATTCACACTGCCACCACCATACATGCCCATGCATTCACACTGCCTCCACCATACATGCCCATGCATTCACACTGCCACCACCATACATGCCCATGCATTCACACTGCCACCACCATACATGCCCATGCATTCACACTGCCACCACCATACATGCCCATGCATTCACACTGCCACCACCATACATGCCCATGCATTCACACTGCCACCACCATACATGCCCATGCATTCACACTGCCACCACCATACATGCCCATGCATTCACACTGCCACCACCATACATGCCCATGCATTCACACTGCCACCACCATACATGCCCATGCATTCACACTGCCACCACCATACATGCTCATGCATTCACACTGCCACCACCATACATGCCCATGCATTCACACTGCCACCACCATACATGCCCATGCATTCACACTGCCACCACCATACATGCCCATGCATTCACACTGCCACCACCATACATGCCCATGCATTCACACTGCCACCACCATACATGCCCATGCATTCACACTGCCACCACCATTCATGCCCATGCATTCACACTGCCACCACCATACATGCCCATGCATTCACACTGCCACCACTGTGTTTTACAGATTATGTCTTATGAGCCTTCATCCTATCTTTCTTCGCATCATTCTGATACAGGTTGATTGACAGGTTGATTGTAAGGTTTGCTGTCTGGAAGCAGGACACAGGTGCAGAAATACTTGGACAGAGACATTACTCGAAAAACATGAAAACAAACTGTGAGGGACCACCAACACTTACTAAACACAACACACCACAAACCAACAGGACTGAACCACCAACACTTACTATACACAACACACCATGAACCAACAGGACTGAACCACCAACACTTACTATACACAACACACCATGAACCAACAGGACTGGACCACCACTTACTATATACAACACACCACGAACCAACAGGACTGGACCACCAACACTTACTATACACAACACACCACGAACCAACAGGACTGCACCAACACTTACTATACACAACACACCATGAACCAACAGGACTGCACCAACACTTACTATACACAACACACCATGAACCAACAGGACTGGACCAACACTTACTATACACAACACACCATGAACCAACAGGACTGGACCACCAACACTTACTATACACAACACACCATGAACCAACAGGACTGCACCAACACTTACTATACACAACACACCATGAACCAACAGGACTGGACCACCAACACTTACTATACACAACACACCACGAACCAACAGGGCTGCACCAACACTTACTATACACAACACACCATGAACCAACAGGACCAAACTAAATACACCGGTGAATGAAATAACAAGGCACCGGTGAGGGGAAAACATAGGTGAGCATGGTTGCAATGATTACAGGAAGGACCAAATATCGGCGTGAGGAATACAACAGACCAAAATTGGGCAGAACAGGACAAGACTGGGGAAGCGTTACACTGACCCGAGTTTAATTTGTCCTAAGAATATTGTTCCAGAACCAGTCTAATCTGGCATTTCTATTCATGAGGCTTATAAATGGTTTGCACTTTCTGGTGGTATCTGCTCTTGTGAAGTTCTCTCTTCATGGTAATCTTAGATATTTATATGCCTACTTCCTGGAGTGTTCTTTACTTGGCCAGCTGTTGTGAAGGGGGGTTGTGAAGGGGGGGTTCTTTACCCTTGAAAGTATCTACTGCTGTTGTCTTTCATGGACCTCCAGGCCTTTTTGTGTTGCAAAGCTCACCAGTGTGTTCTTTTTAATCAGATTGTACCAACAAAAAAAGATTGTTGTTTTTTGCAGCCTAAGTATGGCCTGTTTTACTTGGATTGAGAGCTCCTTTGACCACATGCTCAGGGTTCACAGACTCCAGACCTTCACCAGCTTAATTGATGATGAAATAATGGAAAGGAATTGCCCACAACTGTCAAACAACTTTGAGTCAATTGTCCAAAAACTTTTGCTACTTTGGTATAAAATCTGGTGAACAACTAAGATGACAACTTGGGCCAGTGTCCAATTATTTCCGGGACTAACTTTATATCAATAAGAGCATAATTTACCTACATTTAAATTTTGTTAATTTCTGCATTTGTGAAGAATGACTCATAAATAAGAATTTTACTGTAAGTTGACAACTGACTTCAAAGAAGCATAATAAAATGTGGTCCCAATAACAAAATATTTAAAAGCTGCTGTTATAAAACTACAAAGTGCTGAATGCGCATGCTTCTGAATATATGATACATTCTCATCCAAACGCACCGAAAGTCCATTAGTAAGAACATTTCTAATAATCTGATCTTTATAATAACACAATATTCAAAAGAACACTGACAATAAAACCTTAATGAAATGTATCCATCTTTACTAATATATATTTTTTGAGGAAAATGTGAACCCGTTCTAGATGCCCTGAAATGTAAGTAACTGAAATGCGTCACTCAATAATGCTTTTCTGTAGTTTTCTACATACACTGATCAAATAAAGCAAAGCAACAACATACTGCGCAACATTTAAGTGCATTTCTCATTAACAGTTTGTTTTATGGACACTTTCAACATTTATCAGGACATAGCTATTTCATTGATTCAAACTTCTGAAGAGATGTTTAATGGGAAGGCCTTATTACAATGTTTCATCTAATTACCAAAAACTTAGTAATAATCAAAAAAAATTAATAATCAATTTAAACCCCAAGAAAAACAGTGTGGTAAGAATTTGTTAAAAATCCAGACAGATTGTTCGTCAACAATTTCTCAAAGCAATACTGAAACACTATAAAAGAGTAAGCTTACCTAACGAATCATAAATAAAGTGTGCAAACACAAGCACAGCACAAATAGGGAATCGATTTGTAAAAATTCTGAAACTGAATTTCTAGCACAGAATTTATTTGCATACAAGATTCAGTGTCTAAAAATTCAGTGTTAGAAATTCAGTGCAAAAAAAAATCAGTGTTAAATTCAGTGCAAAAAAAAATCAGTGTTAGAAATTCAGTGCAAAAAATTTTTTTACTGAATTTTGCACGGATTTCTTTTTTTGAAAATCGATACAGTCAACTACATTAAACTTCCCAGCCAGAGTTTCTAATGATACGCCCACGTCGCATCTGCAATGTCACCAGTTAAAACTTGATAGCTGGATGTTGGTTGGACTGAATTTTTGGTTGAGACTGAATTTTTTTGAACAAATTTTTTTTGCACTGAATTTCTGACACTGAATTTTTTTGCACAAAATTTCTAACACTGAATTTTTTTTGCACTGAATTTTTAACACTGAATTTTTAGTCACTGAAATGCAAATAAATTCAGTGCTAGAAATTCAGTTTCAGAATCTGGTGAGACAGATTTTCTTCCATAGATTTAGGCTAATAACCAATTAAGGCATTATATCATATGCCACACACAGACAGGCAGTCTAAATACAAAAAATATCATTAGCTTCCATATTGAAAATAAGTTTGAGTTTAGGCATACCTTTAACTATAATTAATGCTAGACCACGCTGCATAATAGAGAGAACACACCCCTGCCTCAGTCAAATAAACATCATGGCTGTGTAGCCTGGATTCATTCAAGAAGTAACAACATTTGTTTAAATAATTGAGCATTTTGAAATTGGAAACGTAAAATTGGACATGGTGATTTAGAAGATACATAGTAGATACATAGTGGATACATGTTAGTAGAAACATAGTAGATACATAGTGGATACATAGTAGATACATAGTGGATACATAGTAGATACATAGTGGATACATAGTGGATACATAGTAGATACATAGTGGATACATAGTGGATACATAGTGGATACATAGTAGATACATAGTGGATACATAGTAGATACATAGTGGATACATAGTAGATACATAGTGGATACATAGTGGATACATAGTAGATACATAGTGGATACATAGTAGATACATAGTGGATACATAGTGGATACATAGCAGATTCATAGTAGATACATAGTAGATACATAGTGGATACATAGTAGATACATAGTGGATACATAGTAGATACATAGTGTATAGATAGTGTATACATAGTAGATACATAGTGGATACATAGTGGATACATAGTGGATACATAGTAGATGCATAGTGGATACATAGTGGATACATAGAGAACAGAGATGTAAAGGTCGACCTCTAACCTCTAATGGAGCATCACGTTACCACTTTTCCTACAAACCCATGCGGTTAAAAAAAGAAAATCTGACAACGATTCATTAAGTTGTTGTGTAACTGGGTTACTAATGACACGCCCACGTCGCATCTGCAATGTCACCAGTTAACATGATCACCAGTTAAAACGTAAACCCGGAACTTGATAGCTGGATGTTGGTTGGAGTTGAGACAGAATTGATTGCTTTTCCTTGGGATCCCGGATGTTGATTCTGAATTTCTGACACTGAATTTTTTTGCACTGAATTTCTGACACTGAATTTTTTTGCACAGAATTTCTAACACTAAATTTGTATCAGAGTGGAAACATAGTAGATACATAGTAGATTCATGTTAGTAGATACATTGTAGATACATAGTAGATACATGTTAGTAGATACATAGTGGATACATAGTAGATACATAGAAGTTTCATATTAGTAGATACATAGTAGATACATAGTAGATACATAGTAGATACATAGTGGATACATAGTAGATACATAGTGGATACATAGTGGATACATAGTGGATACATAGTAGATACATAGTGGATACATAGTGGATACATAGTAGATACATAGTGGATACATAGTGGATACATAGTAGATACATAGTAGATACATAGTGGATACATAGTAGATACATAGTGGATACATAGTAGATACATAGTGGATACATAGTAGATACATAGTGGATACATAGTGGATACATAGTAGATACATAGTGGATACATAGTAGATACATAGTAGATACATAGTGGATACATAGTAGATACATAGTAGATACATAGTGGATACATAGTAGATACATAGTAGATACATAGTGGATACATAGTGGATACATAGTAGATACATAGTAGATACATAGTAGATACATAGTAGATACATAGTGGATACATAGTAGATACATAGTGGATACATGGTAGATACATAGTAGATACATAAAAGATACATAGTAGATACATAGTAGATACATAGTAGATACATAGTAGATACATAGTGGATACATAGTAGATACATAGTAGATACATAGTGGATACATAGTAGATACATAGTAGATACATAGTGGATACATAGTGGATACATAGTAGATACATAGTAGATACATAGTACATAGTTGGAGTCAGTAACATCACCAATACAATATAGATGAGTTGGAGTCAGTAACATCACCAATACAATATAGATGAGTTGGAGTCAGTAACATCACCAATACAATATAGATGAGTTGGAGTCAGTAACATCACCAATACAATATAGATGAGTTGGAGTCAGTAACATCACCAATACAATATAGATGAGTTGGAGTCAGTAACATCACCAATACAATATAGATGAGTTGGAGTCAGTAACATCACCATTACAATATAGATGAGTTGGAGTCAGTAACATCACCATTACAATATAGATGAGTTGGAGTCAGTAACATCACCAATACAATATAGATGAGTTGGAGTTAGTAACATCACCATTACAATATAGATGAGTTGGAGTCAGTAACATCACCATTACAATATAGATGAGTTGGAGTCAGTAACATCACCAATACAATATAGATGAGTTGGAGTCAGTAACATCACCAATACAATATAGATGAGTTGGAGTCAGTAACATCACCATTACAATATAGATGAGTTGGAGTCAGTAACATCACCAATACAATATAGATGAGTTGGAGTCAGTAACATCACCATTAGAATATAGATGAGTTGGAGTCAGTAACATCACCATTACAATATAGATGAGTTGGAGTCAGTAACATCACCATTACAATATAGATGAGTTGGAGTAGATGAGTTGGAGTCAGTAACATCACCAATACAATATAGATGAGTTGGAGTCAGTAACATCACCATTACAATATAGATGAGTTGGAGTCAGTACGTAACATCACCAATACAATATGACCAACAAGTGTTTCCAAGACAGACCCTTTAATAGAACCAACAGGCCGATATATATACCGGATATATCCGTATTAAACTAACCCGATATCAGTGTAATTATTGAGACCATATCACTCATCAGCACCATACATGCAACTTTGCGCCCCGCATTGGTGGAGGCGCACGTCACATCCATCATCCAGTTAAACATATGAATACATTTACATGTAGTCACATATGATACCAGGCCTATTTGAACAGACTGAATGTTACACACCTATACAGCATGTAACAATCCATCTGGTATGCGCACCTTATCCTACAACCATATCGCCTGTCACTTTATATCGCGACTTTAACTCGCGATAGGGACTGGGACTTCACATGATCGTATCGTCACTCTCTAAACTATAAACCATAAAACCGAACACACAAAAGTCGCGAATCTAGAGAAACCCGAGCCTGATCTTCCTGATCTTCCTGATCTCGGGAGGGTTGGTTAGTTTCGCCTGTTAAAGGGCTTCAGGACAGTAGTTTCTCCTCCATAAACGAGCACCTCCCCTTACTTCCTAATTCCTGTATTGGTCGTAGAAGCCGATTTCCAATGTACATGGTGTCAGAGTCGCCTACCTCGTAAAGGTCTCCTGAAGCCATCCTGGGGTGCGGACCTCCGCGGCGCGTCGTGCCTGCCTCTGCCCTGGTGGTGTTTTTCGGGTTCCCTTCGCTCGGGGTTTCGGGGGGTAGAAGCACAGACAGACGGGTATCAGCGAGCAGCCGTGTTATTGTGAGCGAGCCGCAGTAGCAGATCAGCAGACAGTGCCAATCGAGCCCGGCTCTCTGCTGTGGATGGATCGCTGTTCACTAACCAGGGGGGGGCTGTTTATTCTGGGCTAAGTGGAGGACTCACATTATTCTATGCATGAGGTTGATCAGCTCAGATGCGTTTAGGTCCACTGGGTGAGGAGGAGTCAGCCAAGTCATGAGACAAATGGAAGATCAATAGACTTATTGGGTTTACACAATGCCATTGGTTCACTCCTGTATCTGTCCAGTTGAATTGAAGTGAATTTGAACACCTAATTGGTTTCTATATAATGTTTTACTAACATAGACAGCAATGATTAGGGATTTACATTGTTTATTATGTACCGTTTGCCCTGTTTCATTGGTTGGACACACCTTTACTGAACGTTTCATATTATAATGATTTAATACTCTGGAGCTAAACATGTGCCCTAATTCCATTGTTAACAATATATCAGCCTTAATCACCTGGACTGGTTTACTTTACATGATTACACTCTTACATTGGTGCCTAAACTCAACTGGTTATAAATCTAATTGGAAGTACGATATATTCCTGCAAATGGCAGAGCAAATTGTCTCAGCACTGACTGGACAGATGGGCGACATACTGCTCTAGCAACCCCTCATGGTATATTGGTTGCCTTAAAGCTCCATTCTTGATGTTAGCCAGAGGAGCATTTCCATCCAATTATGGACTCCCAAAGCACTGCATTTTGCCTGTCTGATTTGCGTGCAGAACACATTGGGAAGCAAAACCAATCTCTTTTTTATTATGATGGTACTAACATGGAAAAGCCGTTGTGTACTGACATTTTTATAATAAATTCCAAATATGATGAACAATTTAAAACTTTTTTCTTCAGCTTAGAGACAGATCACTTGCGTTTGACACAATCATTGTGATGAGCTGATTCATCCTAGCTTGATCTGTTTTTTTTTCTACACTACCTAGCTGAGACACTCAACTCTCCTCATTCAGCAGCCTACGATACAGACTGTACTAAACAAGTCAACATTTTCATGGAGACTTGGCCATATTATTCTGTTCAATTGCTACTATCAAAAATACATTGCACTTTGAACATTTCCAAAGGCAGTAGCAGAGCAACAGTTCTTCCATCTCATATACGTGCACTGCACCTGTAATTGGTAAAAATTGCTACCTTTCAGTAAACTGTACACTCCATGAACAGCATGTATGATTTGAAAAAAGTACAATTTATATGTTGACTGTGACACACACCAACTACAAAATGTTACTTTTATAAAACCTTTTTTGAAACATTGAAGAGATTGAGCGAGAAGGGCAAGTGCTGTCTATACAGAAATAACTTAATGATACAATTTGGAACAAAATTCCATAGCAACTAGCTATGGTGCCATATGTCAACTTTGTGTGAAGGACTTACATTGCAGCATGCTTTAATAAAACAGAACAGGGTGTACCATGAATGTTTAGATGTATTGCTTACGTAAAGAAATCAGGCACCTGACCAAATTATTTCTATCACTGAAATACAAATACATTAAAATATAATCTTTGGATATTTTATAAAAAAAATGGAAACTTAAAAACAAATATTGTTAAGTGTAATGTTGGGAAGGATTATTACTCAAAAGTACCTTCTAAAAGCACATCCGGATTATGCTGGATAGAATGAGAGTGATACAGTAGCAATGTAAGAATAGGTTATGTGGCCAGATGAGTCCAACTCTCTTCCTGGACCGGACTACTTGGTCTAAAGAGCACCTAAAGGTCCCTCAAGCCATGAGGTCTCTCTAAACCAAGATTCCACTCTACCATCTGGTGGAGCGATGCAGAGATGGTTGTCTTTCTGGATGCTTAAACTGCCTATTTTACTAACCGCTATATGGTCAATAGATTAATACAAAAAGGTTTTTAATAGATCAAATACTTTTTCTTGGAAAAACAGTATACTTTTTATAATTTGGTGCAGTAGAAGTAGGAAACTATTTTGGATTTAATCACATAATCAAAGCACTGTACCAGGATGTGACATCATGCTGCCACTTGTGAGACTCCCTGTGGTTAAGAAGAGTAGTCTTATGTAAATATTGATACGTTTAGATTTTCGCTCCCTCAGATTTTCTATTCTTTAGTATTGTATCAGGAAACACTTGTAACAGCTGTTGAAGTATATTGCACACCATCTGCCAATAAAGATATATTAAATGACTTACTGGACCAATTGGCCACATTTATTTTAAATTATGTGAGAGTAATTGGTGATATTAACCTAGACTGGGAAGAATATATTATTAAAGCGTTCTGTGTTGGCCTGTACTTAACCCAGCTAATTATCACGCCAACTCTGCCAAATTAAGCCGATAAAGCCTACAATGATAGATTTCTTTTGACAAGCGTTACAGAAGAATATATGATTTTCTGTGAATGTCTGCTAGATATCAGTGACCATTGCCCACTTGTATGCATGAGAGACGTCAGTATTATTCCAATGGCCAAACCATGGTTTGACGCTAAACAACATTTAAAACGTTTCATACAGCCTTTTATACAAGACCTCTCCCACAATGCTCTTGGGTACATCACAGCCATTCCTGAGACCTAACTATCACTACAGTATTTCACTAGTGTATTTCCCTCTATCTGCCCTTTACATTAACAGATCCAAAATCTGATGCTATTCATAAAATAAATGCTAGAAAAACTACTTCTAACTTGAACTGGCAGACTTTAAGACTTTGGTAAACCAGTGTATGAGACTATGTGTAAATCTTATTAGGCTACATCTTCCTAAATTCTCTCCCATCAGGGATCTTTTCCTAGCTGCTGTGTATCAACTTGTTGATGCGTGCTTTGTTGGGTTTTAGACTAGGCGTTTGTAAAAGCTCTTTGTTTCTAATCTTTTTGTAAGAATGGCTTTATAAAATAAATTCCATTCATACATTTTATATTTGAAAAGCAAAAGCAGACATTGTAAATACGCTATCTACCAGTAATCGGTGTCCTTCCAAATTCTGGGAAACATGGCCGCCACAACAGAGAGCGTTGGGACTCGCTACATGTTTCGGATCAAGATCAATTGCTGATGTCTTTAAAGGACACTTTTTTAAGCAGGAGTTCTTTTTGAAAAAACAACAACTTCTATACACACACTAGGTAACAAAGGAATTAACAGTAGAGGAATACATGCAAATAGATTATTTTGAGAGTCAAGGATTTTGAAGCCTATGAGTCTGTTTAGTGAAATTGAGGTCCTTATAGTCACTCAGAACACCACAGGGGCTGGTATGCTGGAGGCAGGCTTATTGGTTAGTGTAGCTCTGATTATCTCTGGTGCTCTATGGCATATATCTAATCTAACATTGAGTTTGGGGGTTATCCTAATGTTTGGACTGGAAAACCCCTTATCTCATCCTACTGCTCTTGTGTCCTTGATTGCGTTATCTTAAAAAAGTTATCCCTTGCTAAAATCATGGAGTTATTATACTAACAGTTATGGCCCTTTTTATCAGAAAATTACATTTTGAACCGATTTCAATCTGGTTTTAGGCCTGGGCACAATGATATGGCAGCAACCACATTGGTTGTAAATTGTATTTGTGTGATGTGTAAAATGGGAAATGAAGATGTGTTGCTCTGTTGGTAGACCTGCCAAAGGCATTTGCTACACCAGATTATTGGGCCTGGCCAAGGAAACTTTCCTCTGATTTCAAAATGACAACACAGTACAACATGCTACGGCTCGCTCTCGTAAAAGTCGGGGCACAGCCTGTGCCGTGCCTGCTGTCACATTTTAATGTTTGGTGTCTTTTAGTTCTAGTAAGTCTGTTTCTATGTTTTGTGTTTTTCCCCATGTCGTTAGTATTCTCACCTGTGTCGTGTTTTCCCTTGATCACACGACTATTTATTAGTCTCTCCAGTTCCCTGTTCATGGTTTGTTTGTCATCTGTGTTTCCAGTGTCAGGGTGCCATCTGTGTTTCCAAAGCACAGTTTCCAAGTAAGCATTTGCAATATAGAACCTTTGTGTGATCTTTCTACCTGTGACCTGCCACCACCACACTGTGACATTTCTCTTTAACAAACCTGTACAATCTCCACCTGTTACAATCAATTATGTTTGGCACTAAATGCAAATACAATTTAGTACATTATTTTTTGTATGTCACCGAACATAACTGTGTATGACCCTAAAAATACTACCCTACAATTTTATTTTATATTATGTGTTGAACGATTTATTGACGTTTGCATTATTTTGAACATCGATATGGTCAACTAAATTAAACTTCCCAGCCAGAGTTTCTAATGACACGCCCACCTCGCATCTGCAATGTCACCAGTTAACTTGATCACCAGTTAAAACGAAACACCGGAACTTGATAGCTGGATGTTGGTTGGAGTTGAGACAGAATTGATTGCTTTTCCTTGCACTGAATTTCTGACACTGAATTTTTTTGCACTGAATTTCTAACACTGAATTTTTAGACACTGAATCTTGTATGCAAATAAATTCAGTGCTAGAAATTCAGTTTCAAAATCTGGTGAGACAGATTTTCTTCCATATAATACCAGTGGACCGTGCTGGCCACTCTACTATAGATAGAATACCAGCTGACTGTGCTGGTCACCTTATTATAGATAGAATACCAGCTGACTGTGCTGGTCACCTTATTATAGATAGAATACCAGCTGACTGTGCTGGTCACCTTATTATAGATAGAATACCAGCTGACTGTGCTGGTCACCTTATTATAGATAGAATACCAGCTGACTGTGCTGGCCACTCTATTATAGGTAGAATACCGGCTGACTGTGCTGGCCACTCTATTATAGGTAGAATACCAGCTGACTGTGCTGGCCACTTTATTATAGGTAGAATACCAGCTGACTGTGCTGGCCACTTTATTATAGATAGAATACCGGCTGACTGTGCTGGCCACTTTATTATAGATAGAATTTCAACTGACTGTGCTGGCCACTCTATTATAGGTAGAATATCAGCTGACTGTGCTGGCCACTCTATTATAGGTAGAATATCAGCTGACTGTGCTGGCCACTCTATTATAGGTAGAATATCAGCTGACTGTGCTGGCCACTCTATTATAGGTAGAATATCAGCTGACTGTGCTGGCCACTCTATTATAGGTAGAATACCGGCTGACTTTGCTGGCCACTCTATTATAGGTAGAATACCGGCTGACTGTGCTGGTCACTTTATTATAGGTAGAATACCGGCTGACTGTGCTGGCCACTCTATTATAGGTATAATATCAGCTGACTGTGCTGGCCACTCTATCATAAACACCAGCTGACTGTGCTGGCCACTATTATAGATAGAATACCAGCTGACTGTGCTGGCCACTATTATAGATAGAATACCTGCTGACTGTGCTGGCCACTCTATTATAGACACCAGCTGACTGCTTCTTCCTTAAATAGTTCTAGCTTAGTTTAGAGCTGTGCTTCGGGTCATTGTTGTAGAAAATTGGTTCCAATCTTGCGCTGTCCAACAGATTATAGCATGGTGCAAGATGCTTAGTAAGAATCGTATACTTTACCACAACTGAAACAGTCCCACACTATTACATTGCCGCCAATATGCGATTAAGCACTCTTCCAGAATCTTTTTATTTGTTTCTCAACAATTGTCCTTAGTGAGTAGATCATCTCAAACTTATTTTTCCAATCGTCCTCTGTCCAGTGTCTGTGTTTTTATTCTTATGTTTATCTTGTCTTTGTATTATTTAATCTGATATATTTTATTTGCAGCTCTGCCTAGGCCAGCATCCTGATAACTTTGAGTGATGTTTTTCAGGTAATAAGATTATTTAATGAAGCTTCGATTCAGAAACTATTTCTTCTTTGTTCAGTTGTGCACTGGAGTTTCTCACTTCTGTCTCTATTCTGGTTAGAGATAGTTTGGACTGTTCTGTAAAGGTACATGTTGTTGTATGAGATTTTCATTTTTTAAGTTCACCCACCACAGCCAGAGGAGGACTGGCCACCCCTCAGAGCCTGGTTCCTCTCCAGGTTTCTTCCTAAATTTGACCTTTAGGGAGTTTTTCATAGCCGCCATGTATAAACTTGTTCAACTTGTTCTTCTTGTTCAACTTGTTGATGTGTGCTCTGTCGGAATCAAACTGGGTGTTTGTAAAAGCACTTTGTGACAGCTTTGTTGTAAAAAGGGCTTCATAAAGTACATTCAATTAATTGATTTTCAGTTTCTAGTCATTGTCTGCATGGAGTAGCCTTTTCTCAAACAAATGAATGAACTGACTTATCAGAAAAATATTTCTTTCAGGCCATTTTGAGCCTGTAATCTAACCATGCTGATTCTCCCGATACTAAACTAGAGCCTGTTGTGTTGCTTTCGTTATAAAACACAACCTTTTTCAGCTGTGTTAACATAATCGCAAAAGGGTTTTTTCAGCATCCAAACCTTTCAACTTTAGTGTTTCCAAACAAAACTGTATAGGAAATACATGGCCAATTTCAAATACATTTAGGTTATATAAATTTTAAACATACATTTACATACTATTTTATTAGGAATTCAACTTCAACTTTTGCATTGATGTTCCCATGAAAGCATGTCTGCAACATTTCTTAGGTAGGTGGTCTGTGTCAAAGTAACATTCAACAATTCTTAGGTTGGTGGTATGTTTCAAGGTAACATTCAACAATGCTTAGGTAGGTGGTATGTGTCAAAGTAACATTCAACAATGCTTAGGTAGGTGGTATGTGTCAAAGTAACATTCAGCAATGTTTAGGTAGGTGGTATGTGTCAAAGTAACATTCACGCGTTTTTCTCCTAGTGCATCCTGGTTCCCTGTGTTCTCCAGGTAACTCACACACACCAATGCATTAGGCCAGGCCACCTCCTTACAGTGTTCATGGTCGGTACTGATGCTCACATTCCCTCTGTAGGAGCTTTCGGCAGTGGACAGGGGTCAGCAAGGGTACCCTGACTACAAGCTGTTTGTTCCTTCTATCAGAACCAGCACCTGTGCGGAACACCCCAGAAGAGCTGTAGTTTTGACCCAGTCCTCTTAACCATCACAATTTGGCCCATGTCAGAGTTCTTATGCTTGCCAATTATTAATGCTTCTAACACATTACCTTTGAGGACAAGTTGTTCACTAAAATATCCCACCCGCTGACATGTGCCATGATAAAAGATTATTTGTCTGTATCACTTCTCCAGCCAGTGGTCATAATGTTGTGGCTGATTGGTGTAGATAATACAAACTAATAAAAAATGATTTAAAATGTAAATACATTTACACGATCGTTGTCCTTCACTTTTTTGTTGACATGTGTACCTGATAAAGTGGAAAGTGTATAACACTTAGCAAATATACACATCCCAGCCCAGGATAAAATAACTTGGAACCGACAGCAGGGGATTATTAGGTTAAGAACAACACAACATATGAAAGTATATCAGCCTTTAGTCGTAATGCAGTTTAGTCTACCAGGTATGTTTGTCTATATGTTTTAGAACCAGTTGACTGAAAAGCAGTAAAAAAGTTCATTTCATTCACTAGATGGCGGTGTTGTATCATGTAAAACACCCCTACAAACCACCAAACTGTTTGTAGACGTCGCCTCAGATGCAGGCAAAGATTTGCAATAAGCAAACCAACAATATCTAATCAGCAATATAACCATAACCGAAAAGACAATGTGCAAACAAGGAATAACTAACCTGTCAACAATGTTTACCACGTTACAGATTTGAAATGATAAACAGACTTAATAATTCACCCATATTGATTAGAAATCCGAACCTTTATACTCAAATGAGTTGCCATATAAGTAAATGTGTCCCCTCAAATGCCACAGAAAGGATAAAATACAATGACAGGGCTGAGTGGAATTTAGAACACTAGTTCAACACTGTATTAATAAATAAATAGCCATAACCATTCTCTTTTGCGCTTTGCACGATATTCTAGAATAAAAATGATGTTTAGAGAGTGTGCTAAAGTGTAAAGAAAATGCTCTCTTTATTTGTGGGGGATTTTGGACCAATTTATGAGGGAAAAAGTTAGTTTCATACTGTTTATAATAATGACATGTTTATTCTACTTCAACCGTAGCAGCCTGTCTCTGATTCGGGCCATTAAAAAGCCGTTGTTTTGAAATATTCTTCTTTACTGTATTTCCTTAAATGGCAGCTTTTGACAAATAGGTTCACAATGGCTAGTTCTTGGTCCTCTCCACCATTATGCAAATGCACATTGCTAACATGTACATTTAGATACATGTTTTAAAGAATATCAATACAGGTCTGAGGTCATTTTCTGTTGTCCATGTGCTAATGTATATAGATTCAGGGTTAAGAAAGCATACACACAACAGCCAGAGATACGTTTACAGTTTTCTATATTCATTTCTGAAATGCAATTGATAAAATGTGCAAAAGAAGAACCTCCCATGGCGTAAATAAAAGTTGTAATAAAACTCACGGAAGAAAAACATGGTCAAGAACAGTGTAACAAAATCTCTCTACAAATCATTGTTCCTTATCTTCTCGTTGTTCCTCTTCTCACTGCTATTGTCAACTATTGTTTCAGAACACAGATTGTATTCAACTAAATATTCTCCTTGCTAGTTAACTAATTCCGCTTACGTTAGTTTTCTCACATCTGTGTGCTGCCAGTGTAAGAATCGAGGTGCTCTGAGTTTGGTATATTGAATGTTTTTTTCTTCATTACTATTTGGTGGCTATTGTGCTTTACTAAAAGAGTTGTGTTTAGGGCGTTGCAAAAATCGATGAAACATATATTTGGGTTGGTTTGGGTTAAATGGTTTTGTAATTGTTGTCTTGTTGATGTTTATTTAGGTGTGAAACTCTAACACAATGCCTGTATTAGTGTGTAATTGTTTAGAGCAGAATAAGGTGAATAAGGGTGATGTTTAGTACATATTCACGAAGAGGAAGATCACATTCTTTGGCTTCCAGTAACACATGTTAGAACATATTTAGCTACATAAAGAATGATAATTGTTATCTCTTTTAAATAAATCACCTCTGTTAATATTTCAATACCCATTTTAATCTGTCAAAACTGTTTATAGTTCAACGGTTTGTTATAATTACAAGTGTGTCATCCAGGTGTAGAGTCCCATAACCACAGGAGTTTGTTTGTCCTACAGAGGGCAGACATACCTTTAAAAATAGGCCATATTGTTATACATCATATCTACACCTGTGATTACATACGTTACACATCATATCTACACCTGTGCTTACATACGTTATACATCGTATCTACACCTGTGCTTACATACGTTACACATCTTATGTACATCTGTGCTCACACACGTTACACATCATATCTACACCTGTGCTTACATACGTTACACATCATATCTACACCTGTGCTTACATACGTTACACATCATATCTACACCTGTGCTTACATACGTTACACATCATATCTACACCTGTGCTTACATACGTTACACATCATATCTACACCTGTGCTTACATACGTTACACATCATATCTACACCTGTGCTTACATACGTTACCCATCTTATCTACACCTGTGCTTACATACGTTACCCATCATATCTACACCTGTGCTTACATGCGTTACACATCGTATCTACACCTGTGCTTACATACGTTACACATCGTATCTACACCTGTGCTTACATACGTTACACATCATATCTACACCTGTGCTTACATACGTTACACAGGCTGTTTCCATAGAATGTATTTGGTATGATGTGATCAATAAATGTGTTAGCATTCAAGCATGGGGAAAGTGAATAATTCAGAAACATTTAAATTAAACTGTTGTTGTGTTTCCTCTATATACAAGTGCATTCTGATTTGTCCCAACCATGACTGGTTCAGTGATCTGAACTGAGTTCATTGTTGCATTGGGATGTTTTTCTCTAATTAGTGACCAGCAACACTTCTATTCCAGCAAGGTTAACACTGCTGTATCCACCTCACCTGTCAACACTAAATATTAATTTATTCCGGTACAATTAGCAAGATGTCAATTGTAATTGCCACCAGTGTCGTGTGCCTCTGACATTCAAATGGCCTAATTGTGGAATCGTGATTATGTCTTGCACATGCTAATTTTTTGTGGTTTTAATCAAGGTAAGCGAATGTACATAGACAGACACATGTAGACAAACCCATACCCACGCGCGCACGCACGCACGCAGACACACGCACACACACAGACACACACACACAGACAAACACATGTAGACAAACCCATACCCACACGCACACACACAGGCACACACACAGACACACACACACAGGCGCACACACACACAGGCACACACAGGCACACAGACACACACACACACACACACAGACACACACACAAGACACACACACAGACACACACACACACACACACACACTCCTACACTGCATGTATGAGAACTAGCAGATCTTTCATATTTTTTTGATGAATAACTAACATTATCTAACAGTGAATTACCCAAGGAAGCTATTCTTTCTGCATTGTTATTTCTGCGGTATTTACTGGCACATCCACAGTTTACTGGCATATCCAGCTATCCCCCCTCACCCCACCTCTCTCTCACTAGCAGTCGTTCTCCCTCTCTGGCTGATGTCTACCATTCATCCCCATTAGGGATCCCATGTCGTCTCCTCGGCCCTAATTCCCTTCCATTGGTCTAAGTGACTGTTACTTACCTGCCTCTGTTGTCCTCTTGTCCATAATTCCCTTCCATTGGTCTAAGTGACTGTTACTTACCTGCCTCTGTTGTCCTCTTGTCCATAATTCCCTTCCATTGGTCTAAGTGACTGTTACTTACCTGCCTCTGTTGTCCTCTTGTCCATAATTCCCTTCCATTGGTCTAAGTGACTGTTACTTACCTGCCTCTGTTGTCCTCTTGTCCATAATTCCCTTCCATTGGTCTAAGTGACTGTTACTTACCTGCCTCTGTTGTCCTTTTGTCCATAATTCCCTTCCATTGGTCTAAGTGACTGTTACTTACCTGCCTCTGTTGTCCTTTTGTCCATAATTCCCTTCCATTGGTCTAAGTGACTGTTACTTACCTGCCTCTGTTGTCCTTTTGTCCATAATTCCCTTCCATTGGTCTAAGTGACTGTTACTTACCTGCCTCTGTTGTCCTTTTGTCCATAATTCCCTTCCATTGGTCTAAGTGACTGTTACTTACCTGCCTCTGTTGTCCTTTTGTCCATAACTCCCTTCCATTGGTCTAAGTGACTGTTACTTACCGCCCTCTGTTGTCCTCTTGTCCATAATTCCCTTCCATTGGTCTACGTGACTGTTACTTACCTTCCTCTGTTGTCCTTTTGTCCATAACTCCCTTCCGTTGGTCTAAGTGACTGTTACTTAGCTGCCTCTGTTGTCCTTTTGTCCATAATTCCCTTCCATTGGTTTAACTGTTATTTACTGAGCAAGAAGCCTGGACCTGTTCTCCTTTTTTCCTTGTGTTCATTATGATAAGAAGGGGTGTTGTGTCTGCTACTGAGACACATTGCGTTGATAAGACTATGTAATTTAGTAGTTTACACCAATTTCTTTAAAATTATAAAAAAGTTATCTATCTAATATGTTCACCAATGAGCCAAAAAATTATGACCACTCACAGGTGAGATTAATAATGATAACCTCACCTGTGTTCCCAACAAGGGCACATGTCTCGGTCTGGGCAGGAGAATTTGAGCCAAAATAATTCGATTAGATTCAACGTTAATGTTATTGGAAAGTACAAGTAAAGCACAACAAAATGCAGTTTGCATCCAACCAGAAGTGCAAAAGAGCAGTGCTCTTGGAGTACAGTGTGAGGATGTGCAATTGACCTGGATACGTAAATGTGCAGGTATTCAGTTCAACAATGTAGCCAATTGCCAATGTGTAGAGGGCAATAGAAGCAGAGAAATATCTGTGCAAGTGGTAAATGGAAAGTACAAACAGTAAGCAGATCAAGTAAATAAGTTAGCATTGTGCAGGCCAGAGGTAGCAACGGAGGTACAACAGCACGTAGTGCAAATGGCAGATAAAATAAATACGTTGCATTGTGAGTGCAAGGTGACCAAAGGGTGTTAGAATGTTCAGTATGTTAACAGCAGTTGAGAATAAACTGTTTCTGAGCCTGCTGGTGTGTAGAGATCTGTATTGTTGCCCGATGGCAGGGGGGGCAAACAGTATGGCTGGGGTGTGAGGGGTCCCTGATAATGCCACACGCTCTCCACAAACAGTGCTTGTGCTGGATGTCTTTGCTGGTGTGGAGCTGGGCACCAATGATGCACTGGGCGGTTTTCCCCACCCGCTACATGGACAGAGCAACCGTTGTACCAGACTGTGGCACAGTTGGTTAGAATACTTAACCGTGCAGCGGTAAAAGTTTTCCAGGATGTTATTCGATCGGTGGGCCTTTTTGAGGATTCTTAAAAAGCACAGGCGCTGTTGTACCTTTTCACCAGGGTTGTGGTGTTGAGGGACCAGGATATGTTGTTGGATATGTGGACACCCAGGAATTTGTCGCTGGTCACACGTGAACTCTAAACAAGTAACAGGGTCTGCAGCTTATCATATGATATTCCAGATTTGCAGAATCCCGATGATGTTGTTGAGACTAGTAACTATCATGACATTGCAGTCCTTAATCCTTTTCTGTAAGATAGTCCTTAGTCGTATTTCGTCCATTTTATTTGTCAGGGATTGAACGTTAGCTAGGAAAAGGCTTGGTAGAGCGGGTTTGTCATGGTTACGTTTTAGCCTAGCTCGTAGACCTCCACGCACACCCCGTCTTTGTTTACGTTCTCTACTCTCCAGTCGGCCACTTCTGGTCGGATAGGAGACTCCTGTGTAACGATGTCCAGAGGAAGGAGAAGCAATTGTTGTGCTGTGTTTCTCTATATCCAGTAGTTCTTGTCGGCTGTAAAGGTTAAACCCTTGGCTGTGCCAAGTGAGTAGACTTAAAACAATTAAATAAATAAATACACATTTAGCAAAATCTGTAAGGACGCAGGGCTAGTGGACAGTGATGATGGTTCTGGAGGAATGTGTCCCAACACATAGTGCATCACCCCCTGCTGAGTAACCACAGACCAACTAGAGTGCCCACTATGGGCAAACAACCATCGGAACTGCACATTGGAGCAGTTGAAGCGAGTTCTTTGTAGTGATTTTTCAAGCTTTAGTACCTGGCAATCTGATATCTTGGTCTTACAGGACCCAGGAGAACGCTACGCACGGAATGCAAAGCGCCTACTGTAACTTTTGGTGGTGGAGGGATAATGCTCTGGGGCTGTTTTTCAAATTTTGGGCTCCTTGGTTCCAGTGACTGGTCATCTTTATGCTACAAGATACAAATAGATTTCGAACAAGTCTGTGCTTCCACAGTTTGGTGAAGGTCCTTCCCTGTACTAGCATGAGTGTGCCTTGGAAAAAACCAGGGCCCATAAATACATGGCTTCACAAGGTTCATGTGGAGGAACTGAAACTGTCTACACAGAGCCCTGACCTCAACCTCATTAAACACCTTTGGAATGAATCGTAATTGCAGTTGTGCGGCGGGGCTTCTTGTCCAACATCAGTGCCTGTCCTCACAGAAGTCTCCCACAGAGACCTTCTAAAATGATGTAGCAAGCCTTCCCAGAAGTGTAGCGACTGTTAAATCTGCAAAGGGATAACTCCATATTATGCCCAGGGATTAAAATATCTAGTTAACATTTTTTTTACACATTGATTAAACAATTCCAGTCAGATCCTGCACATTGACAAGTATTTCATCTCTTTGCCATGACATTTCACTCCAGCGCGTCCTGTTTCCATTGATACTCCTTCAGATGGCTTTACAATTTAATTGGAGTCAATCTCTTCAAAAGGCACAAACCTGCATAAATAAGGTCCCAAAATATACAATGCTTTGCATTTCAGAGTAAAAGGCAAGAATGAGTCTGAATACCTCTGTACACTTTTTCAAAAGTGTGTAGTCCCTTAGAAATGTCCTTGTTTTTTAGAGAAAAGCACAATTTCAACATCAATCAATATAATCAGAAATACATTGTAGTCTATATTTCCAAAGTGTCAACATATTCAAGTGACAGGTTAATGTGGTAGTTAAAGAGAGTATACAATTACAAATATCATCTGTAGAAGTTCTCTCAAGGTTTTCGATTTTGCAAGAGTGAAGATGCATGCCGAGATAAAAGAGATCATCGAACTGAAGTTGTGGAGATTGAATAGCTAACCTAACGATCAGAAGACGAGTTTAGAAGAAGAGTTCACCCTTTAATCAACTATGGACACATTCCACTTTATTTCATATGATTATGGCATGACTTTTTGTCCTGTATTCAGGCCAGAGATCAACATTCGGACAAACATTCCAACAATAGCACATATTGTCTAGGACAGACGTTAAGTACATATTCATAAATGAATATACTAAATAATGAATGATAATTTAATATGTAAATATTCTGCAGACAGAATTGTATTTTTTTCTGGTTCATTCCGTCGCGCAGCATTTAGTTGAACATCTGTGTACAAACATGTGCCTTAATATTAACTGTCATGGTAAATGAAATGACAAATACTTTATTGTTCATTCATAACACCTTGTCCCTGTGACCAACTGGCTTATCTCCTGTGCTTTGATAACAACCACAGTGCCTCCTTCATACAGTATTCAAACGCTATTTGGCTAAAGATATGCACATTAAGAAACTCTATGCTTTTAAGTGTGTAACAAGTCTTGTGATTCACACACATAGGAAAGGAGGGATAAACGAGGGAGAACGTTTATTTTAGTTTCTGGTCTTCCGTCTCTTCCAGATGTGAATTGCAGTCGTTATTACTTTACCTGTCTGGTATGCTTATATTAACAATACAGGAAATGGATGTTATCTATTTAATCGGTTGTTGACTAATCTGTTTATCAGGCCCATAACAAACCCCTTACATCTTGGTTAGTCATATTATCTGCAGCGGCCAGAAATGTATTAACATGAGTACAAAATGAATTCCAAGCCCAGTGGTCAATATTGATTACCTTCTCCATATAACATATTATAACAAATGTAAGGGGTGAGGTTCGGAGATAGATAATACATTAGCTACATGCTGGATTGCTGGATATCGGGCACAAACACATTAGCAGAAATGTGTCCTGTGGTATCTGGCACCAAGACATTAGCCGAAGACCCCTGAAGGTGTCCTGTGGTATCTGGCACAAATACATTAGCAGAAGACCCCCAAATGTGTCCTGTGGTATCTGGCACCAAGACATTAGCAGAAGACCCCCAAATGTGTCCTGTGGTATCTGGCACCAAGACATTAGCAGAAAACCCCTAAATGTGTCCTGTGGTGTCTGGCACCAAGACATTAGCAGAAAACCCCTAAATGTGTCCTGTGGTGTCTGGCACCAAGACATTAGACGGTAGACCCCTGAAGGTGTCCTGTGGTATCTGGCACCAAGACATTAGACAGTAGACCCCTAAAGGTGTCCTGTGGTATCTGGCACAAATACATTAGCAGAAGACCCCCAACTGTGTCCTGTGGTATCTGGCACAAAGATATTAGCGGCGGATCCTTCAACTCCTGTAAGTTGGGAGGTGGAGCCCCTGTGGATCATTAGATATCACTGCCGTCAGGGACTACCATTGACATGTAGGGCTGCACCACTTCTGACCGGGACCACCCCACAAGCCACCCCACAATGCTCTGACCCAGTTGTCTGGCCTTAACTATTTGGCTCTTGTCAAAGTCTCTCAGGTATTTCCTCCTGGCCATTTCTGCTGCATCCAACACGTTGACTACCAGACCTGATTGTTCGCTTACCGTCTTATCTACCCAGACCTTAACATGAGCCCAGCATTATTCGCTTAATCTGTGAGTGGTCATAATGTTTTGGCTTACGAATGTAAACACACACACACACAATAGATGGATATTGACAATGGTGATAAAGGGATGTAAGAATGTCATAATGCCAGAGAAGACAAGGTAAAACATTGACATTATATTGTATGTTTGTGGCAGGGGAGTTAGAAGGTATGTGGTGGATAGAAGGTGAAGGTCTGAGGAGAGATGGAAGACAGAGAGGACAGGGGGAGGCAGAGGGGTACAAGAGGTCACCCAAAGGACCGGGAAACCATAAGTTCATCTGACACCGCTGGAGAGTGCAATTTAGCTGAGGTAACTTTAGCATTATGTGATGGCCCATGGGTAAATTTGGCTCCACCTAATATGTGTATATGTGTATATATATATATGTGTGTGTGTGTAATTCACATTGCTAATTATATATAGACAATTAATGTAGACAATTTGTTTTTGAGGATGAATGAAAATAAATTACAAGTTCGCAATGTTTTCGTATTGTGTAATAGTGTAACTTTTCATCATACCACCTCATCTTCGTCTAGTTGAATTCTATACACTCCAGATTTGGACTTGCTCTGCTGAGTCCAATCAGTATCTTCTATAATAACGTGTGATACCCTCACTGAGATCATTATGGCTGTACCTTGGCTCTGGAGGGCAGTCTTGTTAAACACACAGCATTATGGAAGAACATGTTCCAATTGTCGAATATGGCTCTATAGAAAAGCATCTGACAACAACACATTACATTCTTTTTCTGGAATAGTATTTTATACTTTTTTAATATGATAAATTGTTTCAGAGATGTGTCATTTTAGATCAAAATATATTGTCTATCTATCTACCTATATAATATATATAAACGAGAATTGTAGTTATGTTTGTTTAATGAATTTGTTTAGAAATCAGAAATCAGAAAAGTGTTTAATCGCCATTGAATGTGTGAACATACAAGGAATTTACTGTGGCAGGAAGGTGCTTACATACAACATATGAACAATATACATTATACTAAGGGGCTGAGGGGGTATATGGATAGTAATATACATGATGCTAAAAAATACAGATAAATAACAAATATTGTAGTGCAAAATCTGCAAAAAGGAATGGGTCAGAGTTCAAGGCTTGTGTGCCCCCCTGGCCTTGTTGAGGAGGCCAGTAGCACATTGGAAGAAACTGTTCTTATGTCGTGAGGTTTTGGTCCTGATGGACCGAAGCCATCTGCCGGACGGGAGTGAGTTGAAGAGAGAGTGTCCAGGGTGAGAGGAGTCTTAATGAATGAATATTTGAACCACCTGAATGAGTGCACAACGATGACTAGTAACTCACACACTAACCTTTTGGAAGTTCAGAATCAGTAACCAAAACTGCCACTCAAAGCATTGTCGGGAGAAAGAATAAAATGATAGATTAACATTTCATAATCACTTCTACTGTACTGTGTACCATCATTAACACGCAGAAATCAGGAAGTATCCATTTTTATTATTTAGATACATTTTCATAGGCTAAGTTAGGTAGCCTGTATAAAATATACTATAATATACTGTAATTTTTCTATAAAATATTGTACACACATCTGGTGAACTCTCATCTGAAATCCTGCAGACGTTTGTATGACCTAGTTAATCTGTTATTAGGCTAATATTTATTTCATGATTTCAGGTCTGTTTTAAGCAAATTGAACAGCAAATTATCAATCTCTCTTTTAGGTTAATGAAGCCTTTGTGCACATTGTGTCGGAGTGCACTCATTTGTTCCGGTCGGAACATTACATTGGTGTCAGAAGTGTTTCGAACTCCGGGCAGACCGTAAGGCTAGTTAGCTAACTACAGTTTAGGCTAGGGATTAGTGTTGGCGTGGCTCGCGTCTATGGCCAAGATGGAAGGAGCGCGACGGAAGGTGAAAGTGGAGTCAGACGCGCACGGAGCAGGTGCAAGAGCGTATTGTCGGGAGGAGCAATTGGCAACTGCTGCGGGAAGCCTAGAAGGCAGCATAGCTGACATGAAGCTGTCAGTGAGCAGGATGGCGGAACTAGCGGGATTTCCTTCGCGCCACTCGGCTAGGTCAAAGGGGAAGATGATGGGGGTGTCGACGTCATCATCGGCGGGCACGCAGCCCAACGATGTAAACAAAGATGGCGGCGCCCTATTGCCATTAGCCACGGTAGCGGTTAAACCCCCGAAGTTTAATGGACAAGGCAAGTGGGAAGTGTTCTTCACACAATTTGAGCTGTTGGCTTATGCGGGGAGGTGGTCTGACGAGACGAAGGCGTTACAGCTGGCCCTGTGCCTGACGGAGGAGGCTTCGGAATGTTTGCTAACGCTAGCTCCGGGCGGAAGAGCCGACTACAGGGCGCTAGTGGAGGCATTGGGGGACCGTTTTGGCAGTGACTCGCAGCCAAATACGCTACGGATTGAGCTGGGGAACAGAAAGAGACTTCCAGGTGAATCTTTGAAAGCACTGGCTAGCAGTATATTGAGCATGACACGTCGGGCTTATGGAACTATGCCGTTGGGGGTACAGGATGAGCTGGCACGTGATAGTTCAGTTGGAGCCAGTGCCCTAATAAAACTATGTCGACACGTTCAGATGGCTGAACCACTATCCCTACGGGTGGCAGTAGAAGTAGCCAGGAAGAGGGAACTGATCTGGGGTGGCGGAGAGGACAGGCAGCCGGAGGTGAGAGCGGTGGTGGCTGGAGGACCAGAAATCTTCACGCCAGGGTGGGTCGACGAGTTGAGTGGGTTGGTCAGAGCTGCTACACTGGTCATCGAGAAGGGCTCCAGGCAGCGTAGTAACACCAGCTACACCCGGATGGTCTGCTGGAGATGCGGCCAATCGGGCCATTTACAACGAGACTGTGACGGAGGTCCCCATCGCCAGGGAAACGACAATGGGTCCGCGCACAGGGGGGATGTGCGGGCCCACCTCACAGCCCCAACCCCATAGTTAGCGGAGTAGGAGACCACAAGGGGAGGGGACTGGCTCCATCCTGTTGCTACATCGTGTCCAGGGCCAGTAGTTGTAGTGGGTCGGACCACAGTGGGGGACTTCTGTAACATCAGGATCAAAGTAGAAGGGGTGGAATGTTTGGCCCTCGTCGACACAGGCTCAACAGTGACCCTTGTGAGACCCGACATTTTGCCATCAGGGGTGCGGGTGGAGCAGACGGACGTCCAGCTGCGAACCGTCACAGGGGAACTGGCCCCTATGCTGGGGAAGTGTCGGCTGTCAGTAACTGTGGGGGGGAAAACAGTGTTGTGTTCCATGTGGGTGGCGGCAGTGCAGGACCCCTGTATATTGGGGATGGATTTTTTAAAGAACTGCAGAGCTCAGTTAAATTTGGCTGCGGGCACTTTAAGATTGTTGGGTGGGCTGACAGTGGGGATGTTGCCGTCAGGGGGGCTGGCAGGGAATAGGGCTGCGTCCCCTTTTTCCTTCAAGATCAGGGAGGCCATACCAGTTGTGCCATCCCAGCAACTGTCTCGAGCAGCGACGCCTTTCACTCCTCTTATCAGCACAAGCACGGGCAGCCTGGGGGCTCAAAACACACAAGCCCCATCACCCAAGCTGACCAGGAGTGGGGGAGAGGAGACCATCAAAGCTGTCGAGGCTGTGTGGCTGAAAAACTGTCAGGGCCTAGAGGAGACCCAGCAGAGCCTGCTAAAAGAGCTGCTGCTAGAGTTTAAGGATAGCTTCGCATGGGGGGAGGATGAGGTGGGGCAAACTCACTTAGTTCAGCACGGGATAGACACTGGGAATGCCCGACCCATTAAAATATGGCCCCGTCGTATTCCGCTCGCCCGCAGGGAAGCAGCAGACAAAGCTATTGTCGACAGGCCGACTTCATTGAACCATCTGACAGCCCATGGTCTGCACCGGTTGTCATGGTGCCTAAGAAAGGGGGTAAACTTCGGTTCTGTGTCGACTACAGGGGGTTGAATGATGTCACCATCAAGGACTCCTACCCCATACCGAGGATAGACGAGAGTCTGGACCATGTAAGGGGGTCTTCGTGGTTCTCCTCCCTTGACCTGCGTAGCGGCTACTGGCAGGTGCCCCTCGCGCCGTCGGCGCGGGAGAAGACGGCCTTCTCCACGGACAGGGGGCATTGGCAGTTTAAGGTGCTGTGTTTCGGTCTCTGCAATGCTCCTGCAACCTTTGAGAGGCTCATGGACAGCGTGCTGGCTGGGATACCTAGACGGGAGTGTGTGGTATACCTAGATGACATTCTGGTGCATGGCACATCGTTTGAGGAGGCCCTGGGTGCACTCAGGGGGGTGTTGTGGTATACCTAGATGACAGTCTGGTGCATGGCACATCGTTTGAGGAGGCCCTGGGTGCACTCAGGGGGGTGTTGGGGAGGGTCTCGGGGGCAGGGCTGAAACTACACCCAGACAAGTGTAAGTTCATGCAGAGGGAGGTGGCGTTCCTGGGTCACCAGTTGGGGGGTGAGGGCGTCAGCACACTGACAGACAAAGTGGAGGCCGTGAGGGGGTGGCCAACTCCTGGGGGGAAAAAAGAGGTGAAAAGCTTCCTGGGGCTGGCGGGTTACTACCGCAGGTTTGTGAGGGGGTTTGCAGGAATTGCAGCACCACTAAACCACCTCCTCCAAAAGGACACCGTTTTCCAGTGGGCCGAGGAGCACCAGCAGGCGTTTGAAGCACTCAAACGGGGCCTTGTGGAGGCCCCTGTTCTGGCTGCACCTAACCCGAACCTCCCATTCATTCTGGACACTGACGCAAGTAACGAAGGGTTGGGGGCTGTGCTGGCCCAGCAGGGGCCAGATGGGGAACACGTGATAGCATATTACAGCAGAACCTTTGACAAAGCTGAAAGGCGCTATTGCGTAACCAGGAGAGAACTGTTGGCGGTGGTAGCGGCCAAGTACTACCTGGGGGGTCTACCGTTTGTGGTCCGGACGGATCACTCTGCCCTGCAGTGGCTTCTGTCCTTTCACACACACACACACACACACACACACACACACACACACACACACACACACACACACACTCACTGTGACACCCTGTGTGCTGACACCATCTGAGGTGGTTTAGGGGAAACCACTGTGGTAATGGGACTTCAGCCATGGCTGTGTTTCTATATGCACTGCTGTTACATGCCTCACTTGTTTGTGCTTTTTGTGTTGTACATCTTAGACTGTGTCAGTGTTTGTTTCATGATCTAGGTTTTCTATATTTGAACCGGCAGGGAGTTTAGCGGTCAGCCCCTGTAGCTGTACTCTCTGCTGTGTGTGGTTGGGAGGGTCGTGTCCGTTTCAAAGTGCCGTGTTTCCCCCTGACTGTATTAACATGGAAGACTAGGGACTGTCCAAGGTGGTTTTTTGTGACATTTGCAAGTCATGGTTATAAAAAGTTACAGCCACCACAATTGTGTGGGCACTTTCAGCATTAAAAGCAGATGTTGATGGTAGAGAAACAGTTTTCTGTCAATAATGGTTATGTTATCCTTACTGTCAGTTCATCTTGCATTTAATCTGATGTTACTGTACTTGTCATTACATCATGATGACTGACCTTTTCCATGACTTTCCCAGACTAATTTCCCCCTGTAGTCTGAAGTGTAAAACAGGGTCACGTTAGGATTGTCCTCACTGGTGTTAGAATGAAAACAACTTTAGTGGGGACCATTGGTCAATACCCTGTGTTTCATGCAAATACCAAGGTGGGTTAAATCAGTAAAGGAGTGCATGAAAGACAAGGCTGTGTGACTCCTGTACACTCAAAAATAGAAACCAGATGTGAGCCGTACTGTAGCTGTCACGAACCAGGATGGGTGTAGTGCAGGTTGAGCCAAGTGCAGAGCCGTATGATCCGTTTAACGGGTTTTATTTAGTGACGAACACAAAACAAACCGTAAACGGCGACAAAAACACGTACTTAGTTGAATGAAAGGAAAATGCGCATATAGCGACTTAAAACGAGCACCTTTAAACAACAATGATAACGTGATACAAACACACTCACCTCTATGACAACCGTGACATAAAACAATGAAGCGCAACGAGTGACATCTAGCAATCCCCTTTATAGCCCAGTGATTGCAAATCCCCAACAGCTGTAACCAACACAAACCAGGAAAGGGTGCACCCGAAACCAGACAGTGCAGTACACTTACTCACCACTCGTGACAGTACCCCCCACCTAAGGCTAGCTCTCAGATAGCCAACATCAACAACAACACACAAAAAAAACAAAATAAACAAGGGAGCAACAGGCAAGGACCCACTGTCACACCCAAAGGGTTAGTCCAGGACAGCAGGTCCAGCCCTTAAAGGGCCTTGGTGGCCGATCGCCGTTTTGTACGGCAAAGCGTCCGCCGTCTTGTGCGGCAAGGCGGCCGTCGTGGTGGGCGTGGCGGCAAGGCGGCGGCCATCGTGGTGGGCGTGGCGGCGGCCATCGACGTGGCGTGGCGGCGGCCATCGACGTGGCGTGGCGGCCATCGACGGGGCGTGGCGGCCATCGACGGGGGCGTGGCGGCGGCCATCGACGGGGCGTGGCGGCGGCCATCGACGGGCGTGGCGGCGGCCGTGGCGTGGCGGCGGCCATCGACGCGGGCGTGGCGGCGGCCATTTTAGGCGGCGTAGTCGCCGCCATTTCATGCGGCGTAGTCTCTGCCATTTTAGTCGGTGACGCTCTGGGAGCTCTGGCAGGCGGTGACGCTCTGGGAGCTCTGGCAGGCGGTGATGCTCTGGGAGCTCTGGCAGGCGGTGACGCTCTGGGAGCTCTGGCAGGCGGAGACGCTCTGGGAGCTCTGGCAGGCGGTGACGCTCTGGGAGCTCTGGCAGGCGGTGACGCTCTGGGAGCTCTGGCAGGCGGTGACGCTCTGGGAGCTCTGGCATGCGGTGACGCTCTGGGAGCTCTGGCAGGCGGTGACGCTCTGGGAGCTCTGGCAGGCGGTGACGCTCTGGGAGCTCTGGCAGGCGGTGACGCTCTGGGAGCTCTGGCAGGCGGTGACGCTCTGGGAGCTCTGGCAGGCGGTGACGCTCTGGGAGCTCTGGCAGGCAAGGACGCTCTGGGAGCTCTGGCAGGCGGTGACGCTCTGGGAGCTCTGGCATGCGGTGACGCTCAGGGAGCTCTGGCAGAGGAAGCAGATGACACTCTGGGAGCTCTGGCAGGCAGGGACGCTCTGGGAGCTCTGGCGGAGGAAGGAGATGACACTCCGGGAGCTCTGGCAGGCAGGGACGCTCTGGGAGCTCTGGCGGAGGAAGGAGGAGCCACTCCGGGAGCTCAGGCGGAGGAGGGAGGGACCACTCTAGACACTCAGGTGGAGGGGGGAGGGGCCACTCGTCGACACACTCATGCTGAGGGGGGAGGGGCCACTCGTCGACACACTCATGCTGAGGGGGGAGGGACGACTCCAAGGCCTCATGCTAAGGGGGGAGGGACGACTCCAAGGCCTCATGCTGAGGGGAGGGACGACTCCAAGGCCTCATGCTGAGGGGGGAGGGACGACTCCAAGGCCTCATGCTGAGGGGGAGGGGCCACTCGTCGACACGCTCATGCTGAGGGGGGAGGGGCCACTCGTCGACACACTCATGCTGAGGGGGAGGGGACGACTCCAAGGCCTCATGCTGAGGGGAGGGACGACTCCAAGGCCTCATGCTGAGGGGGGGGACGACTCCAAGGCCTCATGCTGAGGGGGAGGGGCCACTCGTCGACACGCTCATGCTGAGGGGGGAGGGGCCACTCGTCGACACGCTCATGCTGAGGGGGGAGGGGCCACTCGTCGACACACTCATGCTGAGGGGGGAGGGACGACTCCAAGGCCTCATGCTAAGGGGGGAGGGACGACTCCAAGGCCTCATGCTGAGGGGAGGGACGACTCCAAGGCCTCATGCTGAGGGGGGAGGGACGACTCCAAGGCCTCATGCTGAGGGGGGAGGGGCCACTCGTCGACACGCTCATGCTGAGGGGGGAGGGGCCACTCGTCGACACACTCATGCTGAGGGGGGAGGGACGACTCCAAGGCCTCATGCTGAGGGGGGAGGGGCCACTCGTCCGGGCACTCACGTTGAGGGGGGAGGAGCCGCTCAGGACACTCATGCTTAAGTGGGAGGGGCTGGTCCGGGCACTCACGTAGAGGGGGGAGGAGCCGCTCTGGACACTCACGCTTAAGTGGGAGGGGCTGGTCCGGGCACTCACGTAGAGGGGGGAGGAGCCGCTCTGGACACTCAAGCAAAGGTGGGAGGGGCTGGTCCGGGCACTCACGCAGAGGAGGGAGGAGTCGCTCAGGGCACTTAGGCAAAGGTGGGAGGGGCTCATCTAGGCACTCACCCTGGAGTGGGAGAGGCTGGTCCTGCAGGGTGAACCACACCCCCCACCATCTCCTTATCACTCCGGGCGGCTGGCACTCCAGGCCCTTAGGTGGTCTCTGGGCCCTGGAGGTTGGTGGCCGGAAAGGGTAATCACCCGGCTGGAGCTGGGGTTGTTGCTGCAGCTCCATGGCTCTTGCTGGCCCTGACTGCATCACCGGAGCAGTGGGGGGCTGCTGTTGCAGCACCAGGGTCGTGGGTGTTCTCTCCGCGGACCTCCGTGAACACCCCGTTAGCCCCCCCCCAAAAATTACTTTGGGGCGCCTCCGGGATGTCCTCTTGCCTTCATAGAAGGCCCGCGGACCCATTGTCACTGACCCTGAATGCTGCATAGATGGTTCATAGACAGCATACGGCCGGAGACGTAGCCACCGCTCCTGTGGTGTCTCCGGCCGATTCCACTCCCATCGCTCCGTGGGGTGACGGTGAGCTTCATCCGACGGGGCGCTATAGCTTGCCCCCCCGCAGAATCCACTCACCGTCCGACTCTGCTGGCTTCTGTGGCGCTTCATTCTGTCACGAACCAGGATGGGTGTAGTGCAGGTTGAGCCAAGTGCAGAGCCGTATGATCCGTTTAACGGGTTTTATTTAGTGACGAACACAAAACAAACCGTAAACGGCGACAAAAACACGTACTTAGTTGAATGAAAGGAAAATGCGCATATAACGACTTAAAACGAGCACCTTTAAACAACAATGATAACATGATACAAACACACTCACCCTCTATGAAAACCGTGACATAAAACAATGAAGCGCAACGAGTGACATCTAGCAATCCCCTTTATAGCCCAGTGATTGCAAATCCCCAACAGCTGTAACCAACACAAACCAGGAAAGGGTGCACCCGAAACCAGACAGTGCAGTACACTTACTCACCACTCGTGACAGTAGCTGTAACCACTGATGTCTCCCTCTGAGATCAGGCTAATGTTAACACCTAATCATGGAGTGTTAATGCATCTCCAATCAAATGTCAACTATTACACAGAGATGCACACGGGCGAACACCAGCAATAGCATTCAGAAATAGGTTAGTGCACTATAAGTGGGGCAGTGAATTGGTCTTGATGAGCTGGAAAATTCTGCACTGTGTTTTAATGCAAGGTTATTCCAAGTCAACTCTCATTGGTTCAGAGAAACTTTAAAACAGCCGTTTCCCTTTATGACTTTTCACCCACCCATCCGCCCCTCAGAGCCTGGTTCCTCTCATGGTATCTTCTTAAATTTCGACCCATCACAGTTTTTCCTAGCCGCTGTGTATCAACTTGGTGATGGGTGCTCTGTCGGGTTCAAGCTGGGTGTTTGTAAAAGCACTTTGTGACAACTCGGCTTGATTTGTGACTGGATATAGGAGGGGGCGGTTCCTCTTACTGCCCCATAGGCTAGCACCATGGTTTTGTAGTGGATGCGTGTTTCCACCGGGAGCCAGTGTAGTGTGCGGAACAGCTGAGTGACGTGGGAGAACTTTGGTAGATTGAAGATCAGGCGGGCTGCTGCATTTTGAATGAGTTGCAGGGGTTTGATGGCGCACACTGGGAGACCAGCCAGAAGGGAGTTGCAGTAGTCGAGACGGGAGATGATAAGTGCCTGGATCAGCACTTGTGCGGCTTCCTGCGTAAGATACGGCCTTACTTTCCGAATGTTGTAGAGCATGTACCTGCAAGACCGGGACACCGCCTTGATGTGTGCAGAAAATGAGAGGGAGTTGTCAAGGGTCACGCCAAGCTTTTTCCCACATTGGGTAGCGGGGACTGTGACGTTGTCCACCATAATGGACAGATCCTGGAGCGGGCAGGCTCTTCCTTTGAAGAAGAGCAGTTCAGTTTTACCTAGGTTGAGTTTCAGATGGTGTGCAGACATCCAGGCCGAGATGTCAGTCAGACATGCAGAGATACGGGATGCTACCTGGGTGTCAGACTGTGGGAATGAGAAAAATAGTTGGGTATCATCTGCATAGCAGTGATAGTAGAGGCCATGAGAGGATATGACAGAGCCAAGAGACCGGGTGTATAAGGAGAAAAGGAGAGGGCCTAGGACCGATCCTTGGGGGACCCCAGTGACAAGGGGCTTGCATGTTTGACGGCGAGCCTCGGCACACCACCTGGTAAAAACGGTCCGACAAGTAGGAGGAAAAACAGGAATGCACCGCTCCTGAGATCCCCAGGTCAGAGAGGGTGGAGAGCAGGATCTGATGGTTTACTGTGTCGAAGGCAGCAGATAGGTCTAGTAGAATGAGAACAGAGGAGAGAGAGTTGGCTTGGGCCTTGCGTAGGGCTTCAGTTACACAGAGCAGCGCTGTTTCAGTTGAGTGGCCCGTCTTGAATCCTGACTGGTTAGGGTCCAGGAGATTGTTCTGCGAGAGGTAGGAGGACAGTTGGTCAGCTACGACGCGTTCAAGCTTTTTGGAAAGGAAGGACAAGAGGGACACAGGTCTGTAGTTGTTGACATCCGACGGGTCGAGAGATGGTTTCTTGAGGAGCGGAGTCACTCTGGCCATCTTGAAGTCGGAAGGGACACATCCTGAGGTTAGAGAAGTGTTTATTAGAGATATGAGATATGGAAGAAGTTCCGTGGAGATGGACTGGAGGAGTGGGGAAGGGATAGGGTCAAGCGGGCATGTTGTCGGATGGCTGGATTGGACCAGTTGCAGGGTGTCTTCCGGACCGAGCGTGGAGAAGGAACTCAGACCAGGGACAGAGTCAGTGTGAGGGGAAATAGCGATTTCTGGCGGATGGGTGAATGATGCTCGAATGTTGTCCACTTTCTGTTGAAAGTGGGTAAGAAAGTTGTCAGCTGAGAGGGACGATGACGGAGGAGTTGGAGGAAGGGTGAGGAGTGTGGAGAAGAGCTTTTTTGGGTTGGAAGCGGAGTCCTGGAATTTCCGGTGATAGAAAGCAGCTTTAGTGGTGGTCAGATTAGAGTTGAAGGCGGTGAGGAGGGACTGGAGGGAAGCCAAGTCGCTTTGAATTTTGGTGGATCTCCATTTCCGCTCAGCTGCACGAAGATCTCTCCTGTGACTACGTAGGGTTTCATTTAGCCACGACACAGGAGGTGCGGCTCAGGCTGGCCGGGAGGAAAGAGGGCAGAGCGAGTCATAGGATGTAGATAGCGATGCTAGAAGGGTGGAAGAGGCAGATTCCGTAGACAGGAGGGAGAAGGATTCGGGAGACGGGAGGGATGAAAGAACAGAAGCGGCAAGATCAGATGGGGAGAGGGATCGTGTGTTCATGCGACCCACCACCAGGCTGGGAGTTGATGATGCACGAGAAGAGAGGGAGAGGAAAAATGAGACTAGGAAGTGGTCCGATAGCGGTAGGGGTGTGGTCTTAAAGTTGGTCAGCGGGCAGCATCTGGTGAAGACGAGGTCCAACACATTGCCTGCGATGTGAGTCGCCATTGACTGGGTGAGGCTGAGGCCAAACGACGAGAGGAGAGGTAGGACGGATGAGCCTAAGAAGGTGTTGAATGTGGTCGTTGGCAGGTTGAAGTCACCTAACAGGACAAGATGTGTGTCATCATCGGGAAATTCGCTAATCAGGGTGTCGAGCTCTTCGAGAAAGACCCCGGGGGCTCCCGGTGGACGGTAGAGGACAATTATATTAATATTGAACGGAAATGTCACACGAACAGCATGAAATTCGAACGAGGAAGGGGAAAAGTGAGGGAGGGGGAAGGGAGAGAATCTCCATTTAGCAGAAATGAGAAGCCCTGTTCCGCCTCCACGACGACCGGAAGTTCTAGGACTGTGGGAAAACACATGGCTGGATGACGAAAGGGCAGCCAAGGAAGCAGTGTTTTCGGGGGTAATCCACGTCTCAGTCAGGGCCAGAAAGTCAAGGTCTTGGAGGACAGCGTAAGCCGAGATGAATTCGGTCTTGTTGACAGCCGATCGACAGTTCCAGACACTACCCAAAATTAGGTACTCTGCAAAGGAGGTGCACACAAGGGTGGTTAGATTGGACCGAATGCGCCTCCGGTATAGCGAAGGTCTATATGGACGCCGAGCAGTCACTATGGTTGAGATGGGAAGCAAACACATTTCAGAGGTGATTAGAAGACAAGTGTGATGAGGATTTTTTTTTGTAAAGAATATGAAGTGTGGTACTTACTCTGAATGTATTGTATCGCCCAAGCCTGTCTTGCTTACCTTCCTCGAATAACTCCGCAGAACAACTTAGCAGGGATGTGTAAGATTCACTCTATACAATAGCATAATCAAATCTACATTTTTGTCTTCTACTTAAATATAGACTATCCACTGTTAGATTTGCCATTGACCAAGTTACCTTAACATGTCAGAGTGGAATATTTCATTACAGCTATTCTAAATAAATTAATGTTGAATAGCTGATAACTCCATAATACCTAATACTTCAACAGTTGCCACAATTCATATTTTTGACAGTATGTTCATTTTCTTAATGATAAAGGGTAACGTTGGTCAATTCCTGAGTTTGGTCAATACCACACACATCAAACACACACACACACACACTGCTGTATCAGATAATGTGACAGGATTCATCTCAAGGGATATGTCCTGAGCATTTTAACAACTGACCTCTGACCCCTTTCTGTTGTTAATTGCTTTTCTGCAACATTACTATTTTAGTTCTATTTTTTTATTTTATTATTAATAATATTATTATTTACTTTGTTAACAATGCTGTAATAGGAGAATTACATTGTATCAAAGCACCCTCGAAATTTAATAAAAATAATAATATTCTTCTGTGTCAACAATATTGTAGGACATTACTTAATTGTATGTGGGCTCTCATTGTTTACTTGTGTATGCAAAAAAGATATTTAAATTGATCACATTTATATTTATCATCATCCCACCTGATATAATCAGCACTAGATGGTGCTGTTCTGGTTGTTAGAGGGCTGTCTTATCTGCTGGCTAGTCAGACACAAAGTTTAAAGTCGGATATGAATGTGACCTTTGGGGTAGAAGAGGCAAATCCAGTAAAAGGGTGTTTGGCAAAAAAACCCTGGAAATCTTTTACGCCTTCGGCTAAGGCTAGAGCCAGGAGTAATGCGGTTTTGTTAGAGAGGATGTTATGATCAGCGGGAACTAAGGTTTGAAGGAAGCTGCAGAGACTGTGTCCGGAACTAGCTCATGCATTTTATAACCGGTTTAAACCAGCACGTTCCACTTCTGCCCTCAGAAACTCCCAACCTGAATGTGCAGGCCCAACGTTACTCCCACAGGACATGCAGAGAAGACAGGTAAACCATTATTGATAAAAATGACCTGCTCTGCTCAAACTGCTCTTGTATGGACAATAACATGTCCATTTCAGAGCTCTATGAGGCGATAATTCCCATGGCACAGGACTTAAAGGAACGTAACATTTAAATGCCTGTGACTGAATAGTAGAGACGTTAACACAAATATCAAATAGCCCTATTTAAATATTGACTTTTACAACAGGTGAACTTATTTTTTAAGTGTTGGCAATGTTTATTTGGGTTTAATTTGATGGTTATGGTCCGATAACACAAATACTGTTGAGAACTGATACCATTTCTTTCATACAGTTTTTTCTCTAATCTTTAGGAGTCCCAATCATTTTGGACCTTGCTGTAAGTCGTTCTCAATAACCCATCTGGGAAAATATAGACACATACTATCCATTAGTCATATGTTTTATGCAGATATGATTGTTTCTTGCAGTGTGGTAATAAATGATCAGTCCTGAATGTACTTGTGAGCACAGATCTATTCATAACCAGCGTGACAAATAGATATTTGTTCATATTTCACCCAACAGGGAGACATAGAGAACAGCACACGCTATCCCTGTAATAGCAAATGTGAATGATGTTGTTCAAATGTTGCCTGTTGGCTATAGAATATGATTTATGAAGGCCTGGAAGTCTCTCTTCACTCCGGGGAAGTGGAGAGATTCAGGAATACTTTGACATCCATGAAATTGGTCACAGTCATTTAAATAGATGAATGAGGGGAGGAGGATGGTGAATGGGACTATATTTTTCTCTGGGCCGGTGAAGGCAAGGTGTTGATTTGAGTGTTGCTTGTAGACAGTCGCCATGTTTGTAACCCAGGTGTATGTTTGGCATTAAAGGGCCTGTTTAGCCAGCTGTGCAATATTTTCACCAGTCCTGACAAGTACATGTTTTATATCCTAATTTACTGTTTACTATGTTTTTCTCCCTGTGTTTCCTATGTTTTGCGGTCTTCCTGTTTCCATCTCCTCCTCTTCCTGTCTGTGTCCTCCTCTTCCTGTGCCAAGTGTCCCACCATCTCCTCTTCCTCTGCCTGTCTGTCTCCTCCTCTTCCTGTTCCAAGTGTCCCTCCATCTCCTCCTCCACTGTCTATCTGTCTCCTACTCTTCTTGTTCCAAGTGTCTCACCATCTCCTCCTCTTCCTGTCTGTCTCCTACTCTTCCTGTTCCAAGTGTCTCACCATCTCCTCCTCTTCCTGTCTGTCTCCACCTCTTCCTGTTCCAAGTTTCTCACCATCTCCTCCTCTGCCTGTCTGTCTTCACCTTCACCTGCCAACTCATCACCTGTTTTCAATAAAATACACACCAGGGTTGTTTCACACCGTGATCGTTTAATCTCCTTGTCCGTTCCTTTGGGTCCAGTCCTTTACGGCCACCTAACATTTACTCAACAAAAAAAATATCTATTATATATCTATTATATTCTGCTATGATTCTGGCTGTGCCATTATCTTAAAATATATAGTTTTTAAATTATTCATTGACCATATCAGATTTGTTTGATTAGATTTTTTACGTGATGATTTAAACCATAGCTCACTTAATGTATTAAAGATAACTTCCTTTTGACAGGCACATTTATGCACTGTTTGCCAAGCAGAATAGATAGGCAACTGTGTTATAAGCAATGATTTTTCGTACATGCCATTAACACACGTCTATTAGCAGAATTTAGTTTTTCCAAATCTGAATCTGGTAATTAGTTAACCTTCAGTTTCAATGCTAGCCATATCCAAACAGACAAGCTGTGTTTTTAAAAGCACAGATTTGAGTGGTTACCGTAGCTTTTAGTTTTACAGCATTTGAGCTATGGTATTTTTGCTGTAATAGTGTGTGCTTTTTAGCAAACAAATTCCATTACAAAACTCCTTCTGGCCAGGTATGTGTAATCCAACTTTCACTGACCGGGATCAAGCATGATACAAGCCATTTAAGGGCCCAGGGTGAAATGCCTCAATCCTGTGAAATAATGTTTCTACATAATTGACTTGGTCACAGGGTGAGTGTTATTTTATTTTACGTAAATTGGCGGGTTTAGAAAAATTCCTGAGGCTTGTTACCTGCCGGAGTAGTGTTCTGTGTTAGACTAGGAGGATATCATCTCTCCATCTCACCACAGGGGTCGACCCTGAGTTAACATCTGCAGAAAAACAAATCTGCCTACAGTGTTACAATGTGGAACTGTTCTCTATTCAATGTTATGTTAGATAAAAACTTGTAATGAAAATAGTGTAAAACTGTAAAATGAAAGTAAAACAAACAGAAACTAAATAGCTGCCTAAAACACCCAGAAACCTCAGGAGAGAGGAAAGCAGTGCTGTTGCAAGGAAAGATGTTCGGAAAGGACAAATGCAGAGTCTGAATTCCAAGCCACCCCGTCTCCTTTACCTTCTCCAGTCCACCTCTTCTCTAAACATCCCCTTATCGAGGAGGTAAGGTGCTAATAAGTAGAACTGCAACTTCAGAGTCAGCAACTACCTGTGTCACATGCAATTCCTAGAATCACTTAATTTTGCAGTTTGTGGAATTTCTAAGAACAAAGAATTTGTTCATTTGAATTGCACACAATTCGTATCATCTAAAAGTAGAATATATATTGGATATATTCCAGTTATGCGTGTGTTCCAAGGTTTACCCTATGAGTTTGTTTGGTAATACATGACAAGAACAGAAGGCTCTATAAACAAGTTGGCAAAGGCAGGATGGTGGAGTGTGTTTGTGTGTTTGACATAATCAGATAGAGATAGAGTAGAGTTTGCTCATTTGGTAAAAGTTCATCCTAAATCCCCTCTTCTCCATTCTCGCTCCACCGTGACCGGGAAAAGAATTAGTGATAAAGTGGTCCAACTGCACTTTGTTTGGCTACTAGCCAAACTGGGCAGAGCAAATACTTTTAATAAAGACCTTTGCTTAGAAAGGTACAGATAATATATTGCTTACCCAATTTACTTTGGAAATTGAATTGCAATAACATATATTGTAAAATGTACCAGACAAACTGAATGTGAAATATTTTTGTTTAGAATACTCCAGTACAGGCCAACTTACCACAGAAGAGTTTGGATAAAACCGTTAAGACAACCTTCAAATTAACAGATTTAAAAAAACTTTCTTTTTAGTAATATAATATAATATAATAAAAACGTTCCATTTAATAATATAATGAGTCTAATGATTTTATTGCTTGACATTACATTTATCCAGAGCGACGACACTTATCCAATGACACTTATCCAGAGCGACTTACAATAAGTGCAGGCATTTCACATATAGCTAAAACACACATCAAAAAGGCAATAAGTACATTGTTCCTGGGTGGGTGCAGGGGGAAGTGCTAGGGATAGAAGGGGTGCTAGGAGAGGAGGAGTGGGTGATAATCGTAGAGGAATGATTCGGTTGTGAAGTTTCAAACAGGCGAGAGTTGTGGAGCTCCATTCATGGAGCTACTGGAGGTACAGTTTGAAGAGGAATGTTTTTAGACGTTTTTTGAAGATTGGTAGAGAGTCCGATGATCTGATCTCCAGAGTGGAGTTGTTCCACCATTGCGGGGCAAGCACAGAGAACAATTTAGATTGCGGAGATCGGGAGTTGCCCTCCCGTTGGGATGGCACTACCAAGAGGCCTGAGGTGGCAGAACGAAGTGCTCGCGTGGGTGTGTACGGCTTGATTTGTGACTGGATATGGGAGGGGGCGGTTCCTTTTACTGCCCCATAGGCTAGCACCATGGTTTTGTAGTGGATGCGTGCTTCCACCGGGAGCCAGTGTAGTGTGCGGAACAGCTGAGTGACGTGGGAGAACTTTGGTAGATTGAAGATCAGGCGGGCTGCTGCATTTTGAATGAGTTGCAGGGGTTTGATGGCGCACACTGGGAGACTAGCCAGAAGGGAGTTGCAGTAGTCGAGACGGGAGATGATAAGTGCCTGGATCAGCACTTGTGCGGCTTCCTGCGTAAGATACGGCCTTACTTTCCGAATGTTGTAGAGCATGTACCTGCAAGACCGGGACACCGCCTTGATGTGTGCAGAAAATGAGAGGGAGTTGTCAAGGGTCACGCCAAGGTTTTTCCCACATTGGGTAGCGGGGACTGTGACGTTGTCCACCGTAATGGACAGATCCTGGAGCGGGAAGGCTCTTCCTTTGAAGAAGAGCAGTTCAGTTTTACCTAGGTTGAGTTGTGCAGACATCCAGGCCGAGATGTCAGTCAGAGATGCAGAGATACGGGATGCTACCTGGGTGTCAGACTGTGGGAATGAGAAAAATAGTTGGGTATCATCTGCATAGCAGTGATAGGAGAGGCCATATGAGGATATGACAGAGCCAAGAGACCAGGTGTATAAGGAGAAAAGGAGAGGGCCTAGGACCGATCCTTGGGGGACCCCAGTGACAAGGGGCTGCATGTTAGTCGGCGAGCCTCGCCACACCACCTGGTAAAACGGTCCGACAAGGAATGCACCGCTTCTGAGATCCCCAGGTCAGAGAGGGTGGAGAGCAGGATCCGATAACTAATGAAAAGGTGGGCAAAGGACTCATTCCTACTTGTTCCACCAAAATTATTTTATACTTTTTAGAAAGAAAGTCAGAGGATAAAGCAGAGGGGCAGGAGCCAGGAGGTAAGGAAAGTGATTTGTGAAATCCCAGTGAGAGAGAGAGAAGAATATAGAGAGAAAGCTTTGACCTGCACAAGATAGATTTTGATATAGATGAACGTTGTCATTGTGAACCAGTTACACACAGAATAATAATCGAAACAGGTAACATTTTTAATGTGATTTTGCCAAAATTAATTTTGAAGAGAAAAATGTTTACTTGTGAAACAATTTTCAGCCTTGAATCACAGATGAGGCATCTGTGTAGATTTATGAAAAACCTTTATGAATATTAACTTATAGCAGAGGGAATAGTTTGCTGATTCATAGAAAGTTAAGTTAAGTCCATTACAAAGAAATTAGTTTTACTGTAATTATTTTGATAAGAATAGCATTTTTCTTTAATTTACAAAATTACACTTACAGAAAATGTATTTTTCCGGGTAATAACTATTCAGATGTATTTCACTATAAGTTAATGACATTGCGTGTCCATAGGTAAAAGTAAATAAAACACAGTTTTAAAGTTCTATGCTATATTACTATGAAAGCACGATTGTGAAATCCTGTATTTGGCTGGGTAAGCTAAGCAGTTTATTGGTGGTGCCAGGATTGGGTATACTCTATATTTGCAAGACCCCTAGAATGTATGTTTCCTGCACAGTACATTTTGAAACATTTTATCTTAACCACCTTGCACAAATATGCAAACAAATAAAAGTACATTCCAAAGGATAAAAACCTACACTGTGGAAGGACCAAGTAGGCAGGGATCTGGGTTTCTTTCCCCAGACAAAATCGCAATTTCACATATTTTCTCCCAATTCTGCTAATTTGACCATAAAATGATCAGATAAACACCTGAATATTCCCTACCCATAGCATTTCATGCCAGGGTGCTCACATAGAGTATTTTGGAATGCGATAACATCAATGGACTGATTACAATTGAAGGCCAGTAGTTTATACGATCTACAAGCTGTAACACAGATGACTACCTAAACATAAATATGAGTTAACTTTGCAATCAAACAAGCTAGTAATGCAAGTCAAGATGTAGCAGCTATTTAACCAGGCATGATCTTCTTGCTAAAGTTAAGTAGATAGTTAGCCTGTTGATATTTACCATAAATATTGAGGTCTGTTGTGGACTTTCCTGGGACATGAATAGGGTTATTAAAAAGTAAAGCACATCTGGAATGGTTTTAGGCTCACCAGGCTTTGAAATTAGACCAATAGTAAGACAAGAATCAATTTACCTGTATATCAACAGGAATTTAATGACTGTCCCACAGTCACGCAGGTGCGGTTATGGGAGCGCTACAGTGAATTCGGAAAGTATTCAGGCCTGTTTATTTTTTTATTGCATCCATCTTAAATAAATATTACAAAAATAATTTTACTCTTCATGCTACTCACATAACACAAAAATGACCAAGTAAAAAAAGAAAGTTTCGAAGCATTCTGGAGCAGGTTTCATCAAGTATCGGTCTGTACTTGGCTCCATTCAGCCTTCCCTTGATCCTGACTAGTCACTCTGCCTCTGAAAAACATCCCCACAGCATTATGCTGCCACCTCCATACTTCACTGTAGTGATGGTATTTGCATTGTTATAAATGGTACCTATACCAAGGTTATGAGCTGTACTGTAGTGATGGTATTTGCAAGGTTTTGAGTGGTACCTGTATCAAGGTAATGATCACAAGGTTTCCATCTTGGTTTCATCAGATAAAGTTGGGTTTTATAGATTGCTTTCAGTACCTTTGGCAAACTCCAAGTCAGCTGTCTTTATGGGCCTGTTTAGTGGACTGCTGCAGGTATGGTTGTCCTCCAGGAAGATTCTTCCATCTCCCCACAGGAATTCTGGAACTCTGTCAGAGTGGACATTAGGTTCTTGGTCACCTCCCTGTCAGAGTTCCCCGCTCTGGACCCGGGTAAGGTCTCCCTCTGGTGGATCTGGAGAGGTTGGCATCTGCACGCACCTGTCACCATTCCCGTAATCACACACCTGCACCAAGTCTTCAATCACCAGGGTATAAGAGGGAGAGCCTGACAACCAGCCGACGTCGGATTGTTACCTAGAGTCACGTATGTCGACCTCGGTCATATAAAGTCTCAGTCAGAAGAATTCTAGTCTTATCGAGAGCTGTTTGTTGTTTTGTGTCGTGTTAGTCCGTGTCCCGTACGTACCTCTTGTCTCGCCTCCTCCGTTACAGTTTGTTCCTGTTCTGTTCCTGCACTCGGAGAATCACTGGACACCCTGCACGTTCTGGGATATCGTCACCTGGGATTCACCTTCATCACCGGCACTCCTCACCCCCGCTCCTGTCTGCTCATCACCATCAGTTGTTTTCCAAATAAAACATCCATTTGTTCACTTGCCATCTGACTGCCGTGTCATCGTTCTGCATTTGGGTTCTTCCTCATCACAACCCTGACAGAACAATCCGACCATACCATGGACCCAGCGAACTTGGACGCGGTACGCCAGGCGATATCATCCCAAGGAGCCATGTTAGGCCAGCACCAGTCCTCGCTTCAAGGAATAGTGGACAACCTGAGATCCCTGTCGGACAGCGTTGCCGCTATTCAGGCGCATCTCAACACACCACCCCAGCCTCCGGCACCCAGCCCGGCTGAACCAGTTTCGGTGGTCATGTCGATTCCCGACCGCGAGCCCCAGGTCCCCATGCCAGACAGATACGACGGACACAGTGGCAGGTGCCGTTCGTTTCTGATGCAGGTGGGACTGGTGTTTGAACAACAGCCCCGTTCTTACCCGAGCGAGAGAGCCAGGATTTCTTTTATACTCGGGCTACTACGCGGTGAGGCGTTGGAGTGGGCGTCGGCCGTATGGGAGAAGCAGGGCGCAATCACCCAGTCATGTGAGTTGTTCACCGCAGAGATGCGGAAGATTTTCGATCACCCCGTTCGGGGTAAGGACGCTTCGAAGCGACTATTGTCGATACGCCAAGGTTCACGTAGTGTAGCAGAGTATGGCATCGAGTTCCGTGTTCTGGCTGCGGAGAGTGGCTGGGACGAGGAGGCGCTACAGGGCGTCTTTTACAATGGATTAAATGAGGACATTAAGGACACGCTACTCTCCTATCCGGAGGCACAGGGCTTGGAGGAGTTGATCCGGCTAACCACACGGATTAATAACCGTAGTAGAGAGCGGAGACGTGAACAGGCTTCAGCACCAGGGAGAGCCCCTTGTCCCAGAGTCAACAACCCAGAGGGAATTACTGACCCCGAACCCATGCAATTGGGCCGTTACCAGATCTCGGAGGCGGAGCTTCGGGCGCAGACGCACGTCCAACAGCTGTCTGTACTGTGGGAAATCGGGCCATTTTCTATCGTCTTGCCCATTGAAGGGGGAAACGGTTCCGCTCACTAGAAGTAAGGAGGATTCTAGCGAGCGAGTGTCTAGGTCCCTCCTCCCACATATCTCGGACGCCGCTTAGGATTTCTGTTAGAAGGGGCACTACAGTGATGGAGGTGGAGGCACTCATTGACTCGGGGCTGATGACAATTTTATGGACCACAAGCTGGTAAACCTTTTAGGACTCCGTAGAGTTCCTCTTCAGGAGGTTATTGAAGCTAACTCCCTAGATGGCCGATTATTGGCCAGAATCACGGACAAGACGGAGCCGGTCCAGCTCCAAATTTCGGGTAACCACTTAGAGCAGATCAGTTTCCTTGTTTTTAAGTCTCCTAGAGTACCCGTGGTTCTGGGTTACCCCTGGTTAGCAAAGCACAATCCGACGGTCGACTGGTCCACTAACCGTGTTTTAAGTTGGAGTGATTTCTGTCTGGCTAATTGTCTTCAGTCTGCTCGTCCCCAGGGTGTTCAGCAGGAGAGTTCGGTGCCTGTTCCTGACCTCACTCTTGTACCTCCCGCCTATCACGACCTGGGTGAGGTGTTCAGTAAACAGCGGGCGTTATCTCTACCTCCTCATCGACCATATGACTGTCCCATAGAACTGCTGCCTGGGGTCGCCCTACCCAAGGGCAGACTCTACAACATCTCCAGGCCAGAGCGGGAGGCCATGGAGAACTACATCAAGGATTCATTGGCTGCTGGAATCATCCGTCCCTCGTCTTCTCCGCTGGGCGCAGGGTTCTTTTTTGTAAAGAAGAAGGATGGCACACTCAGGCCGTGCATAGACTATCGGGGGTTGAACAACATCTCGGTCAAGAACAAATACCCTTTACCTCTGATGAACACTGCTTTTGATTCCTTACAGGGCGCTACGGTGTTTACCAAGCTCGATCTACGCAACGCCTACCACCTGGTCCGCATCCGTGAGGGGGATGAATGGCTCACTGGATTCAACACTCCACTGGGTCACTTCGAGTACATGGTAATGCCATTCGGGTTAACAAATGCTCCGGCTGTCTTCCAGTGCCTGGTGAATGACGTGTTACGTGACATGCTGGGTCGCTTTGTTTTTGTCTACCTGGATGACATCCTAGTGTTTTCACAGAATCAGGAGGAACATCAGAGGCACGTCCGCCAGGTTCTACAGCGGCTGCTGGAGAACCGGCTCTTTGTGAAAGCAGAGAAGTGTGAATTTAACACCAGGTGCACAAGCTTTCTAGGCTATATCATCGCCCAGGGAGAGGTGAAGATGGATCCCAAGAAGGTGCAGGCCGTCCAGGAGTGGCCCAGACCCAACTCCCGCAAGGAGCTGCAAAGGTTTCTGGGGTTTGCGAACTTCTATAGACGGTTCATCCGTAATTACAGCCGGATTGCAGCCCCTCTAACAGACCTGACTTCCAGTCTCAGAGCGTTCCGGTGGTCTCCTGGGGCTGAGTCGGCCTTCCAGGAGCTCAGGGAGCGTTTTACATCGGCACCCGTCCTCTCCCAACCAGACCCGTCTCTACAGTTCGTGGTAGAAGTTGACGCGTCGGAGGTCGGAGCCGGGGCGGTGCTCTCCCAGAGAACCAAGGAGGACAACAAGCTTCATCCCTGTGCGTTCCTGTCTCACCGACTCTCCCCGGCGGAGAGTAACTATGACATTGGCAATAGGGAGTTGCTTGCGGTGAAGCTGGCCCTGGAGGAGTGGAGGCACTGGTTGGAGGGGGCGGAACAACCGTTTGTGGTGTGGACAGACCATAAGAACCTCGAATACATCCGGACAGCCAAACGGTTAAATTCCCGACAGGCCAGGTGGGCTCTGTTTTTTGGACGCTTTGATTTTGTCCTGTCTTACAGACCCGGATCCCAGAATGGGAAGCCTGATGCCTTGTCCAGGGTCTTCTCGAAGGAGGAGACGAGGAAGACGCCAGAGACCATCCTGCCACTGAGACGGGTTGTGGGAGCCCTCCAGTGGGGGATCGAAGGGAAGGTTCGGGCAGCCCTTAGGGGGGACCCGGGCCCAGGTAATGGCCCTCCGGGTAGGCTGTTTGTTCCCGAGGGGACGCGACCGGCAGTGCTGGAGTGGGGCCACTCGTCTAAACTGACCTGTCATCCTGGAGTGGCACGTACCATGTCCTTTCTGCGCCGTCGATTCTGGTGGCCGGCCATGGGTGAGGACACCCGGGCATACGTGGCGGCCTGTCCAGTGTGTGCGCAAAACAAGGGCTCAAACCGGCCCAGCGTGGGACTATTGAGGCCATTGCCAATCCCTCATCGTCCCTGGTCCCATCTGGCCATGGATTTCGTCACCGGACTTCCCGTGTCTGGAGGTAACACGGTGGTACTAACGGTAGTGGACCGGTTCAGCAAGTTTGCTCATTTCCTGCCGTTGCCCAAGCTCCCGTCGGCCAAGGAGACAGCGGAAATTATGGTAAGGGAGATATTCCGCATTCATGGTCTTCCTGTTGACATTGTCTCTGACCGTGGTCCTCAGTTTGCCTCAGCCTTGTGGAGGGCTTTCTGCACCGCCGTTGGAGCTACGGCAAGCCTCTCTTCCGGGTTCCATCCTCAGACTAACGGTCAGGCTGAGAGGGCCAACCAAAAGATGGAGTCGACCCTACGATGCCTGGCTTCCTCTAACCCCACGACCTGGTCTGAGCAGATCCCATGGGTGGAGTACGCGCACAATACGCTCCCCACTACAGCGACCGGTATGTCCCCCTTCCAGTGTGTTTACGGCTATCAGCCTCCACTATTCCCATCACAGGAGAAGGACCTGGCCGTACCATCGATACAGCAGCAGTTTCGCCGATGCCACCGGACATGGCATCGCGCCCGGATATCTCTGCTGAGAGCCTCAAATCAGTACCAGCAACAGGCTAACCGCCGACGCACTCCAGCACCATCCTACTCAGTGGGAGACAAGGTATGGCTGTCAACCAGGGACCTCCCCCTCCGCACCGAGTCCAGGAAACTGTCACCCAAGTTCATCGGTCCCTTCCCAATCCAACGTGTCATCAACCCCACTGTGGTCCGCCTCAAGCTCCCTCGGTCTCTTCGTGTACACCCATCATTCCATGTGTCCTGCATTAAACCTGTGTCCTTTTGTCGCCTCCTTCCCCCCCACCTCCTCGGCCGCCTCCCCGTATGATTGATGGGGCCCCGGCCTTCACGGTAAAGAAGATTATGGACTCTCGGAGCAGAGGGCGGGGTTACCAGTTTTTGGTAGACTGGGAGGGTTACGGTCCGGAGGAGAGGTGTTGGGTTTCCGGCGTCTGATTCTGGATCCCAGCCTGATCCAGGACTTCTATCGGCGGAAGCCAGGAGCCCCAGGTGGACCGCCTGGTGGCGGTCGTGGGGGACGGGGTACTGTCAGAGTTCCCCGCTCTGGACCCGGGTAAGGTCTCCCTCTGGTGGATCTGGAGAGGTTGGCATCTGCACGCACCTGTCACCATTCCCGTAATCACACACCTGCACCAAGTCTTCAATCACCAGGGTATAAGAGGGAGAGCCTGACAACCAGCCGACGTCGGATTGTTACCTAGAGTCACGTATGTCGACCTCGGTCATATAAAGTCTCAGTCAGAAGAATTCTAGTCTTATCGAGAGCTGTTTGTTGTTTTGTGTCGTGTTAGTCCGTGTCCCGTACTTACCTCTTGTCTCGCCTCCTCCGTTACAGTTTGTTCCTGTTCTGTTCCTGCACTCGGAGAATCACTGGACACCCTGCACGTTCTGGGATATCGTCACCTGGGATTCACCTTCATCACCGGCACTCCTCACCCCCGCTCCTGTCTGCTCATCACCATCAGTTGTTTTCCAAATAAAACATCCATTTGTTCACTTGCCATCTGACTGCCGTGTCATCGTTCTGCATTTGGGTTCTTCCTCATCACAACCCTGACACTCCCAGGCCAAGACCTTTCTCCTCTGATCACTTATTTTGTCCGGATGGCCAGCACTACTATATACATTTAAGATGGATGGAGACAACTGTGCTCTTGGATGCAGCTAAAATATTTGCCTTATTATAATCCAGTCGTGGAGCTCAGCGGACAATTCCTTCGACTCTATGACATGGTTTTTGCATTGGCACATCTTTGCAGGTATTGAATGTGGATTAATATGACACTGTCTGTAGCTTGATGAGGAAAAATATATTTATTCATTTTACAATAAGGAATTTCCCCCGAAACTACTAAAGGTCTGTTGAGAGAATACCCAGGGCAGAAGGTAGTGGTGCATTAAGCACAACCACCCCATAGCTGCTGGCAAGGTCATGTAAATAAACATGTATATACACATTTATTGCACAGTTTGGATATTTTCCTGGTGAGATGTAAAGGATACATGAGAGGGTGGGCAGCAGGTTGACATTTTTTGGCTGAGGCTGGCTGTGGCTGGCTGAGGCTGGCTTTGGCTGGTTGTGGCTGGCTCTGCTTCTGACGTAGCCATAGCTCTGGACAGGATGCCAACAGCCAAACCAGGCATAGAAGGTCGGGGTATGTGTGTCCAGGCCAAACTAGCACAGACCGGAATTATCTGCTATTTAACAAGACTGATTAAATTCAGCCAAGTCCTTCAGGTATGACTTCAATCTATCTATATTAGGTTTGATGTATTGCACTGCGTTCAAACTCCATATCAATAGTATACATTATTTCTCAGTGAGGCCCTTCTACCTAGAGGACTTTCCATTGGCCCCTAAGACATTTGGGAGGTCACACTGTAGCCTCTCCACATCCTAAACCTGGTGACAGCCATGCAGGGATTTCCCCCCCGACCCTCGCTCCATATTTCTCCCCCGTTTCCGTGCTCTCTATCTGATAGCTTTATCACTGCCGTGGGTCAGATGCTGACACCAGCATAAGGGGGCGCTTAAATGGCTCTAAACAACATCTATCATAGACCCTATAAAACCGGCTACGCCGCACAGCACAATACTCAACTTGGCCTCGCTCTGGAGAAATGCTCGTCTATCATACGCCTGTTTGAATATATGAAGCACCTTTTGACAACGTGCAGAAGACGGAGAAAAGAAAGGAGACAGGGGTCCTCTGACTGTAATCTGTCTTTATGAGTAATAAGGCACAAGGCAGCGTAGATCTATATCTCGGCAGGCAGACGTTTTGGGAAAGTGAGGGGAGACATTGCGCCGGTCAAAGTTTGGATCGAAAGCCCTTTGGGATAGACAAAGAACCAGAAAATGTGAGGTGGGGATATGGACAGGGTGAAAGGGGAGGCGAGAGAGTGTGTGAGAATGCCAGAGACCTCTAAAAAAAGAAGAGTAAGAGTACGGCCCATAATATATTTTGAAAGCATTGAGTGGGACGGAGCAGTTGAGGTAGGAGGGGACGGAGGCAGGAAGATAATTGACTTTGATTATTGGCCTAATATTATGGCACGCTGACAGGTCGCCCAGATTTACGGCTGGGCAAAACAGAAACAAATGAAATGCAGGAGGTTGAGCGGAAAGAGAGGCTGTTATGGCCCTTAAATCACAACAACCCCCCCCATGCCCCCCACAGCCACCACAGCAACCACTTGATTAATCGCCGGATGCTAATAGATTACAAATTACAGATTGCAAATTGTTAGCTCTCTAAAGTCAAATAAAGACGAAAAAAAATCAAGTATTCAAGAAAAGAAGCCGTCTACGATGTGACTAATTTGCCCGCGCCACCACTCTGAGTGTGTTTAACAAATGTTCTGGTTGCTGAGAGACACTTTATTGGGACTGGAGTGGGTTGGTTGAAATAATGAGATTTCAGATCAAATGACAGCTACTTGTTTCTGCTTGCTGCCTCTGGAAAGAAGGCATAATCCAGACGTTCCTATATTTCTCTGGCAATTATAGTCATTTAAGATATTTGAAGTGGACTGGGTAAGATCATTCAGGCTTGCGATGGCCGTGCATGGACAATATGGATGGCATGATACAAACCCAAGACTTTTCATTAACATTTTGGAGAAAATACATCATTGCTTCTACTGTTCATATATATATATATATGTATGTATATGTATGTATATATATATATATATATATGTATATATGTATATATATGTGTGTATATATATATATGTATATGTATAATAGTATAACTTTAATCATTTGAAACCCATTGAGACCTTGTTCGCTTTAGAAAGATTCACTTAAATTTTAACACCATAACAACTCAAAATCTATTCATCATTCTATTTTATTGGGTTGCATTCAGAACATATTTTTTATTTGCACTGTGAATCAGAAAACTACAGAAGTCCATACGTGTAGATCCACGTTATTCAGTTCCATACTTTTAGATTGTCCAAATTAGTACCAGTCAAGTTACATGGGCAGGTCCCCAAAGCCTGAATAGCGAATCCCGTAGTTGATCCAAACCAGTAAGTCCTGATACCTGGGACCAGTGGCACTTCTTTTCTAATGTGTTTATGTTGAACATGGAATAAATAAATGAAATTTACAGGATTTTGTGCAAGGGCTCAACATGCTGTAAAAAGGAATATGACTGCACATTTTCACGTTACCTTGACAACGCTGAAACATGTTGCATGCTTTTTTGTGTTTTATTGTCTTTTTATTTATGCTGCTGTCAAAGTAGGTTGCTCCTGTTTTCTGCGTGTTTCTTAAATGTTGTTCTTCTTTCGTCTCTTAAGAGGCTGGTTTGCTGTGATTTTTCTCTTGCAACAACGCTGTGAACTCTGTGCAATTCCTTCCAGAAAAATTGGCTTAAATGCTTAAAACGCTGGAAAGGTTGCATAAAGGGCTAAAATGTCTGTCAGTGAGCCCTCGCTCATTTGACGATTTCACGGTGGGACAGCCCTAAGCACTCACAGGCTTAGCGAGAACGCGCTTCCAGGTCCGTATGTCTGTGAGTATGGCCAGTGGGATTGGGCCAGTGGGATTGGGCCAGTGGGATTGGGCCAGTGGGATCGGGCCAGTGGGATCGGGCCAGTGGGATCGGGCCAGTGGGATCGGGCCAGTGGGATCGGGCCAGTGGGATCGGGCCAGTGGGATCGGGCCAGTGGGATCGGGCCAGTGGGATCGGGCCATTGGGATCGGGCCAGTGGGATCGGGCCAGTGGGATCGGGCCAGTGGGATCGGGCCATTGGGATCGGGCCAGTGGGATCGGGCCAGTGGGATCGGGCCAGTGGGATCGGGCCAGTGGGATCGGGCCAGTGGGATCGGGCCAGTGGGATCGGGCCATTGGGATCGGGCCAGTGGGATCGGGCCATTGGGATCGGGCCAGTGGGATCGGGCCAGTGGGATCGGGCCAGTGGGATCGGGCCAGTGGGATCGGGCCAGTGGGATCGGGCCAGTGGGATCGGGCCAGTGGGATCGGGCCATTGATTCTCTAACAGTGTGTACCACTGAGTGAGGACATGTCCAGGTTTATGCTCTTGATGGTGCTGTTCTCCCTCTTACGCATGTTTATAATTTCACCAGTCTGTCTTTAATAAGTCGTGGTTTTAACACATTAAACACATTATGTTTCATGGTAGTGGATAACTGACGTTATAACCAAAAATGGGATACAAAAACATGAAATTACTCAACCTTAATGTAATAACAATGTTAATTTCAAAAGCTGGGGGGGATTTGAAAAGGAAAGACGTTGTCTGCTTTTGATTAAATATCAGTTGAACCCTTTTGACAGCGCCAGACCTTAGCACCAATCCTTTTCCTTCGCTCTACATTTTCGTCCCTCCACTTCAACTCAGAGTTACAAATTCATGACGCTCAGGCAGGTCTGGCCTCCGCCCTGCGCAACTTCAATTTGGACCTCTGATTTATCGTAATCAGGAAGGAATCATTCAACGCGGGTCTCCAGCCGAATAGAAAAATGGGTTTGATGGCGCCAAAAAAAGAAGAAAGATCAATGACCGGAAAAGGAGGAATGATTGTCCAAGCCCATCACTTAATTGCCTTAAAAGCCTTTTGAAAATGCAGGGCCGCCCGATATCCCCCGTGAAGTTAACACTCCCGAAATGCCATACAATTTAATTATCAGGACATGATTCACTCATCGAGAGTGAACAGATTAAATGGCTCCTTTTTTACGGCCGATTGTATTCTTCCTCCTTTTGGTCAGTAATAACGGAACATAATTTGGATAGTTGATTGAAGAGGGGGGCTCCGCTAATTAATCGTTTTTGTCGAGTGCGTAACCATTTGTGCTCACCAATCATCGGGAGGTGGTTGGACCTCATACAAGACTGCTTTCCTGAACACTATTTTAAAAAAATGCTACAGGGGATAAGATAAGGGATAAGATTCCATAGAAAAGGTGCTGTGCTCAAAGTCCTCGCTGGCTAATAGAAAAATAGCATTCAAAGATATCAACTCAATATAAAGGGGTGCAGTAAGGAAACCTTTCCCTGTGGTTCTGCCATGGTTTGTGTTGATGTGGTGATGCCAGAAGTAATCTTCTCTCCATCCATCCATCCATCCATCTAGGGTACGCTAAACCAGAGCAACCCACAAGAGAGCGGGTACCCAGTCTGGACAGTATACCTTACCAACCGGCCTTGTCTGGGTCCGGATCGTCGTTCATATTCTCTTTCATGTGTCAATATTTTAAGAATCAACAGTGCTGCTGGGGACCCCACGGTGCTATCAGCTGGGATAATATGGCAAGTTGTTTTTTATTTTCTCAGTTTATGTTTTACTTTCCCAGTAGTCCTTCCAGTTCAAACAGGCCCAATGTAAACCAAACGTGTGGTAAGTGTTGAGGCTGTCAGGCATCGGCCCATTCTGTACAGGGCTAACAGGCCATATTCTATATAGATATTTTGCTCCTTCAAAGCATTACAAACAGTGTCAAGGTGTTGAAGGATAACTACAGGAGAAACAAGTCGGAATACAACTTTGTGAACCTTTTTAGTGTTGTCACATTCTACACTGAGCATTTTCGAGAGTCTTCTGGAGCTGTAATCTTTGTCAGCCTCCCAAACACTTTTTTATTTATTTTCCAATATCAGACAACCAGAGAGGGCTATAGAATACTTTTTGGTTCACTGGCTGCCCCCAAACCCCTTTGGCCCCTGGTGCTGCAGTTGGACCAGGCTCTGAAACTATGTAATAGAGTGGAGAAAGTAAAAGACAGAGCAGTAAACGGAAAAACCAGAGAGAAAATTTGAAAAAGTGTCTCTTGGCAATGGAGAAAGATTCTATTTACGACATTTTACAGAAATCTGATTAACAGAGACATTTTAAATAGAGTGACCGGGAAGAGTAAGAAATGAGAGGAGGGACCAGAGGAGGGACGAGAGGAGGAACGAGAGGAGGGACGAGAGGAGGGACGAGAGGAGGGAGGAGAGGAGGGACGAGTGGAGGGGGGACGAGAGGAGGGAGGAGAGGATGGACGAGAGGAGGGGGGACGAGAGGAGGGAGGAGAGGAGGGAGGATGTGTGAGGAGGAACGAGAGGAGGAATGAGAGAGAAGCCAAGAGGAGCAGACGCATTCATTAAGTCAGCAATCGATGGCAGGACTCCTCAGAGAACAACACACCACCAATAAAGGAATAAATAAAGTAGCCATTTCCCACGTTTATCTACGACAGCTTAGGAACTGCACATTTTTACGGGGTATTCAACAATGAGTCCATTGAATTAAAAATGTCCACTAACGTTCAATTGTTTGAGGTCACTTAGAAACGTCCTTCTTCACCATGAAAACATCTAGTACAGTGTACGTGCTAAGCTACTGCCTCTGCTGAGCACTGTCTGCACACATTCATATTTATGTACTTATATCTGAGTGACTAATGTGTAGATGTTGCCTGTCATGTCTCCGGAATGGAGGATACAGAATGAAGTTATGATATTAAGTGCATTTGGCGAATAAAATACTTTGACTATTTGTTCAGAAACATTTTAATATTGCATGAGATAATTAATTTTCCTAGACTTAACCCTTTTTTAATGTTTAGCTGCTCCGAAAACATATTGTGTCTAACTAGGAGAGATGGTAGTCGTTAAAAACGCCCTTAATCACGCAGCTCAGTGATTACAAAACATATTAATTAAAAGCAGAAAATTATGAAACATTTAATGATTCCGTGAGAAATAAAGCTGAGGTGATTGACTTGAGAGTCTGATAAGCATACTGCATCTGCCCAGCTGATAGGGCCATTCCGCCCAGCGTTATGGCTCTAATTAGATATGGCCAGCGCTCAAAATGATACGTCTTCATCCAAACGATCACTTACCAGGCCTGAAGTGAAACCTGGGAGACCCATAGAAACTCTATAATAGGCTATATCAGACCCTATTATTGGACGCCTGGAAAAACAAACATATATAGTTAGCAGTGTTACAAGGTACATCTATTTTAAGAGCAAGCCGTTGTGTTCGAGATGGTCGTTAGGATTACTCAAGGGTGAACGTCGGAAGAGGGAACTCACTGGCCAGGACGGACATTTTAGATGCGAAGTACAAAGTTCTACTTCCTTAATGCACCTGCTTCAGCGGTTTGCTGTGGTGTGCATGTTGTAATGGTAATGGCGTTGAATAAAACAACTTCAAGTCTAAGGCCAAAATTGCAAAGGTCAAAGCCCTGAACAGTGCTAATTATGTATTACAATACATGCTTATTTCCTTAAAAACCATCAATGCTAATGTGAATTGTGGGGTGGGAACAAATAGATAGATGGATAGATAGTATAAATAAAATATATGAAAGTCTGCTTTGAAATATACACGATGAGGCAAAACATTAAGACCACTCACATGTGAATAACTTTGATCATCTCCTAACAAGGGCAGCTGTCAAGTTCTGGTCAGATTAGATGGTAAGTGAACAATCGGTCCTGGTAGTCAACGTGTTGGATGTGCATGAGTAAATACCTGAGCGACTTTGACTAGGGCCAAATTGTAGTGACCAGACGACTGTGTTGGAGCATCTGTAAAACGACAAGGCTTGTGGAGTGCTTTAGGGTACCTACCAAGAGTGGTCTGACGAGCGACAAACTCGCTTCAGCGGGTTCGACAAGGCTCAACAATGTGCAAGGGTAACAAAGGCTATCTGTATCACAACACACAGTGCATCGCACCCTGCTGTGTTCTGGACGGCGTTGCTACAGACCGGTCAGAGTGCCCATGATGACACTTGTCCACCGTCGAAAGCTCCTTCAATGGGCACACGAGTGTCGGCATAGGACTTCAGAGCAGTGGAAGAAGGCGATTCTCTGGACAATTTTCTTCTGGGAAAACCTGGGTCTGGGCATTCATGTGGATGTCAGTTCGATCTTTGCCAACTACCTAAACATCATTCCAGAGCAGGTACACCCCTTCATGGGAATAGTATTCCCTGGTGGCAGTGGCCTCTTTCAGCGGGGTAAAGTGTTCCACACGGCTCACATTGTTGAGGAATGGTTTGATGAACATGATAAAGAGTTGAAAGGGCTTCCCTGGCCTCCAAATTCCAAAGATCACAACTCAATTGAGAATATGTGAGATGTGCTGGACCAACAAGTTCCTACCATGGAAGTTACCGGACTTAAGGATCAACTACTATTTTCTTGATGCCAGATACCACAGGACACCTTAAAGACTGTTGTAGAGTCCATGCCTTTGACAGATCAGTGCTGTTTTGGTGGCACGCTGAGGCCCAACAGCATATTAGACCATATATTAGTTAATAATGTTATGGCTCATAATGTGTCTATAATAAAACATTTAAATTAGGATGCCTTGATAGAGAAAACTATTCCTTTGTCATAGAACCAACACACAGAGACAGAGTTCAACAATACTTACACTGGGGCCAATCCCTCTGCCCCGGTAACTGAAGCCATCCTAATGCAAACAGAGAGGCCCCTGGAGAGGGACTGTGGTGTTGATAATCCGTCTCCCAGTTTATGTGTATGTTGGGTAACTCACCGTACCACTGGGGAGCAACCTCACAGATATAGCCGAGCAGCGGGAATCGCTCTCCACGATTCTCTGCGCTCTGACAGGGATTTAACTGGAAGCTCCACACATGATGGATCGAGCATGGAAATGGTTCCGGCGGAGCAGAGAGAGGGGGCACAGAGAAGGGAAAAACAGGGGCAGGGGACCACCTGTGGTCTGCACTTGGCAAACATGACCATGGTTTTGCGAACGGGTATGTCATTTTTGACGCTAAAAACCCATGGACTTTCGGCGCGTGAATGGGCGGTTAAGTCCTGTTTCAGTGTGGTTGCGATCTGATGGAAGAGTCTTTATCCTGACCACACACTACTCACCACAGTCACAATGGCTTACTTACAAAACAACGAATACACGCCGAAGTCATGACACTGCTCAAGCCGCCACTTCAACCAAAGGACACTGCATGTAAAGTGACGACTCTGAAGCTGTGTCCTGTACATGAATTTGCCATCAGCCACTCGGAGATGTCATGTTTTGGCTTACTTCAGCCTTAATGTTCTCCCTCGTCTCGATACCGTGAATACCATTTCCTTTGTGTTAGTCCGTTGCAGTGCTGGCGATATAATGGATGAAAAGAGCACAGGCAGGCGGATTGGATGACAGGCCGTGGGGCCGCCACACTGATATATCTCCTGGGTTTATTTAGATTCATCTGCTTATGAGAGACTAGCCAGTCTGTTCTTTCAGCTTAATAAGGGTCCCATGGTGATTATTATCCCGGGCAGGAAGGCGTGGTACACAGTTCTCCTCTTTAGGTAAGCACCTCTCCTACAGCCACTAGCATAATGATTCCAGACAGAATCGGGCACAGCTGGCCCAGGTGATTCTTCTGCTGAAGGACTGACACATAGAAGGGGAGTGCCTTCTCTTTTCTGCCCCCTTACTCTAACTTTCTTTCCGGTTTTTAATTTTTTCTCCGTGAACTCTCTCTCGTCACTTTTTCTATCGCTTCATTCTCCTCTGCTCATCTCCCCTTGACTTTCCTTCCATTCACAATCTGTCACTGTATCTTTCGCTTCTTTCTCTACGTCTCATCCACATTTTAGACACATGTGGATGAGATTCGTCAGCTTCGTTATGTGAGTTTAGAGTTAAGGAAGGAGAAATATTTATGTTATGAGGGCCTTTTACAATATGAGCGCTGTTCCTCGTGTTTGGAAGGTTCCGCAGGTGCAGCTCTTATGGCCCGGCACTGAGACCTCCATAAACCACAGTGGAACATTAGAACAGCAGATGTGCTCCTCGGAGACCAGTATTGGCTAACCAGTTAACACACTGCATGAGAGGTACTGGCTGGGACTGGAGAGACCGTACATTCAGAGGGATAAAAAAGGCTCAAGCCTTATGCATCACCAGCCTGTCACCACATCTTTACACTCGGCGAATTGGGAACGGGGTCATGGTTCCAACACCTGCTCCAGAACAAACAGAGATGGAAATTCTACGGTGTAGATTCCTCGGAGACAGATGGGACAGACGGATGCAGGGATTGCCAAAAGTATAGCCAGAGAGCTAAGTGGACAAACGGACAGACACAAGAAAAAACATTCAAATAGTTTTGGGTGAAGAGCTTTCAAGTGGACATTCCAATGAACACTATAGTCCATTATTTTGGCATTTAGAAGCTCCAGTAGGATTGTGTCTTTACTAGAACCACTGGGTGATAAACTGAGTGACGAAATCACCAAAAGGTTGCCAATCATTCATCGTTACCTGTCATCCTTCCTCTCAGGTAACTTATGCACTGAAATACACTTCTTCACAACCTTGATCATCCTCCAGCTGCTTTGAACATTCCCTCACATAAAATGTATTGCATTGTTTTTATGGCTGTTATTTAGAAAGAGGTGAAGAATATGCTCCTTTCATGCAAATAATATTCTTGATTTACATCTTGGAAGGGCTGTTAGAGTTCAGGAAAGTACACCCAGGGCCTTTTGGTTCCACTTTGCCTGGCAGTTGATGTCACGTATGGTGAGTTTTCTTCCACACGGTGATGTTAGTGGGGTGCACTTCCTGTGTTGCAGTGAGTTGTTTTGCCAACACACAGCTGGGGAGAGTTAGCTAATCAGTTGGGATATTTAGGTCACTGGGAAATATGACAGTTTGTGGATATAGTTTATTTCCAAGTCACGGTATATGTCGTGAGTTCTGTCTCCCATATAGCTGGTCTCTTGTAAAATATTAAGTCTGTAGTAGCACACTCTTTTGTATCAGTTGTATGTTTTACGTCTGTGGATGTCTTGCTTTATTTCAAATTAAATGCCAATGTAATCGTGTCTCCTGGCTCTGCGTGTGGCTTTCCCTGCACGTCACCCCTGGTATGTGACAGTTGGTTTGTTGTACTTCTCAAATTAGGGAGCAGCTGTGAGCTTTTAGTGTGCAGTTTTAGAGGTGTAAAACAAACATATCCATTACAGTTTGCGTATATCCATCTCAGGTCTAGAACTATGTGCGTTTATATTATGAAATCTAATTTAACTATAAAATCGTTGAGAAATCAACCTTACTGATATTTTATGGATGTTTTATATACCCACACTGCCTCAGTCACTCAATCAGTGAATAATCTACATTCTTGGTTACATTATATTTTTTGTCATAGTCATTTTTATTGATAGTTTGCTTGAAGTGTGTTGATAGAATTCATATTTGTTGATATGCAACTACTTTCTAAGGTTAGAGATAGCTTTAGAAAAAGGTTTAGGTTTGGAAAATTGTTCAAATGTTTCAAATGTCAGGAAATAATCTGTAATGACCTACAAATGCTCTTGGGACACTGAAAATAAAGTGTTACCAAACATACAACAAAATGATGACATAAGGACATTTGTGGTGAAAATAAGGAACTGGAACATCACGTCAGATGTGAAATATGGTGGAAGGGTTGTTATGTTAATGACTATCTGACCTGCAACTGCGACTGGCTTGTCAAAATTGGTAATGTCATAGCTGATGGCCGCAAGATGAATTCTGAAGTGTTCTAAAAACATATTTTCTGCATGTAAAGCCTCTGAACTCATTTGACCCCAAAGCCATTGTTACAAAAAGGTTTCTGATAGCAAAACAGCACAAAGTTATCGACTGGCCGAGCCAGTCAACCAATGTGAATTTAAATGAGCATCCCTTTTATGAGCTGAAGTCAAGATTCTAGGCAATGATACCGCGAAACGAGCAGATACGAGCATGCTACAGTATATGTCTGGCAGGGCATAAGCCCTGAGAGTTTTAGTGTCACACGGACAGTAAGTAGGTGGCGGATGCTTTAGTTTCCTGTTTGGAGGTTAGCGTGTTAGTTCATGAGCACAGCTGGGCATAGTTAGCGGTTAGCAGGGTGATCAGCTAGGTATTTATGTCACTGGGAAATGTCACCACTTTGTCATTCATTGTTTCAGGTCACGTTGGTATGAGAGGTCAGTCTTGTATATTGTCTGCACTGTTTAGATGTTTTTTGTAAGTCGCTCGATGTGTGCAACTTTAGTTTTATTCACTGTATGTTTCTTCCATTTGGTGTTTTTTTATTTGTTTTTCCCTGTGTTGGGGAGTAAAATACCACAAACGTAATTCTGGCTTTTAACCTCACTACGTCTGCACGGTTTCGTGACCAAATGAACAACCCAAAAAGAAGCCTGCGGAGACGGACTGTGGGTACGATAGAAGAAACCCGCTGTCACACCCGGGAGCAGCGGCCATGTTCTCCAGCCAGGACATATGCTTGGCAAGGCGATTTGGGGTTTGACTCCCCCTCCTCGGATGATGAGGAGGCTGTGTATGAGGAGGACTTCCTAATTGGTGTGCTTCAGTGGAATCCTGTCCTATGCCGGCTAGTTCCAGCTAGACCAGATGCAGGCTGGGACGGGCAGGAGCTGCTATCAGTGCCAAAAACAACATGTCCGTGGTCCTCCAGTGCAATGCGTTGTTTATGGGAGGAATGTGTCCGAACACAGAGTGCGTAAACACAGACCGTTCTGAGTGCCCATGATAACCTCTACAAACAGACAACAATAAGACTAGACCTTGAAGTAGTGGGAGAAGGTGGTCTGGTCTGATGAGTCTCATTTCTTTGACATTACGTTCCAGGATTCACACTGGGAAGACAACAAGCTAGTGGAAAACAAACTCCTGTCCAACAGTTCGTGTTGTGACTTTTTGGCTCTAGTTGCACTGTTCATGTACGTTGACAATGTGTGTCCTAAATGCTGCAGCTATGGGTCAGAACAAAATCCTTGTATGTGTAAACAAACTTGGCAATAAACCTGATTCTGGGTGTGATGTTCTGCTGGGATATATATATATATATATATATATGTTCTGCAGTGTATTTAGGTTCAGGTCAATGAATAACATGTTCGTGACCTGATCCACCAGCTACCGAAGTTCTTGCTTAATTATTTTGCACAGGTTTGTTAAACGTGGTCAATGTCTTTCTGCTCATTGACCGAAAAACCCTGGATGAATAAGTTAATTGTCCCCAGTCCACAGTTTAAGCGGGCAAGAGGAGACAGGAGCGGGTAGAGACATGATTACTGTATGTGGGTCAGAACATCCAGTGTCTGGTGCCAGTTTCACACATGCCCATCCTGGCCAACATCTCCTCTTTGAACCTGGAGCAGTGGTGGACTTCCTGGTGATGTGTAGTAGTTTTGCTGAGTTTCGCCGGTCAGGAACAGTACCAGAATAAAATCCCACTGCCTTTGCTCCCAGCTTTCTCTCTCAGCCATCAACTGAAAAAAGTGCAAATGCATCTTATCATGAGTGGTGAGTTTGGTTAACTGGAAAGAAGGGGGTTCACTGTCATGGGTCAACCCATTTGGCCCGGCAAGGTGTAGCCCAGACGGTGCATTTGATGTCCAAAAGTCAACCGGGTCTGCAATTCTGTTGTTTGAGATTGATCTCGGTATGCATTCTCCATAATTCAACACATAGTCTAGTGACACACACAGAGAGTGAAAGTGGGAACACAATTTGACAAGAAGTATAACTAAATGTGTCAACCGTGTAATTGTGCAATGTCACGTCCAGGAGGATGCCAAAGTCCAAATGTTCTATACCTATTGGTGGGTCCAACTCTAATTCAATAGCTTCATGATTAATTAAATTAATTACAATTATTTCACAAGTTATTATAGTAGAAATAGCAAATCAAGATCGAAGATCTTTACGGGTTAAAGCTGATGCTTAACAATCAAATTCACAGTGGGGGTTTGCGTGTCTAATGTCCCTGGATTCATATAAGGTCTCTGCTCATTTTCTCATTCCAGTTCTCCAGAGACAGAGAGCTATGCAGCAGGTATGGGTAGATACTCCGGAATGGGAAAAGGGAAAGAAAGGGAAGAGTAGGGAGTTAAATAGAGGAACCCCCAAAAGAGTTTAATTAACAGTTGGAACATCCTCCAAGGTTTCTCTGTCCTCGTGACAAAAAGTGTACATCCATGTAGCCTTTTAATAATCCCCCATATGCAAAACATCTCACACACACACACACACACACACACACACACACACACACACACACACACACACACACACACACACACACACACACTGCTTAGTCTGATATGTGTAAAGGATGCAAATGGGCCACTGAGTAACCACATCAATTACCCACCTGGTCTCTTATCAGCTTCTCTGTGTTGTTTGCAAAATGCTCGTTACGGTCGTGCAGTGACGAACTCGAGTGGTTGCCGGCGGAGACCGCAGATTTAAGGTTCGCTCTGGAACCAATTAAGACTCAATACACACTGTGCTCAGAGACCGTTAAAACCAGAAGCAGAGTCCAACAGTTAGAACAATTGCATTCATTCATGACTCTCCTGTGTGGTGTGTGTGTGTGTCTGTGTGTGTGTGTGTGTGTGTGTGTGTGTGTGTGTGTGTGGTGTGTGTGAGTGTGTGTGTGTGTGAGTGTGTGTGTGTGTTCTGATAATCACTCTGCTTGGGGATGTGCCCGCTTCATGTAAATCCCCAAATGAAACAGATGAAAAGAGTGTCCAGGCATTAGGTGTGGAGTTGTTAAGGGGAGGACCTCTATCTGAGGGATTGTATACGCAGACCCAGCTGAGAGAGGCTACGAAAAGACAGAGAGTGGATGGGAAAAGAGGACAGATTGATGGGAAAAGAGAAAAGGAGAGAGGCGTGACGAGAGAGATCACGAGAAGGAACTGAAGACGAAATAGTTCAGATGGATAGGAAGTGCGAAAGAAGAGAGCGAAGGATTGGAAGAGAGAGGAGAAAGACAGGAACAGGATAAGAGAGGAGTTGAGCGAGCCGACTGGAAGAGAGAGAGTAAGAGAGAGAATGATATAGAGAGAGGAAGCGCAGAACAGAAGCCATATTTCATATTTATTTTTAGTGGTAATCTACTCTCTCCCCAGTGTCCCATGTTCTCTATACGGTGACGTCAGCAGGCGGGATGAGTTTTCCGGCGCTCCTCTATTTCTGGCAGCGTGTGACAGGCCTCTTTACCGTCCGGATGTACGGCCAGATAGTCCCAGATAGAGGACGCCTGTGTCGCGGAGAGGTAGTAGGGAGAGTGAACAAGGGATGTAGTGGTGAGGAGGTGAGGAGGAGGAGGAGGAGGAGAGGTAAATTAGGCTGAAATTGATCTTTCATTACGTCCTCCGTCTTTGCCGGATAGACTCAGGAAGTGTCTCGGACTCGTATTCCGTATTTAGAGAGTTTACTTGGTGCTATATTTACATTTCCTTCTCGCAGCTGCCGCCACAGATTGCCCCGTAAAGAATTACAGTAAGATTTCGACACGTACGAGTGTGTGGGTGCACAGATTGTGACTGTGCGTGTGTGTGTGTGTGTGTACGTGTGCGTGCGTGCGTGTGTGTGTGTGTATAAATATGTCTCTATGAGTCATACTCCATGGTCATGCAATATGCTGCACGGGCTGTTTCTATGTTATGAAGAGGGAGCAGATTTGGAGAACCCCTTGGGATTTGTAATAACCTCCAGTGTCACCTCACCAAAGCGTTCAGGACGCAAGTTCTTTTGACCTCTGTGACCTTAGGACTATGGCGGGCGAGGGACAGCGAGGACGCGTGTGTGTGTGTGTTTGGTTCATGCCATCTCTGAGTGCCGACCCAGTGAAAGGCATTACAACCCTACAGTAAGGCACGCTAATACTCCGGGGAGCACACTAAACACATTATAATCAAATATTTTCCGCGTTCAACTTTTCCTGGGTCATATAGACTGTTCGAGCATTTGCTTCTGCACTTCCACTTACTACCACCACAGTTATAGGCAATTCAGATGTACTTAAGTCACCGAGTTTTAAACTGACACTCCCAGAAACAATGGTTAGTGTTGATATGTAAAGGAGTTATCTAGCCTTGACCTCACATACGTACAGTAGTTACAGTGGATATGAAACGTCTAGACACTCCTTTATGTGAAAAATGTGACAACGATGAATCATGTCAGAACTTGTTCCAACTGTCATGTGACCTATAACGTGAACATTTCTATTGAAGCTGAATAAACTGTAATCTTTGAGATGGAAAAATTAAAATAAAAACCTTACAATAACCTGGTTGGATCACATCACAAAGAAGGGTTGTATAGACTTTTTTATATTCACTGTATGCATAACATTGTGGCCTCTGACTGGTGCTACGCGTCTGAATGGCTGTTGTTACAGACAGACAGGTGTACAGTATATTGGTTTACTCCATATTGAGCTAACACAACACACCCAGGACCTGAACACAACACACCCAGGACCTGAACACAACACACCCAGGACCTGAACATAACACACCCAGGACCTGAACATAACACACCCAGAGACTGAACATAACACACCCAGAGACTGAACATAACACACCCAGAGACTGAACATAACACACCCAGAGACTGAACATAACACACCCAGGACCTGAACACAACACACCCAGAGACTGAACATAACACACCCAGAGACTGAACATAACACACCCAGAGACTGGACATAACACACCCAGAGACTGAACATAACACACCCAGAGACTGGACATAACACACCCAGAGACTGAACATAACACACCCAGAGACTGAACATAACACACCCAGAGACTGGACATAACACACCCAGAGACTGAACATAACACACCCAGAGACTGGACATAACACACCCAGAGACTGAACACAACACACCCAGAGACTGAACATAACACACCCAGAGACTGAACATAACACACCCAGAGACTGAACATAACACACCCAGAGACTGGACATAACACACCCAGAGACTGAACATAACACACCCAGAGACTGGACATAACACACCCAGAGACTGAACATAACACACCCAGAGACTGGACATAACACACCCAGAGACTGAACATAACACACCCAGAGACTGAACATAACACACCCAGAGACTGAACATAACACACCCAGAGACTGGACATAACACACCCAGAGACTGGACATAACACACCCAGGACCTGAACATAACACACCCAGAGACTGGACATAACACACCCAGAGACTGGACATAACACACCCAGAGACTGAACATAACACACCCAGGACCTGAACACAACACACCCAGAGACTGAACATAACACACCCAGAGACTGGACATAACACCCCCAGAGACTGGACATAACACACCCAGGACCTGAACACAACACACCCAGAGACTGAACACAACACACCCAGAGACTGGACATAACACACCCAGAGACTGAACATAACACACCCAGAGACTGGACATAACACACCCAGAGACTGAACATAACACACCCAGGACCTGAACACAACACTCCCAGAGACTGAACATAACACACCCAGAGACTGGACATAACACACCCAGGACCTGAACATAACACACCCAGAGACTGGACATAACACACCCAGAGACTGAACATAACACACCCAGAGACTGGACACAACACACCCAGAGACTGAACACAACACACCCAGAGACTGGACATAACACACCCAGAGACTGAACATAACACACCCAGAGACTGGACATAACACACCCAGAGACTGGACATAACACACCCAGAGACTGAACATAACACACCCAGAGACTGGACACAACACACCCAGAGACTGAACATAACACACCCAGAGACTGGACATTACAACTGATGCCATATAACTCACAGCCTGATCTGCACATGTCAGTTCTCACAGACTCCAATAGCACTGGGATATTTGAACTGCAGGATACTATTGGTGCCTCCTGAGAAATACCCAACACATTTTAAATGTACTCTATATCCCCTGGACCATTTCTAAAGAACATAGTATTACTGCCTTTGTGTTAGCAGTTCTCTCGCTGCCTTCTTCTCCATTCTGTCTCTGAATGTTTGCTTCATTGGGCAATTTCTTAATTTGTGTGACCCTGTCGATCCATGAAATGCATTTTTAAAATGCCTTCCCCCCTCAATTCCTCCCTCAATTAAACAGAGTTATTCTAACGGCTTGAAATTTACTTTGCCTTGTTTGTATTTCATTGTCACTCTTGCAATGGGCCTGACAACATTAACATACCTTACTATTGACACGTGCTCAAAAACACTGTGATTCACATTCTGTTTCGAAAAGAATGATCAAGAAAGTGTAAACATCGTTGCTTTAATACCTCGGACAATTTGATTTGAGTTTTAATGAGTTCCACATAGCTTGGATAATTTGATTTAAGACACTGACACAAGCACGTGTGTTTGTTAGCTTGTTAGCGTGAACAACATATTGACCCGCCACTGTCTGTTATCCTATCCTGTGTGTTTGTTCGCTGCACCTGTGCGTTGGAAGTCCGTTCAGCCTGTTCCTCTCTTTTCCGCTTATGTTTCAAATAAAGACCTGCTGTTTCAAAGCAGCCGGCGCCATATGTGGATTTTCCACACTTTGGAATATGTAATATATGTGTGCCGCTGGTAATCGCTCACACATTTGGACAACAGAGGGAAATAAGTGAGGATAGGAGAGAGGAGAGAGGAGAGGAGGAGAGTCGCTGATGGTTTAAAACATATATGGATGATTAATTACCGAGACCTGCTGGGGAAAAATAGTGGATTTTAGAGAACACAGAGAGAGCCACAGCAAAACCAATGCGTTTCCTGTCCTCCGTCAGAATAATTGAAATTTGATTAAAAGGGAACCAGAACCCTTCTTTTGCCTGGGTAAGCAGAATATCACACAGAGGAGTGAAATGCTGAAGTGTCGCCTCCTCTCTTCTCCTTCAACGCTGTGAAGTGTCCGTGAGTTCTCCAATGCAGGGTCATTTGCCAACGGACCTGAAGGTAGGTCGTTACTGACCTCGTTTTACCTGTAACCTTCAGCAAATGCATATTGCATTGAGTGAACTGCAGTCGATCAAGTTGGACCGTACAATTACAATCTATCAACAAGACTGTCGAGAGAAAAGATCCCCAGGCTGGAGTTAGTAATGATGGGAACGCAGTTGAAACACCTGGGAAAGGCCTTTTAAGTCCCGTCTCGTGTGTGTGTAGGTGTGTAGATGTGTGTGTGTGTGGGTGTGTGTGTGTGGGTGTGCGGGTGTGTGTGTGTGGGTGTGTGTGTGTGCGCGTGTGCGTGCGCGTGTGCGCGTGGTGGGGGGGTGCATATGTGCCTGTATGTGAGTACATGTCTATGCTAGAAAGGGCTCTGTGCATCTCTCTAATGAAGGGGATGTTTGACGGACCGCTGACCGGCCAATAGAGTGCTAGTTCTCTTTACTGGATAATATTTATATAACAATACATTTTTACACCTGATCTCACATATCTCTGTTGTTTTTTCCTCACCTTTTTTCTTTATAGGTCACAGAGTCCGGGCCAAAAGTAAGTATTTATGTTACATTGGCAACTTGTGGATACCAGACAAATTAGTGTTTAAACCTGCATTCTCTAAAGCGAATTGTTAATTCCTTCTCCTCAAAAAAAGACCTCTTCATTCATTACATTCATGTTCTTGGAATCTCCGAGATGACACGGAAATCAATTCAGTCTAGATATGATTACATATTGTGCCACATGGACTGTGCAAATGTATCCGGATTGACCAGAAGGGGACACAGACTTCCTATTTTCTGTACTCTTGCATCTCAGCTTACGCTGGTCAGACTCGTGCTAAGCTAAGTGACGTCGTCAGAAAAGTGACCGTGTCTTCACCCACTCTGAAGGCTTTCCTCCAACCTCTTCTGAATCCATTGTAAGTTGATGAGACTGGCAAATATATTCTATTACAATTACCAAGTTATTGTAGGGTTTTTATTTTTCCCCCTTGAAGATTTCAGTTTGTTTTTCAATTGACTTGTTCTAAATTCTGACGTGATTTATCTTTGTCTAATTTTTTCAAATCATAAAAACCTGCTGTGTACACTTTTTATATCCACTGTAATTTATGCACAGCCTGACCTGAGGCAAGTCAAATGCACAGCATGACCTGAGGACTGTATATATCAGACTGTAGTCATATTGCTAAATAGGTTAATTGATATTAAGGTACATTCCAACAGTTCCATTAGATTTGACTGTCTTAGAGGCCTAATGGCAAAATAGCCATATGTTTTTACATTATTTTATTGCTCCTAAAATATACAAATACTATAACTATATTTACCGTTATATACTATATGGTGTCGCTGCGTGAATGTCAATGTTTGCTGTTGCTTCTTTCTGAAGCTAATAAACATGAAAAACAAATGTACTGTTGTTTCCAACCATGCACTTTTAACAAAATTATTTTTAAAGACACTCTTAGTTGTCACGAGTGGTGAGGTTTTGCAGCACGGGACGCGATTGGTGGAGCACAGCTCATTGGTTACGTTTCTGATCACAGGTGTTTGCTGTTAATCATTAGGCTGGGCTGTAAAGGGCTGTCAGTAGTATTCACATTTGCTTAGCATGGTTTCTATGTCACGTTATATTCCAGGTGAGTGTTGGTATTTCTATATTGCTGTGGTTTTGGACATCAACTTGTTTACCTGTACCTGGTCTACACATCAACCTGTTTACCTGTCCCTGGTCTACACATCAACTTGTTTACCTGTACCCCGGTATACACATCAACTTGTTTACATGTGCCTGGTCTACACATCAACTTGCCCTCTGGCAATCACACCCAGGGCTGTAATTGGACATAAACGGAAGTTTAAAAAAAGGCTCAATAATTGAGGAAATGTATTCGTGCAAACAAAAGCATGGACTGAAATGCCAAAGCTTTATAAGCAAAAGCTGCCTCAGGCAAAGTCATTTGTGTGTGTGTGTGTGTGTGCGTATGTGCGATTGCCATTTGTGCATATTTAGAGTTTGCTTCCTCAATAATATGCGGAGGTGTTTTTAACGACTTTATGAGCTGGCATATTAGCATGCATATTTACAGTAGCAGATGGAAGGAGATGCTATGCCATAAGAATCAGTAAAAAAAGAAAAAGTCCACAAATCACAAAGCTCACAAGTTAATCCACATTTTATTATGGCTGCCGAGCCAGCAAGGGGTAGATTAAAAACAACATGTTTTTGAGTAGGTTCATGAATCAACTATATTAAAAGGGAGATTAGTTTGCCATAGAGATTAATGTGGAACTCACCAAATTATCTGTGGGAGATTTCAAAATGCACAAAGCCTGTAGCACAATATTGAACAGCACAAAGCTCTCTCTCTCTCTCGCACACCGTTTCTACCTCACCTCAGTCTGTAGAGATTAGCCGGCGCTGGTTTACAAGGCCGTAGCTATGGTACACAGTGCTTTATTTGACCGCTGTGCAGAGCTCTCCAGTATAGGGTTAAATAAGTATTGCTTTTGGCCAGGATTATATTGTCATTTTGCTCTTGGTGACCTGGTTCTAGCCACATCTCTTACGGCCGGGAGACCATCAACTGTTTTGAGAAACAAGTGTCTCATAAGTGAAATAAGTAACCCCACTCTTTCACCCCTCTATACACAGACCCTCATAATACACATCTCTTAGGGACCAGTCAGTTGGCAGATTTTTGACCACACACACACACACACACACACACACTGCCTAATTTAATATCCATAACAGCGTAACCTTGAAGAAAAAATTGCAGGACTCATTTAAATGCTAATTTGTTTGTTAACATAACATCAGGATTCCACACAGGGCAGGTTACGGAACTACCCTGTCATTTCATATGTATATTTTATTCTACTTTGCTGTTTTTATTGGTACTTTGATTATGATAATACAAAACACTAAATAAAACATTAATATAAACAGGAAGGCCTTCAGAATCATCTTGTATGTATTTATTACAAACAAGGCATGTCATTAGGCCCAATGTGTAGAGGAGCAGGCAAGCGAGAGAAGGAAAAAGACAGAGACTGATATACCTTGTCATCTCAATGTGTGAAGAGATGGACGTCATTGTCATTTATAGTAGTAGAAATGCACACATTTTAACCTTTGACCTGCCTGTCCAACGTGTCGGAAATGCGTAACATATTATGCAAAAGTATGATTTGCTATGAACTATTAAATCGTATCGTATGATACGAACGCTACGTAAACATGACATACGCTGTATTTCAAATGTACACAAAAGTGTGATATGTTCCAAATTATTTCCTCATGTTAACGTTTGCCTCTATTTTCCTGTCCCTGTGCTCACCACCGTCTCTAACAGCTGCTCTTTACTCTAACGTTACTTTGAGAACGACAGAGGCTGGGGTCCAGGGTGCTTATATCTGGGTCTATGGTGTGGTTCCAAATGGTCAATGGGTTTCATTTACAGTGAGGTATCTATAAGAACGTTTTAGATAAACTCAACCCAACTCTGGTGTTTGTTTAGGTGAAGGCAAATACTGAATGATGGAGGTGGAGAGACAGTAAACGAAAAAATAAAAGATCAAAGCACCAGGCCTCTCTCTCTCTCTCTCCGTCTGGGTGTTTGTGTTCATAACAGTGGCCCGCCCTCATGTCTGTCTCCCTGCTAGCAGTGACACAAAGCACCAGTGTGTTACAATCTGGACGATGGACAACCTTGGTCTGACTCAGCTAGCATAAACTACAACCCCTTCCAACAGCAATGATACGGCGGTTATGGAGCAGAAATATTAACAGGAAGAGCACTTAAGCGTAGTGGGGGGGAGAGTGTGGGGGAGTGTGGAGGGGAGAGTGTGGGGGGAGAGTGTGGGGGGAGAGTGTGGGGGGAGAGTGTGGGGGAGAGTATGAAGGGGAGAGTGAGTGTGGGGGGTGTGGGGGAGGAGTGTGGGGGGAGTGGAGGGGGAGTATAGGGGGAGTATAGGGAGAGTGTGGGGGAAATATAGGGGAGTATAGGGGAAGGGGGAGGGGGTGGAGGGGAGTATAGGGGGAGTATAGGGGGAGTGGAGGGGGAGTATAGGGGAGTGGAGGGGGAGTCAATCAATCAATCAATTTTATTTATAAAGCCCTTTTTACAACAAAGTTGTCACAAAGTGCTTTTACAAACACCCAGCCTGAATCTGACAGAGTGGAGGGGGTTACCCTAATTTCCAGCCTTTGCCTTTAGAAACGATATCTGTATATATAGTTTGAGCTCCCCAGAGGGCACATGCTGTGGCTGTGAGGAACTAGCATGTAGCGCTACATGGCAAGCATACGGCACGGTGTGTTTATTGTACCACTTAACACAGTTCATTAAAGCGACGGCACTTCTGAGAGAGTTTAGCAAGCTCGTCCAGCCGTGGAAAATGTTGTGTATTGTTTGCACTCCGTCCGTCTCTGCAAGGAGATATGGCAACACCGAAGCTAAGTGTGTGTGCACGTTGTCGGCTAATATGAGTATTTCATTGTGTATGTGTGAAGTACGTGTGTGTGTGTGTGTGTGCAGGTTTATGTGTGTGCTTGTGTGGTTTTAAAAAGACCTATTAGGCCCCCCCGCCGGAGGGCCCCCTGTACAGATTAGTTTCCTAACATACACACACATTTCAGACAGTACAGAGACGCTTCTCCCTTTCTGTTTTCCTTTTGTATCAGTGCCTGAACGTGGGGGAGCCTACAAGCACAGTGCCGAGTGGTCCTGTCTCTAATGATCTATAGAGTAAGCGCTTTGGACAAGCTCCTCTCCGTTTGAGTCCTGCTCCGGCTCCGCGCGCAATACGTCAATGTCGTCCGCGATACGCCGAACCAAATGTCTGCCCGTGGGCCTCGTACGCCGGAGTGAACATGTTACCTTGTCAAGGATGTAACCACAGCAGAACATTTTCATCATCGTACATTAGGACTCCTCAGTGTCATCACAGACAATAGAGCATGTTGTTATTCCGTCTGCCCTGTTTGTGGCTGAGCTGCCGGGGTGTCCGCGACACCTGGGCTGTGATTGGCCGGCTGTAGTTACCGAGAGAATATTCAAACCATAGGTCAAGATCCATCGGCTCCCTGGTTTATGTAAATAGGCCTGAAATAGGAGGAGAGAAATAGGTGGTTGTGAGAGAGCTGGAGAAGTCCACCTCCTCATTCCTAAACCCTTTGATGAATATGAACTATGTATGGACAATCACGCCCAGAAGTGGAGGGAGAGTCTCGTTACTTTCACTTGTACATCAAACACACACACACACACACACACACACACACACAAAAACAGGTGTTTCCAATGAGGCATATAGACTAGAGTAGTAATGACAAGTGGCAGGACTGTGTGTTATTCTGTCGGTGTGTGTGTGTGTGTCTATGCGTTAGCTTAGATTGTTTTTGTAGGTATTGGTGAAGTAGGACACACCCTGTGTCTGGAACAGAGGGCTGATTGTAAGACTTCAGGGGAGTGTAGAGGTTTATTCTGTGGAGTCGCAGCCCTGAAATGTTTCCCCACGAAGCCACAGTGTGGCAGGTGGCGGTGGGGAAGGTGTCACATTAAATCCCTTCCTGACACTCCAAAACCATTTAGTGTGAAAAGGAAATAAACAACATTGAAAAGAAATAATGTCTCGTAGGAGACAGAATACGTATCACACTCGGATTAGCGTTTTGTACTTAGGACTAACAAGATCTAGTAATGAAAGCATAGGGTCATTTTACTGTGGTGCAAAACAGTACCATGTGTGGTTTTGAATAATGTACAAAGAAAGCTTGTTAAGCCGAAGTTATTAACTGTTGTATTGGGTATCAGTGTATTTTGCATTCAAAGACGATCCACACAGTAGCTGAATTCTCTGTAAATTTGAAAATGGGAGAGAAATCACTTCTGTCTTTTTCTAATTGTGTCCGATGCATCTAATATATTCATAACTGAAAGTTAACAGATTAGCATGAATGTTCTTTCTCGCTTTCTTTCTTTTCTGTCTTCTTTTATCCCTGTTTCAGTTCTCTCTCTCTTGTCTCTTCTCTCTTTCAGCCCAGTGCTGCCTGTTCTAATTCTCCAAAATATAACAGAACTACCAGGGGACCAGTCAAGTAGATTACAAGGTTAAGGCCTCATTTTGTCTCAACAAACTTCTCAATGACCTGTGATGATCTGTGGTCCCTGGTACGGCCCAGAATGGCCCCCCTATTGCCAGAGGTGTCAAAATCAGAATCGTGTTTTCCCTTGTGTCTCAGCCACCTCCACTCATTTCACTCACTGTTTCGAACATTTATTGAGCTTCAATCCTACAGGGGATGGCCCAGATATATTGTTGAGTGCTTGTGAACATACACTGGGTTTGATACAGTTCATCCAGACAAAGCCAAAAGCCACAACCGAAACCATACAGGCACATGCATAACGAGCCTAGATGTGTGTTAGAATAGGTAGAATAAGTACACTTGGAATAGGTAGACTAGTAAGTAGAATAGGTAGACTAGTAGGTGTAATAGGTAGACTAGTAGGTGGAATAGGTAGACTAGTAGGTAGAATAGGTAGACTAGTAGGTAGAATAGGTAGACTAGTAGGTGGAATAGGTAGACTAGTAGATGGAGTATGTAGATTAGTAGGTGGAATAGGTAGACTAGTAGGTAGAATAGGTCGACTAGTAAGTAGAATAGGTAGACTAGTAGGTGTAATAGGTAGACTAGTAGATGGAATATGTAGACTAGTAGGTGGAATAGGTAGACTAGTAGGTAGAATAGGTAGACTAGTAGGTAGAATAGGTAGACTAGTAGGTAGAATAGGTAGACTAGTAGGTGGAATAGGTAGACTAGTAGATGGAGTATGTAGATTAGTAGGTGGAATAGGTAGACTAGTAGGTAGAATAGGTAGACTAGTAGGTAGAATAGGTAGACTAGTAGGTCGAATATTTAGACTAGGAATAGGTATAGTAAAAAGCAAATAAGTAAAAAGCAGGTGAAGCTAGATTTGGAAAAAGGCCATTGTCTGGCCTAGTAAACATTGTTATTTGCCATTTTTATTCCGGCAGAGGTATTCTTAGGTCATGTTTCCCCTAAACATGAATGGACAGCACATTGTTCACTTAACTCACAAACGAGCTAAATGAATGTGAAATGATTCATTGGAATCGTGAATTGCAAATGAGATCTGGAGCCATTCCCACGTTAACTGTGTCGTGTGCAGAGTTAAGGGTAAAAGTGTTCCTGACAGCAGGACATTACCCACCAATTCCCTCGCTCTCCCCTCGCTTTCATAAATATCCCCTCCACCCCGCTTGCCCCTAATTACCAGGTATGAGCGTAGCCGTTTCTACTTCCCCTTGCACATAATTGAAACTGTTTTTTAATAACCAGGTGTCATAAAATGTCCTGCTGACTTACGAAGACGTGGGAAGCAGGAGAAGCAATAACAGAAAGGTAATGCAGGGATGGAGGAGTGGGTGGGGAGGTGGGTTGATGTATTGGCCCAGTAGGCTGTAGAAGGACCAATGAGTTGGGTCGGGGTGAGTGGATTAAGGAATGATGGGAAGGTGTAGTGGGCTTATTGCAGTTCATTGGAATGGGTAGTGTTTACACCTAAAGCCCCTGTCACACGTAGTGTCTGTTAAAAATATCACTTGTCAACATTTATAAGTGACTTAATTGGAAAACAGGAGATGTGCAGCAACCTCTAATAAACATTAGCTCACAGCTTAGTCGCTGCAGTTCCCAGAGCTGTACGCAGGTAGGTGCCACCATCCCTGACTCTAATTGGGCAACATTCAAAAATATGTTCTAAATGATTGGCTGTTTCTCTGAATGTTGGACAAGTGTTCAAGCACAATTTACTCTGTTTACTGCAAATCTAATACATTTTTGCCACACCAACCGCTCAGGAATTTTATTACGATGTTACTGAGTTTATATTAAAGGGTTTTCACATTTCTTTAATCAAATGTTCACTGTATGTTTCTGACACTGAGCGTGTTGAATAACTACCTAAAAATTTCAATATCCTTTTAATATTAAAGAGTTATGCAATTTTTTTACATCACCTGGAGCTTTGGACTCTTCCTCGGGTATCCACAACTACTGAAATCTTAAAGAAAGAAATCTTCAGAAAGTAATTGGCCTTTCCTGCTTTTTGTTGAGGGTTGTAGTCAAGTGCTTTTGTTTTTAGATCTTTCCAACTGCATTTTGTCCTTATCACACTGCTGATGTCTACCATTTTCTTACTCTAGCACAGGTCAGTCAGAAACAGATATCCCTAACGAGGTAACCCTGAACAGATATCCCTAACGAGATAACCCTGAACAGATATCCTTAACGAGGTAACCCTGAACAGATAACCCTGAACAGATAACCCCTAACAGATATCCTTAACGAGGTAACCCTGAACAGATATCCTTAACGAGATAACCCTGAACAGATATCCTTAACGAGGTAACCCTGAACAGATAACCCTGAACAGATAACCCCTAACAGATATCCTTAACGAGGTAACCCTGAACAGATATCCTTAACGAGATAACCCTGAACAGATATCCTTAACGAGATAACCCTGAACAGATATCCCTAACGAGGTAACCCTGAACAGATCCACATTTGGAGTGCAGGGAGGAACCAATTGCAGAGCGTATCAATATTGTATATTCAAATCAAACAAAAAAACAGAACAAAAATACACAACGCGAATACCACTACAGCTGTTTGAAATGAAAATGTGCTATGTAGTGACTTAACACAAACTTTACTCTGGTGTGCGTAATGACCAACCAAAACAATAGTGGGCCAACTAAAGTAAAACACAGGGTTGGTCCCTAATGTCCTCAACCACCGTCACCAGTAGGGAAGTTAGGATCTCATTATTTTCTAGTTGTTTTAATAAACCTTTTTACTTTAATCTTTACCTGTTTTTTTTTCATTCGTCTAAATCAACTTCTAAAGTCTGTCGTTTGAAACTGTGGAAAGACTAAACCAGTATTGAAGCTAATAAATTCATAAAGTATCTATTTTATCCCAAATATGGCACCTCTATTTCACATTGTTATGCCAGTCTTACTTCCTAAAACCTTAACAGCCTTGCATTGCAGAAACAGAGACATTTTTGTTTCTTGGTTTCTGATTAGGGGACTTTATAGACAGCTTAGCTTTTCTAAGCTGTCATTACTCAGACATCTTGAACGTTTCAGCAGGACCATTCTTCAACCTGTAACAAAGGAACGCCCACCCACAGGGACAGCAGTGACTAATGGCAGCTTTCATTCCAGTGCATGTTTCCTCATCTTTAGAGGTCTGTTGTACACGTACACGCATGCACGCACGCACACATACACACACACTGGACAAAACAAAAGAAGGGATTCTAGTCACACACCATATAAAGCCTTCTAGTTTTCTTATTAACACTCCAAAAAGATATTAAGGCCACATGCTATACTCATTTTAATCACATTGATCCTCAAAACAATACCTGCAATTGTCTTGTCCTTGTCACTTTTGTTTTTCTCTACGTTTCTCTTCAATCATGGAGTGTGTTAATACGGTATTGTGTTGGTCTTTTCCCACACACTTTTTTAAAATTACCGTTTCATAATTTCCCGGCAACCGTTTGACAAGGGATTCCTCACATTTTTGGACCCTTTCATTCATTTCTCTCTGTGATTGATAGGTTGTAATTATTTCCTGTTATTCACAGTTTTTTTTAATATGATGCATTTTGGGCCATTAACTATTCATGTCCCGGGATCTGTATATGGGGAACTTCTAATGATGATGTCACTGTGGGAGGTGTCAGGACACAGATTTATTTTAGACGGGCGGCATTGTGGAGCACAATCACATCGACAGAAACAACATTTCCCTCAGCCCTCCCAAATTTTTCCCCTATTTCTGTCATCTTCTTCTTAGAAATGTATAGTTTTAGAGGACACAACTTGCAGAGAAAATTCTGGGAAAGGCGCTTTTATTACGTCCATGAATAACGACAGTAGATATACAGGGTTAATGTCCGCGGGTGGAGTACATGTTTTGCAGGTTCTCCCATTGTCTTTATAGGGTTAATGTCCAGGGGTGGAGTACATGTTTTGCAGGTTCTCCCTTTGTCTTTATAGGGTTAATGCCCACGGGTGGAGTACATGTTTGCAGGTTCTCTCTTTGTCTTTATGGGGTTAATGTCCAGGGGTGGAGTACATGTTTGCAGGTTCTCTCTTTGTCTTTATAGGCTTAATGTCCAGGGGTGGAGTACATGTTTTGCAGGTTCTCCCTTTAGTCTTTATAGGGTTAATGTCCAGGGGTGGAGTACATGTTTGCAGGTTCTCTCTTTGTCTTTATGGGGTTAATGTCCACGGGTGGAGTACATGTTTGCAGGTTCTCCCTTTATCTTTATAGGGTTAATGTCCACGGGTGGAGTACATGTTTGCAGGTTCTCTCTTTGTCTTTATGGGGTTAATGTCCAGGGGTGGAGTACATGTTTTGCAGGTTCTCCCATTGTCTTTATAGGGTTAATGTCCAGGGGTGGAGTACATGTTTACAACACAAGGAATTCATTCTGACCCATAGCTGAAGCATTTAGGACACACATTTTTAAACGTACAATGACAAATAGAGTGCAAATAGAGCAAAAAACACACAACACAAACAGTTTGACAAGAGCCCATGTCTTGTGGCATAAGTTATGGATTCATATAGGAGGTGTCATATCTATCCAATCAGTGCAAAGGAGCAATGTCTAGATGTGAGAGCAGATCTTATAAAGTGCAAACTGCATAAAGAGCAGTATGTAGAGCCATATGTAAATGTATATACAGGTGTGCAAATAAGAGCAATGTCCAGTTATAGTTCAGGTTGTCCACCGATGTCTATTGTATCAAAGCTTATAGTGACCAGGGGGTTCCTTAGACTCCTCGCTGTGGGGAAGAAGCAATTCTTGTGACAGGATGTTTTGGTCTTGATAGACTGTAGTCGACTGCCAGAGGGGAGAGTTCTGAATAGTCCCCAGATGGGAGGGGCCTGAATGTTCGGTTCCCCAGATGGGAGGGATCTGCCTCAATCTTTGCTGCCCACCTAAGTGACCTGACTTTGAAGAGCTTTCTCGTTGTTGTGCTTTCTAAGTGAGAGGTGAAGTTCAGCTCCCACTTGAGGTCCTAGGCAATGGTGTGGCAAAGGTCAGCCAGGCTTCTCCTAAAGTCCACTCTAATTTCCACTGTCTTTTGAGCATTGAGCTCCACGTTGTTGAGACTGGACCAGGACACCAGTCGGTCGATTTCCCCCCTGTAGGTGGTCTCGTCTCGTTCAGAGATGAGACCAATGAGGGTGGTGTCATCTGCAAACTTCAGGAGTTTCACAGAGTGGTGACGGGAGAGAAAGTCTACGATCGATTTACAAGTGGACACGGGCACTCCCATGGTGGAGAGCTTATCCGGGAGAAGGGCTGGGGTTATGGTGTTGAAAGCAGAGCTGAAGTCCACAAACAGGATTCTGGCGTAGGTTCCAGGGGAGTCAAGATGCTGGAGAATGAAGTAGAGAGCCATGAAGTGGAGAGCCGTGTTGATTGTGTCGTCCACAGACCGGTTGGCTCTGTAGGCAAACTGCAATTGGTCAAGTACTGGTGGTCTAGACTGGTGGTCTTGGGAGCGACAGCACGAGGCCCTCAAAGGACTTCATAACCACAGAGGTCGGGGCAACTGGTCTGTAGTTATTTAGCTATGTGATCATCCTTTAGTACAGTACTTGAGTGAAAAATACAATTTGTCTTTGATTTAACTACAGCTAAACCAACTTTGCCTTGCTCAAGGAAAACATGTTTTGTGTGTTAACAGCTGAGCAAGTGTGTCAGAATACATCAGAACCGCTCTTAGAACAATGATTGTTCATGCTCATTAGTCCAAAAGGGGCTATTTAACCATTTCCATGTAATTTAAAATCAATTATTTCCCTATCTGACAGATAATCTACAGATTCCAGACCAGTGACAATCAATCCAAGGACAGGCCGTCTCATCAAATCAAGGCAAGAAAAAAAAATCAATGTGTGTGAAGGAATCTTTTGTCCCAATCAATGTCAAAGTGCGTAGGTGTGTCAGTGAGTAATGTCTGATAGACAGATTAAACAGTGAGAATCTGTCAGGCTCAAACACTAGTGGGTGATTATGAGCAGGTGAAGTTTCTTCCTACCCTAGAATCTATAGCTAAACTTCTAAAATAATCTGTTTTACACTTTTGTACATTACTATCCCTTCACCCCCTCAGCCCTTTAGTATAATTTATGTTGTTCTATTCATATGTTGTATGTAAGCACCTTCCTGCCACAGTAAATTCCTTGTATGTTCACACATTCAATGGCGATTAAACACTTCTGATTTTGTTTGGTGAAAATGTGATTTCTTGATTATGCTAAAACTTTACTTTGATGATTTGGAGGACTCTGTCTACCTCACACGCCTCAATCACCCCACCAAATCCCTAGTTTTGCTAAGATGAAATAAAAAACATCCAGTAGAAAACTAAGCAAACATAGAATTGTTTTATGATGTCATCCGATGTACAGTATCTCACACTATATGTATCCATTCCTTAAGCTAGCCAGGGTCTACTGTTCTATTTGCATTGTTCATGTACGTCGAAAAATGTGTGTCCTAAATTCTGCAACTATTCACACAAATTCATCGTATGTGTAAACAAACTTGGCAACAAACTTGATTCTGATCTCACAAAGTCAGTACACCCCTCACATTTTTGTAAATATTTGATTATATCTATCTGAAGAAATGACACTTTGCTACAATGTAAAGTAGTGAGTGTATACAGCTTATATGACAATGTACATTTTCCTGTCAAAATAATTTAACACACAGCCATTAATGTCTGAACCACTGGCAACAAAAGTGAGTACACCCTTATGTTGAAATTTCCAAATCAGGCCCAATTTGCCATTTTCCCTCCCAGGTGTCATGTGACTCGTTAGTGTTACAAGGTCTCAGGTGTGAATAGGGAGCAGGTGTGTTTAATTTGGTGTTATCGCTCTCACACTCATACTGGTCACTGGAAGTTCAACATGGCACCTCATGGCAAAGAACTCTCTGAGGATCTGACAAAAAAGATGTGTTGTTCTACATAAAAATGGCCCAGGCTATAAAAAGATTGCCAAGACCCTGAAACTGAGCTGCTGCACGGTGGACAAGACCATACAGTGGTTTAACAGGACAGGTTCCACTCAGAACAGGCCTCGCCCTTGTCGACCAAAGACGTTGAGTGCACGTGCTCAGCGTCATCTCCAGAGGTTGTCTTTGGGAAATAGACGGATGTGTGCTGCCAGCATTGCTGCAGAGGTTGAAGGAGCGGGGTTCACCTTGTCAGTGCTCAGACCATAAAATTGGTCTGCATGGCTGTCATCCTAGAAGGAAGCCTCTGCTAACAATGATGCACAAGAAACCCTGCAAACAGTTTGCTGAAGACAAGCAGACTAAGGAAATTGATTAGTGGAACCATGTCCTGTGGTCTGATGTGACCAAGGTAAACTTATTTGGTGTCAAGCGTGTGTGGCGGCAACCAGGTGAGGAGTACAAAGAAGAGTGTGTCTTGCCTACAGTCAAGCATGGTGGTGGGAGCGTCATGGTCTGGGGCTGCATGAGTGCTGCAGTCACTGGGGAGCTACAGTTCATTGAGAGAACTAAGAATGCCAACATGTACTGTGACATACTGAAGCAGAACATGATCCCCTCCCTTCAGAGACTGGGCCAACAGGGCATAATTCCAGCATGATAACGACCCCAAACACACCTCCAAGATTACCACCTTGCTAAAGAAGGTGAGGGTGAAGGTGATGGACTGGCCAATCATGTCTCCAGACCTAAACCCTATTGAGCATCTGTGGGGCATCCTCAATCAGAAGGTGGAGGACCGCAAGGTCTCTAACATCCACCAGCTCTGTGATGTCATCATGGGAGAGTGGAAGAGTACTCCAGTGGCAACCTGTGAAGCTCTGGTGAACTCCATGCCCAAGAGGGTTAAGGCAGTGCTGGAAAATTATGGTGGCCACACAAAATTTTGTCACTTTGGGCCAAATTTGGACATTTTCATTTAGGGGTGTACTCACTTTTGACGCCAGCGGTTCCGACATTAATGGCTGTGTGTTGAGTTATTTTGAGGGGACGGAAAATGTACACTGTTATACATGCTGTACACTCACTACTTTACATTGTAGCAAAGTGTCATTCCTTCAGTGTTCTCACATGAAATGATAAAAGTCAAAAATTTTGAAAAATGTTAAATGTGTATTCACTTTTGTGAGATACAGTATAGTGTTGAGGTAGTTACTCAAAAAAAGTCATTAGTTACAAGTTACTCGTTACTTCTGTAAACTGTAATGAGATTACTTTACTAGTTACTGCATTTGAAAAGTAACTTCACTACTTTTTACTTTACTTTCCCGTTTATTAATTTACCATGAAGATACATGGACAAACATCATAGCCATATCATCACTTAGCCTTCTGCATAGCGTTTGTATGAATGTATACAAAATGGCATGCAAAACCATATGAAAGAACAATATCCCTGTCTGCACAAAAATATGCCTCACTGTAAAACCCACAAACAACAGGATAAAGGAGCCTGTTCTATTTCACTAGCTATGACATTGTAAGTGTGTCTTCCTCTCACCCTCTTGCAGACAAGAGCAGCCTTCTCGCGTTTAAAACTATAATGCTGTTTATCCAGTGCACCGTCATTTCCTAAATAACTTTTGTTGTTCGCGGACCAAATGTCCGCGGTGGTACACACGTATGATCCATGGACTCAAAAGTTATTTTGAGCTCGGATTCCATGTCTGAATAACACTTGTCCAGGTAAAAGGAAAATGTTTTCCTATCGGACGTTGCCTTGCGAGTCGCGGGCAAGCACACACACACACACACACACACAGGCAGCATGCACACACCACATAACAGATCATAACTTTACACACAGTCAAACACGGCTTGGGTAACGCAGGAAAGCGCGTTCCTATAGTCTAGTAAAGAAGTGTAGTTACCGATCATTTTTGTGCAATGCGTTACTTTAATTCGTTACCAAAAAAAGTAATATTGTTACTGTAATCCGTTACTTTGTAACTCGTTACCCCCAACACTGTGTATATAAAAGATTAGCAAATACATTTTAAGGCACTGTGAATGTATGAAAATGAAACAATTTGCATATGAGCAATATTTGCTTATGAGAAAGATAGCTAGTTTTTTTTAGCTTTTTTTGTCAGCCAAGGTTCTGCGAACACAGCAGAAGCAAACATGTATTTGTGTGAGGACCTGAGGTCTATCCCTCCCTCTACCTTCCTCTATGGCCCGTATTGGCACTTCCCCCTTGTCGGCGAGGAGAGAGACAATCAAGGACAGTGACAGCAGCTGTGCTCTGTCCTCACCTGTGCCTGGTTTGCCAATTAGGCATGTATTTAAGTCTGGGGTTTCTCTGTCTGCTTTGTGGGAACATTATTTATGTCATGCTTGACTGTACGTACCGATGGGGTACGTTTCGGTATTTCTCCAGTGTTTGATCCGGTGACCGAAACGGTCTTCTGTGTGCTTCTTTTGTGCGAGACCCGAAGTGTTCGGCCCGAGTCTTGAAATAAAGACATTATTAATAGAATTCTCTGCGCCTGTGTCCGTTACCTGCTACCTGTGCTACCTGCCTGGGAGCCAGTCGTGACAGTATGTTCCCACCAAGAGGGACGCAGCAGAGAAGGAAAGGCTGTTCAGGGAGAGATGAACAGTCTGCCGTGGTACCGGCTGATCTTCGCCGGTGCGCGTTTCGACCTGGACCACCTCTTCCTCCACGACCATCCGCCCCACCACCCATCTGGGTACCGGTGAACTATAGAGCCATGCGGCATGGAGAGAGCCACTCAGCCCTGAGTCGGAGTCTGAGTGGGAGTCGGAGTCTGAGTGGGAGTCGGAGTCGGAGTGGGAGGACGAGTCGGAGGAGTCGGAGGATGAGTACGGCTGGGATGCCTACATCCGGCGGCTGAGCACCGCATTACCTCCCGGAGCTCTTCCTGGCAACCCGCGGGCCAAGATGGCCGCCACTCCACAGCCCAGGAGGGTTGACACCCAGCAACCTAAGATGGCTGCCACTCCACAACCCTGGAGGGTTGACACCCCGCAGCCCAAGATGGCTGCCGAGTTGCCGTATCGTCACCTGCCCACACCCCGCTCGAAGGTAGAGCCATTGCCTTTTCTGGACATTCCCCGGAATTTTTTTGGGGGGGAGGGGCAGATCCGAGGCCGAATTGGAGGTCCTGTTCGGTCTTTCTGTCCTTCCCGAAACTGGGTCTCCTGCCGACCCTGAGCCTGACCGGTACCCCGGGCCTGACCGGTACCCCGAGCCTGACCGGTATCCTGACCCGAGCCTGACCGGTATCCTGACCGGTATCCCGAGCCTGACCGGTATCCTGACCGGTATCCTCACCGGTATCCTGACCGGTATCCTGAGCCTGACCGGTATCCTGACCGGTATCCTGACCGGTATCCTGAGCCTGACCGGTATCCTGACCGGTATCCTGACCGGTATCCTGACCGGTATCCTGAGCCTGACCGGTATCCTGACCGGTATCCTGACCGGTATCCTGACCGGTATCCTGACCGGTATCCTGAGCCTGACCGGTATCCTGACCGGTGTCCAGACCGGTATCCTGACCGGTGTCCTGACCGGTATCCTGAGCCTGTCTCCGCCCCCTGTGAGCCTGTCTCCGCCCCCTGTGAGCCTGTCTCCGCCCCCTGTGAGCCTGTCTCCGCCCCCTGTGAGCCTGTCTCCGCCCCCTGTGAGCCTGTCTCCGCTCCCTGTGAGCCTGTCTCCGCCCCCTGTGAGCCTGTCTCCGCCCCCTGTGAGCCTGTCTCCGCCCCCTGTGAGCCTGTCTCCGCCCCTGTGAGCCTGTCTCCGCCCCCTGTGAGCCTGTCTCCGCCCCCTGTGAGCCTGTCTCCGCCCCCGCCCCCTGTGAGCCTGTCTCCGCCCCCTGTGAGCCTGTCTCCGCCCCCTGTGAGCCTGTCTCCGCCCCCTGTGAGCCTGTCTCCGCACCCTGTGAGCCTGTCTCCGCACCCTGTGAGCCTGTCTCCGCACCCTGTGAGCCTGTCTCCGCACCCTGTGAGCCCTTCCCCGTCTCTGAGCCCTTCCCCCGTCTCTGAGCCCTTCCCCGTCTCTGAGCCCTTCCCCGTCTCGGAACCCTTCCCCGTCTCGGAACCCTTCCCCGTCTCGGAGCCCTTCCCCGTCTCCGAGCCCTTCCCCGTCTCCGAGCCCTTCCCCGTCTCCGAGCCCGTCTCCGAGCCCGTCTCCGAGCCCGTCTCCGAGCCCGTCCCCGTCTCCGAGCCCGTCCCCGTCTCCGAGCCCGTCCCCATCTCCAGTGTACCTGTCCTCGGTCCCGTCCTTGTCACTGTCTCCGATCCCGTCCTTTCCACTGTCGTCGTTCCCGTCCCACTCACTGTCCCCGATCCCGTCCTAGTCCCCCTCTTCGATCCCGTCCTAGTCCCCCTCTTCGATCCCGTCCTTGTACCCGTCGCTTCGCCCGTCCTGCTCCGACCTCCGTCCCTTGCTCGACCTCCGCCTTTAGCTCCGCCCCCGCATTCGGCCCTTCACCCGTCCCCGTCCTTGTCTTCGTTCCCGGTCCCGTCCTTGTCTCTCATCCCGGTCCCGTCCTTGTCTCTCATCCCGGTCCCGTCCTTGTCTCTGGTCCTGCTCCCGTCCGTGTCTCTCCTTCTGTTCCCGTCCGTGGCTCTGTGCCCGTTCTCGTTTGTGCCTCTATGCCCGGTTCCACTGTCATGCCTGTGTCTGTCCCAGTCCCCGAGTCTGCCCCAGTCCCTGAGCCCGTGACCCTGCCCGAGCCCATGATCCTGCCTGAGCCTGGTTTCCAGCCTAAGACTCTGCCCAGGCGTAAGACTGTGCCCAGGTCTCCGCCCGGTCGACCTCCCGACCTGCATCCGCCGGGGCGACCTCCCGACCTGCATCCGCCAGGGCGACCTCCCGACCTGCATCCGCCGGGGCGACCTCCCGACCTGCATCCGCCGGGGCGACCTCCCGACCTGCATCCGCCGGGGCGACCTCCCGACCTACATCCGCCGGGGCGACCTCCCGACCCGTCTCTGCCGGGTCGACCTCCAGACCTGTTTCTGCCCGACCAGTTCTCTCTGCCCTGCCCGAGACCGGTTCTCTCTGCCCTGCCCGTGGGATGTTTGGCGCTGCAGGTGCAGCGCATAGAGGGGGGGGTACTGTGAGGACCTGAGGTCTATCCCTCCCTCTACCTTCCTCTATGGCCCGTATTGGCACTTCCCCCTTGTCGGCGAGGAGAGAGACAATCAAGGACAGTGACAGCAGCTGTGCTCTGTCCTCACCTGTGCCTGGTTTGCCAATTAGGCATGTATTTAAGTCTGGGGTTTCTCTGTCTGCTTTGTGGGAACATTATTTATGTCATGCTTGACTGTACGTACCGATGGGGTACGTTTCGGTATTTCTCCAGTGTTTGATCCGGTGACCGAAACGGTCTTCTGTGTGCTTCTTTTGTGCGAGACCCGAAGTGTTCGGCCCGAGTCTTGAAATAAAGACATTATTAATAGAATTCTCTGCGCCTGTGTCCGTTACCTGCTACCTGTGCTACCTGCCTGGGAGCCAGTCGTGACAATTTGACTGCAACCCCAATCGCTGTTTCTGAAAAAGATCAGTTATTATGAAATTACATTTTAGCTATTTTTTATTTAGCTCATGCTTTTAAATTCACATCTAGAAATCAGGAAAACAAACATGTCCCTAACTCTACCCACTTCCAGAATATCTAATGTTCTTTTGTCAAGCTCAAATGTTTGGCGCAATACAGGTAACGTTTATATTTTTCTGATCAAACACTACGTTCCACAAGCCATATGCCATGCAATACATCCTTTCAAATTCCAGCGCACTCACACAGGAGAAACATGAAGTGAAAAACACAAACACAAAGAGCCCTTTATATCACAAATCCTAATGACTGGACGTGGATATTTCTCCACTTACACTGGTATAATCATGCCCAACTCTTCTGGTTTTATATTCTTTTAAATAACACTTCCGGTTCTAAACTCCACTCCACATCCACTCTCCTCCTGCCTAAGCAAACAGGAGTTAGTCTGTGTGTGGCAGTGTATTTAACATGGTGGTATGTACGGGCTGAGGGGTGGTCTGCGAATACATCAGTTTAATATACATAAACCGACTCAGACAGACACACAGACACACACACACACACACATGTAGGGATGCACGCACACGCTCACTAACAGTGGTGGTGGACCGCGTCTTTGGTAATGGCCAGTCCTAATTACCCAGCGTTTGTTGCCTCTAGCCACCCTGACCACTTCCAGGTGCTTGACCTGTTTTCCAGTCTGGGTAGGTGGTCCTGCAGACGGGAAGCTGGAGCCTGTTGATCACACACACACTGGCCTGCAATCCATTATAGAAAGCAAAGTTTTGTAGGTGTTCGTGTGTGTGTGCAGTCTGCCCCTAATGTCAAATGGCAGCTAGATTTATAGGTGCTCTCTCTATCTTTTTAATTTCAGCTTTCTCTTTCCTGCTCCCTACTGTAAAATGTAATTTCACTCCCAATGTCTATGCCAATGTGTGTAAATATGACGTCCCTGTAATGCTGCTGGAAGTCATCAGCTTTAGATCTTTCCACTGAGCATCTTGACTTCACATGGAGAGGAAAGTCTACTGCCATACTGTAAGTCTACTGCCATACTGTAATAGTATTTTGTAAGAAAACATGCATCTTACACAGTGCAATTGTGTGTGTGTGTGTGTGTGTGTGTGTGTAAAATGCTATGTTTGTTTATGAAACATACACAACCGTTCAAAAGTCCTCCGTTCAAAATGTCCTTATTTTTGAACAAAAGCAAATATTTGGTCCAATAAAATAACATCAAATCAATCAGAAATACTGTGTTTACAATGGGAAAGTAAAGGACTATTGTAGATGGAAAAGGCTGAGTTTTAATAAAATATCTACACAGGCGTACAGAGGCCCGTTCTCAGTAACCATCACTTCAGTGTTACAATTGCACATTGTGTTTGCTAATTCAAGTTTATCATTTTAAATGGCTAGTTGATCATTAGAAAACCCTACTGAATTTATTCAATCGCTAGTCATTTGAACTTGCAAAAACATTAATGTATCCAAACATAAAAAATGTTCTGGCTCAAATCTATGTTTCATTTCTGGTTTCGATAGTATTATGTTTTTTCATTTTCGGTGTCTGAATCAACACTTTGTAACAGCTGCTGGTGTAAAAACGGTTTTATATTGTTTATTTTTTATGGTGTTATAGCTCCTCCTGCAGGCAGGTTCCGACCGTCGTCCTCGCCGGCTTTCTAGCTGCTATCGCATCTCCTCCCCATCACATTATGTTCAGTCTCATCACTACACCTGGTGTCCCTCTCCTCTTCATCACATTATGTTCAGTCTCATCATCACTACACCTGGTGTCCATCTCCTCTCCATCACATTATGTTCAGTCTCATCATAACTACACCTGGTGTCCATCTCCTCTCCATCACATTATGTTCAGTCTCATCACTACACCTGGTGTCCATCTCCTCCCCATCACATTATGTTCAGTCTCATCATCACTACACCTGGTGTCCATCTCCTCCCCATCACATTATGTTCAGTCTCATCACTACACCTGGTGTCCATCTCCTCCCCATCACATTATGTTCAGTCTCATCACTACACCTGGTGTCCATCTCCTCTTCATCACATTATGTTCAGTCTCATCACTACACCTGGTGTCCATCTCCTCCTCCATCACATTATGTTCAGTCTCATCACTACACCTGGTGTCCATCTCCTCCCCATCACATTATGTTCAGTCTCATCACTACACCTGGTGTCCATCTCCTCCCCATCACATTATATTCAGTCTCATCATCACTACACCTGGTGTCCATCTCCTCTCCATCACATTATGTTCAGTCTCATCATCACTACACCTGGTGTCCATCTCCTCCCCATCACATTATGTTCAGTCTCATCACTACACCTGGTGTCCATCTCCTCCCTATCACATTATGTTCAGTCTCATCACTACACCTGGTGTCCATCTCCTCTCCATCACATTATGTTCAGTCTCATCACTACACCTGGTGTCCATCTCCTCCTCCATCACATTATGTTCAGTCTCATCATCACTACACCTGGTGTCCATCTCCTCTCCATCACATTATGTTCAGTCTCATCACTACACCTGGTGTCCATCTCCTCCCCATCACATTATGTTCAGTCTCATCACTACACCTGGTGTCCATCTCCTCTCCATCACATTATGTTCAGTCTCATCACTACACCTGGTGTCCATCTCCTCTCCATCACATTATGTTCAGTCTCATCACTACACCTGGTGTCCATCTCCTCCTCCATCACATTATGTTCAGTCTCATCACTACACCTGGTGTCCATCTCCTCCCCATCACATTATGTTCAGTCTCATCACTACACCTGGTGTCCATCTCCACCCCATCACATTATGTTCAGTCTCATCACTACACCTGGTGTCCATCTCCTCCTCCATCACATTATGTTCAGTCTCATCACTACACCTGGTGTCCATCTCCTCCATCACATTATGTTCAGTCTCATCACTACACCTGGTGTCCATCTCCACCCCATCACATTATGTTCAGTCTCATCACTACACCTGGTGTCCCTCTCCTCCCCATCACATTATGTTCAGTCTCATCACTACACCTGGTGTCCATCTCCTCCCCATCACATTATGTTCAGTCTCATCATCACTACACCTGGTGTCCATCTCCTCCCCATCACATTATGTTCAGTCTCATCACTACACCTGGTGTCCATCTCCTCCCCATCACATTATGTTCAGTCTCATCACTACACCTGGTGTCCATCTCCTCCCCATCACATTATGTTCAGTCTCATCATCACTACACCTGGTGTCCATCTCCTCTCCATCACATTATGTTCAGTCTCATCATCACTACACCTGGTGTCCATCTCCTCCATCACATTATGTTCAGTCTCATCACTACACCTGGTGTCCATCTCCTCTCCATCACATTATGTTCAGTCTCATCACTACACCTGGTGTCCATCTCCTCCTCCATCACATTATGTTCAGTCTCATCACTACACCTGGTGTCCATCTCCTCCCCATCACATTATGTTCAGTCTCATCATCACTACACCTGGTGTCCATCTCCTCCCCATCACATTATGTTCAGTCTCATCACTACACCTGGTGTCCATCTCCTCTCCATCACATTATGTTCAGTCTCATCACTACACCTGGTGTCCATCTCCTCTCCATCACATTATGTTCAGTCTCATCACTACACCTGGTGTCCATCTCCTCCTCCATCACATTATGTTCAGTCTCATCACTACACCTGGTGTCCATCTCCTCCCCATCACATTATGTTCAGTCTCATCACTACACCTGGTGTCCATCTCCTCCCAATCACATTATGTTCAGTCTCATCACTACACCTGGTGTCCATCTCCACCCCATCACATTATGTTCAGTCTCATCACTACACCTGGTGTCCATCTCCTCTCCATCACATTATGTTCAGTCTCATCACTACACCTGGTGTCCATCTCCTCTTCATCACATTATGTTCAGTCTCATCACTACACCTGGTGTCCATCTCCTCCCCATCACATTATGTTCAGTCTCATCACTACACCTGGTGTCCATCTTCTCCTCCATCACATTATGTTCAGTCTCATCACTACACCTGGTGTCCATCTCCTCTCCATCACATTATGTTCAGTCTCATCACTACACCTGGTGTCCATCTCCTCTCCATCACATTATGTTCAGTCTCATCACTACACCTGGTGTCCATCTCCTCCCCATCACGTTATGTTCAGTCTCATCACTACACCTGGTGTCCATCTCCTCCCCATCACATTATATTCAGTCTCATCATCACTACACCTGGTGTCCATTAGGAGATGTTTGGACTTGTGTTTGGTCATGTCTTTGTTTGCAATTATTTGATGTTACATGTCTGTGTGAGCTGTCGATACATTTACCTTCCCAGTTTGAGGAAGAGTTATTCTGCGCTGCGTCGCATTGTTTCTTACTTTGAATAATGACTTAGTACCTGTGTGTACTATTGAACTTTGAGGTTAAGTTAGTGGCTACTATTAAAAGTCCACATTTGTAATGTGGGTAATTTACTAAGGGTAGTCTAGTGCTTAGACTCACCACAGTGAGGAAGAAGCTGTTCTTGTGGTGAGATGTTTTGGCAGTGGGGACAATTCTAAATAGTCCCTTAGTCCTATCTTTTTAAATTGTTGAGAGTGCACCAGGACACCAGCCGGTCGATTTCCCCCCTGTGGGCGTCTCGCTCCCATCAGAGATAAGACCCATGAGGGTGGTGTCATCTGCAAACTTCCGAAGTTTGACAGAGTGGTGACTGGAGGTGCAGTTGTTGGTGTACAGAGAGGAGAGTAGAGGGGACAGGACGTAACCCTGAGGGGAACCAGTGCTGATGGTCAAAGGGTTCGACAGGTGTTTCCCCAACCTCACCTGCTGCCTCCTGTTGGAGAGAAAGTCTATGATCCACTTACATACTGACAAGGGGCACTCCCATGGTGGAGAGATTATCCTGGAGAAGAGCTGGGATTATGGTGTTAAACGTAGAGCTGAAGTCCACAAACACGATTCTGGCACAGGTTCCAGGGGTGTCAAGATGCTGGAGAATGACGTGGAGAGCCATGTTGATCGTGTCGTCCACAGACCTGTTGGCTCTGTAGGCAAACTGCAGTGGGTCTAGTATTGGATCAGTGATGGTCTGAAGGTGTGACGGCACCAGGCGCTCAAATGACTTTATAACCACAGAGGTCCGGGCAACTGGTCTGTAGTTATTTAGCCCTGTGATCTTTGGTTTCTTGGGGACTGGGATGATGGAGGACTTGAAGCAGGCTGGGATGCTGCATGACTCAAATTATTCATTGTAAATGTCTGTGAACACAGCAGATAGCTGGTCAGCACAGTGCTTGAGGGTGGAGGTAGAGACTCCATCAGTACCAGCTGCCTTCCTTGGGTTTTGACTCTTGACTCTGTTAACGTCCCTCTCCAGTATAGACAGATTGTTGATCGAGGACTGCAGGTGATGGTTTGCAGACAGGACTGCTCTCAAATCTGCAGTAAAACTGGTTTATGTCGATGATCGTCAGTAGCCTCTGGTGATTTGCATTTGTAATATGTTATATGTTTAATCCCCCTCCAGACAAATGCAGTGTCATTTGCTAAGACCTGTTGTTTCAGTTTGTCCCCATAAAAAGATACTATAGATGGGTGGCACATGCACTGCCCTCATCGTGATGTAAAACAAAAAGACATAACAGGCCAGACGAGGTAAAGTTTTTAAATATGTACATCCATATTAAATGCCTTTAATGGTTTTAATTCAATTGTGCTTCTGCTGCCGCATTTAGGGACACATACATCGCTTTAGGACTTTAAATCCTAATATCTCAGATTAATTTTTTTCATACAGCACTTTTTACAACACAATTGTCACAAAGTGCTTTTACAAACACCCAGTCTGAGTCCGAAAGAGCACACATCAACAAGTTGAACAAGAAGAACAAGTTGATGCTTAATTGTGGTTTACCCGTTGGTATTAACAAATTCTAGTGAGGGCTCAATGTTGTCACAATAGTAGAGGGGTTGGTTGTAAAGAATGTTCTAGTGACCCACCATGTTAACCAGTGATACGTCAGGCCATATTTATCACCATTAACCCTGACTAGTGTTATCCAGATTCCACTATTTACAACTACTGGTCATAGACATCTCACGCCCAGATGCATTAATAGTTCAGTGTGTTTAACCATGGTTAAGATAAGTACTCTCTCTCTTACCCTCCAGACATATTTTCTCAGGCCTTTAATGCTATTAGAAGCATTTATGTTGTTTATTTTCCCACAGGATTAGATTTGATGTGGAATAAAAATACCTGGCCAGAGTTGTGAATGTGCTCTCTGTCCCAACCTGTTTATTTTTACCAGATTTGTTATATATTCTAGAATAATTTTTGCTGTCCCATTGTACACCACTTTACCTTAAGCTTACTGCGAAACTTCTTGAGTGCAGCTGGCTGTTATTTGATATGGACTCTACGGCTTAGGAAGCATTTGTTTTTAAGACTTCGCCAGAGGGGTAAACCTGATGTGAACCCCAGTTTGATAACCCAATTTGATATTGCGATATTATGAATGGATTTGGAGGATTTACAGGCCAGACTGTTGAGAAATATACCTCAAAACATTCTGTGCTTTTGCGGTTCGGAGACACGGCACTGTTTTATTTTTACGGGAATACATTGTGTGTGAACACCTACAGTGGTTTTGTGGATGCTGTGATAGTAATCATATTCTTTCTCCCTGCTGGTTTTGTTCATCTGATTGAATTGGGCACAGCATAAACAAGCTGAAGAAATGTAATTAGATTGTTGGTGTGCAGCTCACCACGTAAGCTGTGGTGTTAATTGAAACAGAGGATTATGACAACGCTCCGATAACAAGTTCCCGAAGCCGATGCTGAGAAGTGAGACTACTGTATACATCTACTCTACATTTACATCTCAATTACTTTCCGACGACTAATATATCTACTTTCTCTCGTTCGTGTGAATTTTAATCATTGCAGTCATCATTTACAGTAATGTATTCAGCATCTTCCAGAGGGCTATCTAGCTGGCACGACTGAAGCAATCTTGAAGTCAATTTGAAATACTGTGAAGATGTGAAATATGAAAAAAAATAAACCTTTAGATTTCCATAGCCATAAATTCAGATGAATTTAGTGTCTCCCTCTTTCTTTCAAATGCAAAACAGCTTGTTATTTTTTGGGGGGGTTGTTTAAATGCACGCCGCTGCCCGACAAATCTGAAAATGCCGGCTGTGGCCTTTTAGGTTATGATATGTTTAAACATTTCTCTAGTGTTTATGGTGTGTGAAATGCACTTTTGGAAAGTGTCCAGTTTGCCAAGGCGTGGAGCCGGTTTTAATTTAATTCCAACACATTTCAGAGGCACCTCAAAAAGCCAGCCTCAAATGTAATGTGAAAGCCAGATGCCACACTGAACATAAGCAGTGTTGGTTTGAGTTAAAGGCAAGCGCAGATAGAACCAGGTCCAACGGGTTTGGTTACTGCTCAAGTCAAACACAATCAAAGGGACTTTAAACAAAATATGCGCAGGGCCGTAATGAAATGCTGAGTCGCTGAATATTATTGAAGTTGTGATAATTATCCACGGTTATCTGGTTCAGATCCTTGTTGTGAGCAGCCAAGTACTTAAATGTTGCCGTTTTTAACAAAACATATACAGTGTATGGTTCTGTTCTGTGCCAAGCATAATATTAACTTTTTATTTCTCTAAACATGTCTGAAATATGAAATTGCATCTCGACAAATATCAGTCTACACTCAGGCAAGCACACAGTAAATGCTCGCAGAAACACACGTGCAATCCAATTTGCAAAATATCGTTCATGACAATCCAGGCTCAATTCTGTTGCAATTATAATAAATCATTATTTCTATAAATTGTATGGATAAGCCACGCAGTTCTGAAAGTGTGCTCTGCGTTCCGTTAAAATGTATTGTTAACACAAGCAATAAAAACAAACATTATACAGCCTGGTGTAGTCTCATGTACCATCGTTGGCAGAAGCATGGCTCTTGCAGTGCCAGGCTTGTGGGTTTGACTCCCACGGGGGTCTGGAGGAAAAACCTGAACGCTCACTACTGTAAGTCACTCTGGATATGAGTGTTTACTTATTTACATAAATCTCATTTAAGATAAAAGAAACGCAAACAGTTCTCAAGTTGTATTTTTTTTGGTCCATAGTTGCATCATCCATTAGTGAAGACTTAAAAAAGAACTAGGCTCAGTGTTGAGATTTTTACGTGCCCCTGTAACTAGTCCATGTCTACAACACAACCCTGGTCAAGGTTAAAATCAGAGACAAAGCTCTGCAGACGGACCTCACCTTTAGACATGCGATTAGCTGATTAGCGCCAATAGATTCACCTTACAGCGCTAATTGATTCTCCTGCATGAGAAAGTAGCTTCTTCCTTCTCACATTGCAGAGGTCAACCAATCAATCAATCTATTGGCTGCACAGGTAGACACCACTTGCATTCAATAAGGTTCCTCAAGTTTGCTCTCGGAAGTGTGACACCCAATTCATTAAATCATCAAATATATTTCCAACCAACATTGTGCCATTAGTTGTTTACAGATAAATATGATATAAAACACACAATAACGTTTTGATATTATTTGTTAATAATCTAGATTTGTAAAAAATCTGTTGTATTAGCCTATTGTAATTAAACATCGCAGATAGTTTTTCTATAAATCGCTAAACTGACAGATTTCAAGATGTTTTCCTCCTTAACCAATACCTTTATACTCCGGAGTACCTTTTTACCGATGTCTACTAGTTGTTTTACAGGAGACGACCAGCCAGGCCCCCAGCTCCATACTGTCTCAGTAAGGCAGCCAAAGGACCAAGAATAGCATCGCATCAATGATACAGCCACAGGGCACTTTCTATAGGAGTCAAATCCAATAGGGTTACTAGGCTACAGAGGATTAGCACACACTCCATATGAGGGCACATCAAAGCCGGACGTAGGTCGTTCAGACTAAAAAGAGACAATATCACCAAGCTTTATTGGTCAATAACTCAGATGTTATGTGTATAGCGATTGGGGATCAATTGGAATAATACCTGGTGCAAACCACCACCCACCACTCATTCTGCATGAAATCTGGGTGAGAAATCCTTGAAGCAATCACTGGGTAGAGTTATCGAGCCAGGCCGTGGCTGGAAATACACAGGTGTATTCGTTTACGGTACATTTCAGTGTGTTTCACTAAACATAATCCGTGACCGTGAAATGTTTCAAACATTTTCGAATGCTTTGTAACGAGAACGCTTAGCAACGTCATCTTCATAACGCGCTCTTCGTCCACTCATTAGAATGAGATAAAAACTCGTTGTGCGGGAAGTTCTTATTATAGTGTGGTTCAGTGGGGTGTTTCATTATGTCTCCGGCATTACTGCAGGGCCCAGCTGTATTAATGACTGATATTAAAATGCCCATGGTCCTCGGTGTGCTATTCAGAAAGTGCTTATATTTAACAGACACATCTTTAAAATATGTGAAGCCTAAGCTGTGGAGAGATCACACCCATGTGAATCATTGTAGACTAAGCAATAAGAACACCACTGAAAATGTGTCATGATGATTACGACAGAGCCATTAGATTTGTTTTGTGGAGAACGATGAGTTAACGTGATTGTATGACTTGTTTACTTCACTTCTCTTAAGTTACGAATCCATATTGGTTCTTGTCACCGCTAGCATTATGGCCTGTTCCGTTTGTTCTTGGCGAAGAGATATTCATCACATTACCGTTTGCATCACGATCAATTTAAGTTGAGTCCGATTCTCCTTCGGCCTTCCTTCTCTCATCACTTCCTGAATCCTCTCTGGTTGTAGCACAGCCATTAATCAGAGGCTGAGTGTGTGCTTCTGTCTCTAACTGGGCACGGTGCTGGGAGAAATACTGTACTAGTGGTCCTGTCTGGCTGGAGTACAGTTTGATGTGCTGGATGCAGCCGGCTCAGTTAATTGGGCCCAGTAAGTCAGAATCAGCAAGTTTGGGCCCGGTTCACATGCTGCTCCTCCATATGGCTACACAGTAGTCACGCTATTTGATTAATGTTTCGGATGAGATTATGTTTACAGGATAATGTCCGGTCCAATCATGACTCAACAGTCTTGGGATTTTATTTATTAATTCAGGATTTTCCTTTATTCACGCAGGTGTGTTTGTAAATCACAGCAATTCTTTTGCATTTCATTGGGATTTTTCTAGTGCCTAATTTCAAACCTATAGAATTAGACAGTCAATTACACTTTGCGTTTGCGTGAATTTGTTTCAGATGCTGTCCAATATTTCTTCTGCAATTAAAAATAATAAATTATTTAGAAATACATCATTAGTGTGGCCATAGACTCTGGCCAACGCCGCCAAAGCAAGTAAAAGGAAACTTTGGCGTGTGAAGTTGACTTGCCTGCCACCTTTTTTGCTCCAGTAAGCCCAATTTGACCTCATTAGTATAGGTATTCATCTTATTTTTACATGGCGTTGCCCAAAAGTGAGTTTTGGAGTATCCGAGGTTGAGAAGTGCCCCCAGCCTTATTTGCCTCAGTGGGCCTATAGAGATGTTACTGGTGTGGTCAGCACTCTGCACACTCTTTGAATTGCAAATGGACTCAGTAACTCAAAAGAAATGCCGCGGTTGAGCGTCATCTCTCGTCATTTTTCTGCATTTAGGCGCGAGGCTCACCAGTGAAGAGGAAGTCTGGTTATTGTTTCTCTATGTGCTGTGACTCTTCCTTATTGTAGCAGAGACCGGGCCGACTCTCTAATGCAGTAAGAGTCTCCCTCAGCGATAATATCACATATCACAGCATTATGGTGTTCTGAACAGCTAGTCTTCTCAGGAGTGCACCACAGTAAGCACCACAGTGTTTGGTTAAACAAAGTAAACATTTGCAATTATAGTAACAAGGCTTCTGAAGTTGTTGTGTCATAGTAATAAAAATCAGGTAACGATGGCTGATAGGATTGTGAATGAGTTCATGTAAAAAACTCCTATTACCTTTAGGCTCTTTACCAATTTTCCTAAAATCTAAACTTAATTCACTGCTATTTCATTAAGTAAAAGTTTAAGTAAAGTTTGTAAATGAAGTAGCAGTGGAGGCATTTTACCAGTCAGGTGGCACCTCTGTCTGTAACGAATACTCAGACGACAGAGTTAGGTCCAATTGCGGAACCGCGATGCTTTATTTAGAGCACAGACAATCAGTAGGCTTAATTGTTGTCAGGCAGGCAGAGGTCAACACGGAGAGATTCGAGGCAGTCAGAGGTACAGTGGGATCGGGCGTAGTCGTAGTCGGGTAAACAGGCACAGGATCAGGACACGGGAATCACTAGGAGACAACAGAAGGATTAAGCAAACGGGAAACGAGACACGGACCAATGGACTGGTACACGGGAAGACTTCTATGAATAACTCTCTCTATAAAGCGCTCAGCAAGTCACTAGGAGCAATACCTCGCAGTGAGTGAGCCTCTGAGCACACCTATATACCATACCTAATTACCGGCAGGTGTGCTCAGAACTCAGGTGAGGTTGATCGAGTCTGATGACTCCCCCTCTCTGTTGATCGGGGGAGTGTCAGACTCTGACTAGACCCAGAGAAACCCTGGTTCCATATACTGTCTTACCCAGTATTACCACTTCAATACAGTTCCCGTCTGACAATCTTAACACACAAGGAAAACAACACATACAACGAACATAAAAAAATACTAGAATTAAAATAAAAGTGTGCATACTCACAACGTATTACCAACATCAAAAACACAGCGATTCCAAATCTAGATTAGTAACACTCACCTACAAATCAATGTGACATAGACACAATGAGAAGCAAAGTGCACCCTAGCCTAGAAACCTTTATAGCCCCGATGATAAGCTAACAAGCCCCAACTGTGCTAACAACAAAACAATCACCAGAAACAGGAAGTGCACCCCACTAAACTCCCCATATGGAACAAAACTCACTACACTCGTGACAAAAAGAAAAATATTTGATACATTTTTATACAAAGGTTCCTTACCATTAAATTGAAAATAAAACATTTAAAATAAAACATTTGGGACACATTATGACCTGTGGAATTTGGGACTTGAGGCCCATTATTGCTTGAGAAAGAGTAATATGTAATATGAGTGTCAATGAAAATAGCCGATTGTATTTTCATAGTGAATTTGCATGACGTATTGAGTGGGCCAGTCAAACAATAGTTGAACAGTGACTAATTAAAAACATCTAATTTCACACTGTTGGAATAATAACACGGCCTTAGAAATGCAAAAAGACCTATTATAATCATCAGCATTTTTTTTGCGCTGAACGGATCATTCGTTTGCAAATCAGGTTGTTTCAAGGTATAGGTGAGCTGCTAATTTCATGCTTTGATGGATTTATTCCTGTACTTTAATAAGGAAAATATGTGATGGACCCTCTTTTTATATGCCATTAGGGCTTCACATTTTCTTATTGTCCAGTGTAGGGCATCTGTAGTGGTGGAGAAGATGGCGAGGAAAGAAAAAGGGGAAAGTCAACAAAATGACACATATTCAGGATTCTAGTCAGGATTCTAGTCAGGATTCTATATTCAGGATTCTAGTCAGGATTCTATTGAGGATTCTAGTCAGAATTCTAGTCAGGATTCTAGTCAGGATTCTAGTCAGGATTCTAGTCAGGATTCTAGTCAGGATTCTAGTCAGGATTCTCAATGTAAATTTTGAAAAGCACATGTTTTTTCCTTGAAATAAAATGAACGCAACATCAAGCTGAGGATATAGATAATAGGTCATCTGCCCCCCTTCTCCATCTATTTGTCCATTCTGGTTCTATTATCTTTAATCATCAGTCATGGCGGGTCTGCAAGTCCTTTGCTGCCATCTCCAGTGTTGTTCTAGCGTTGGGCCCCACAATACACAAACGGTATTGTGTTGCATGTATTAGATCTGTGAGACAAATCCATTTCCTGTTCGGGCCTGATCCAATGGCCGCTGCTTCTATTATGTGACCCCTGACCTCTATATGGTTCCGTAAACAGGAGATGGATTACTGTCTGTTATTGTCACCCTCTATTCCATTGTTTGTGTGTGTGTGTGTGTGTGTGTGTGTGTGTGTGTGTGTGTGTGTGTGTGTGTGTGCGTGTGTGTGTGTGTGTGTGGGTTCTGTGGCTGTGTGTTTACACCTGAGGCTAACTGTTGCAACATTTCATTACAGATTTTTAACGTTTAGAGTAACATGTTTTGTTTGGTGTAATCAAGCATTCAGCTTACAGTAATGCTCTACATTACCCTCTCTGTGATTTCTTAATAATAGCAAAGTAGCCATAAATGTAAACATTAAAAGAAAAACGGTGACAGAATGAACAATATCAATTTAAATATAAAGCAGCGTTGTTCCCTACAGGCTTCCTCTTCGTGATTTTCTCTACCACTCAAGCTTCGTTACACCGTCGTCACAATCTCCAGCCAGCATCCATAGATTTCCCAGAATTCCTAACAAGTTCAAAGTCATTCATAGGCACTCAGGATTATCTCCATCTCTGTTTGTGGCCTTGTCAGATTTAGTAATAGATGGATAGAGTGGCTCGCATCTCTGTTTCGTCCTCATCGTGTCACCTAGCAGTCTTTAATTAGTGACATCACAGGATTTGTACTCACAGAGGGTAATGGGAGATCCAGGACATCATGACAGGGTCAACAGCAGACCTTCCGACTTTGGCAGCTTGATTAATTTACCTCTCTTTCCTCTCTTTGCCTCCAGCCCTGTCTGACTCTAACTTGGACTGGAACTCAGTTTACATAAAATCTCTTCCTGTCTTTTGGAAAGTAACCTTTTCTAAACGTGCATGGAGCTATTCGGATGTAAAAATAAACGAACAAGTAATACAAACTTCAATAAAAAAAAGTTGAAGAGACGCAACACGACAAGCACATCGTACATTAGTATGGACAGTAATGTTCGCTGCAGGATATGGTTAAAGAATAAGGTTTTCTGCACATTTTAGCGGGCTGCTTAATCCGTTTGTAATTACTGTCACTGTTGTGAGTGCATAATCTCCTGTGTGAATAAGCACTTCTCATCAACAGGGTCGGGGCAAAGAACACTGGATAATAACCTGTGGCACAGAGAAGATTCCAAAATCATTTCAAAATCTCTCTCACTGTGTGTGTGTGTGTGTGTGTGTGTGTGTGTGTGTGTGTGTGTGTGTGTGCGTGTGCGTGTGCGTGTGCGTGTGCGTGTGCGTGTGCGTGTGTGCGTGTGTGCGTGCGTGCGTGCACATGCAAATAATCCCGAGAGCTGAGCGGTCCAGAAAATATGGCATTCCCTTCAGAGATTGGCGTAAAATTGAGGAATTCATCCATGTAAGAAGGAAATGAGCCAATGTTTTTTGCCCTAAAAAGAAAAAAAAAGTAATTACAGATCCCATTTCTTAGAACCCAACCCATTCTGGATCATGTCTGAATAGGATACGTTTAATCTTTGTTGTCATTTTAGGCCTATTCTGCAAACTCAATTATATACAGTGGAGAGCAAAACACATGGAGGTTCTCTTCAGGATCCAATCAGAGAGTTGTATGCTCCACTGCTTATAGCATATGTCTGTAATGTGACGAATGCACTGTGTGTCTGCCAGGGAGCTTTCAAACACATGGACAGAGGAACATATGCATCACCTTTCTGCTGGTGCTTTCAGTTCTTGTCAACTAACGCTGGTCTTTAAGTCCGAACGTCATATTATGTTGAAAATTCAGAGTTATTATTATTACACTTAACAAAAAATTACAATAAAAGGAAAAAACTAAGTCTGGATGTTTTTGATTTAACTACAGTGAAAAAAATCCAACAGTTATTTGGGCATCAGAAAAACAATTATGCGTTCAAAGAGCCTCTATGGCCCCTAGTGGAGCGAAACCTTTTTCCCTTTTCTCATTGTTAGTAAAGTTTGAGAGGTACAGTTCTACCCATCCGCTTAATGCACTTGCCCCATATCAAAGGAAGTGAGAGCATCCTGATGTCCTCAGTTTGTTACCAACATCGCCAGAAGTGAATACGCTCAGTCATCTCTCCCAAAGCCTTAAGGTCCAAGGAGAGCCCACAACCTAACACAAGAACAGTTCTTCCACACTTTTTCCGCTGACGTCTAAAATGACACACATGAGTCTTTCCCTCCCTTAACAGTTTAAAGAAGGACCGGGGAATTATTATGTGTGTTTATATGTCAGAGCAGTGACAAAGATGTATTTAGTTTTTATAATGACAAAGTTGGAGCATTATAACTGAATCTCTTTGCTGAATTGCATAATGAGCCCTACATAATTGGTTGATTTAAAGGCTTAGTTTGCAGCTCACAGTCTTCATGGCACATTGTACTCATCCGTGGGCTCGGCTTGTGCCCGAGAAATATGCAGCATAAGCAAACCTACCTAAAGGAGTGGTGAAAAATATTAGTATATAAATGTACAATAACACAGTTCTACTGTATGTATTTTCACTGGAAAGGAATGCCATTCTGACCCATAACAGCTGTTATTGTTGTTTCTGAAGTAATTGTTGCTGTTTTTAGCTAGAAGTTAAATAGATGAAGTCAAGGACTTGGGGAAGAGGAACTTCATCGGTAGCTGCAGAGCGGACATTATTGTGGATAAATGACAGACACGATGCGATCCTAAACTATGCATTGGTGTGATCAAGCTTACAATTCTTTAGCACTTGATCTAGACATACATGAATCTTCATGCTAGCTAGCACCCAGGAAGTTCCTCTCCTTGGTCCACGCATAATAAGCTCCATAAAGTCCTTCATAAATCAGTCTAATTGAAAGGGCTTCCTCCCTGGCTGCTCCTTACAGAAGTCACCTTCCAGAAAGCAGACGGAGTACGTGGGGAACAATCCCTGATGCACGATTTGAACTCTATGTGAACTGGAGACCAAATTTACCCTCTGGTAAAAAAAGAAAAAGAAACCATAGAAACGGATACAATATAAAGAGGAGATAGGAATGAGGTGTAGCAGATTGAAAGATTCCTATTTATAATCATTTGATCTGCGGGCTCCTGAAAAGCCCCCAATTTAATTTTGGCCGTGTTATCTACAAGCAGAGGGCTTTTATGTGTCTCTGCTGTAATTTATTTGGGTGGTGGAGCAGTCTGGATTAGGATAGAGGAGACATCTGAATTTGGGTGGTGGAACAGTCTGGATTCGGGTGGAGGAGCAGACTGGATTTGGGTGGAGGAGCAGTCTGGATTCGGGTGGAGGAGCAGACTGGATTTGGGTGGAGGAGCAGACTGGATTTGGGTGGAGGAGAAGACTGGATTTGGGTGGGGGATCAGTCTGGATTTGGGTGGAGGAGCCATCTGAATTTGGGTGGTGGAACAGTCTGGATTCGGGTGGAGGAACAGTCTGGATATGGGTGGAGGAACAGTCTGGATTCGGGTGGAGGAACAGTCTGGATTCGGGTGGAGGAGCAGACTGGATTTGGGTGGGGATCAGTCTGGATTTGGGTGGAGGAGCAGACTGGATTTGGGTGGAGGAGAAGACTGGATTTGGGTGGGGGATCAGTCTGGATTTGTGTGGAGGAGCCATCTGAATTTGGGTGGTGGAACAGTCTGGATTCGGGTGGAGGAACAGTCTGGATATGGGTGGAGGAACAGTCTGGATTCGGGTGGAGGGACAGTCTGGATTTGGGTGGAGGAACAGTCTGGATTCGGGTGGAGGAACAGTCTGGATTTGGGTGGAGGAGCATTATTAATTTGGGTGGTGGAGCAGTCTGGATTTGGATGGAGGAGCAGTCTGGATTTGGGTGGAAGAGCAGTCTGGATTTGAGTGGAGGAGCAGTCTGGATTTGAGTGGAGGAACAGTCTGGATTTGAGTGGAGGAGCAGTCTGGATTTGAGTGGAGGAGCAGTCTGGATTTGAGTGGAGGAGCAGTCAGGTTTTTGGTGGAGGAGCAGTTTGGATTTGTGTGGATGATCAGTCTGGATTTGGGTGGAGGAGCAGACTGGATTTGGGTGGAGGAGCAGACTGGATTTGGGTGGAGGAGAAGACTGTATTTGGGTGGAGGAGCAGACTGGATTTGGGTGGGGGAGCAGACTGTATTTGGGTGGAGGAGCAGTCTGGATTTGGGTGGAGGAGCAGACTGGATTTGGGTGGAGGAGCAGACTGGATTTGGGTGGAGGAGCAGTCTGGATTTGGGTGGGGGAGCAGTCTGGATTTGTGTGGAGGAGCAGACTGTATTTGGGTGGAGGAGCAGACTGGATTTGGGTGGGGAGGGCAAGGGCTGTTCACAGGCATGTCTGCATGGATTGATCTGATGTGGTTCATTATTTAACATAAATCTAGAAAATGGCCCAAGGACTTCTCTCAATGTTGGTGGGATCTTTTGTGAACGAGAACAAAACCCAAAGTTACAACATTATATTCTCTCCAGCTCAGATGTCACAGAATAATCTGGTTGAGGTTACTTTGAAAGCCCCACTCCCAGTCGTATCAGTGATTTAATGATATCCTACAGTTAACAAACAGTCCCATTTGGAGCTGGATAAAAGCATTCTACGCTGATGTTTGGCCCGAGGCGTCGACACTACAATACCCAGTCACCCAGTTTAGGCTTGCTAATACAGAGTGTCCGTCTGGTCCCTCAGGTGACAGTGTTTTTATCACATAACGGTGAGGGAGAGTTGAGAGGCCACGGCATTAAATCACCCAGCCACTACATTAAAGACCATTCCATTGCCATTAAAGAGGTCACAGTGTATTTCCTTGCTTGTTTGAGTGGAAAAGACTGGGGCCTGTCCTACCTCCTGATGGGGGTCTGAGGTAAACTCAACATATGACAAGGTAAAAGACTGGGGCCTGTCCTACCTCCTGATGGGGGTCTGAGGTAAACTCAACATATGACAAGGTAAAAGACTGGGCCTGTCCTACCTCCTAATGGGGGTCTGAGGTAAACTCAACATATGACAAGGTAAAAGACTGGGGCCTGTCCTACCTCCTGGTAATTTAATGGCGATCTGAGGTAAACTCAAATCTGCCTCTGTAGCCATTCATGTCCTGTTTCATCTAATCAACTCTTCCCCATGCTAGTCTTTGTGCATATTCTACTTCTGTATGTCATGGTCGACGCGACTTCAACACACCTTGTAGTTGAACATGTTTCAGACCTCTGTGTGTACTTTTCCTGTGTGTTGTAATGAAGTAGGGAAATTAATGTGTCCTTTGTGTGTACAATATGTTGTGCTGATGAGATTGTGTCTTTGTCTGTGTTTGTGTCTGCGTGGAGAGTGTGATGGCCACTAACAACGCTCCAGAACATCTGTGTGCAGATGGGGGAACCTTCCTGAAAGACAACAGTCTCTGAAGCACTCCTCCAATCATACTTTAATAGTGAAATAGTAAAATATACTTAACAAACTCTGAAACCATGATACATCGGGACCCATAAGCACACAGCCAACACAACTCAGGAGATGCTTTCCTTGAGAAGCTCAGTCAGAATTCAACCTGATATAATGTCTCTGGAGAGATCTGTGTAGAAACACTCCCTATCCAACCGGCAAATCTCCAGAGATGATGGGAGAGGCTTAATGGGGGCTAAAGGTGTATTTTATTATAGAAACGTACATAGTGTACAAATCTGTTTTTGCTTTATTAATATGGCTTACTGTGTGTAGATTGTGGGGGAAATATATTTGATCTGTATTAGAATTGGGCTGTAACAATGTAGAATAATTGAATAGATCTGAATTCCTTATGAATGCACTGTGTATCTAATCCCACAGCCTCAGGGCAATGCAATGGACAATGACCTGAGCAGAGTGCGGTCTTAAGCATGGGATATTGGTTGTTGTCACGGATGGAGCGGCGTAGTGCGGTGAAAGCCATGTGCAGAGTCTTAGATCCGTTTCGATTATATTTATTCCCAACAACAGAACATAAAACAAACCGAGTACGGCGGAAAAAGGACTAACTGGTGCAAACTGCAAATGATAATAAATTATAATAAAACATTCACACAACACGTTTGTCCCCAGATAACACTCACCTCTAACTAATGACCACATTACACCCAGTTGTGAACTAAGGAAGTGGAACACCCGAAACCAGACGGTGCAGTACCCAACAATCACCACACGTTACAGTACCCCCTATTTAACGGATAGATCCCAGATAGCCAACCTAACATAAAAGAACACAAGGGAGCAACAGGAGAGGACCCACAGTCAAACCCAAAGGGTCAGTCCAGGACCACCGGTCCAGCCCTGAATAGGCCTCGGTAGCCGATCGCCATCTTGAGCTGCTGAGAGGCCTCCAGTTTGAGCGGCTGAGGGGGCGTCGTGGCGGCGGCCATCGTGGCGGCGGCCATCGTGGGTGACGTGGCGGAGGCCATCTTTGGCAACGTGGCGGAGGCCATCTTTGGCAACGTGGCGGAGGCCATCTTTGGCGACGTGGCGGAGGCCATCGTGGGCGACGTGGCGGAGGCCAACACTCCGGGAGGCCAGGCGGAGGAAGGAGGTGCGTCAGCGTCGCTGCGGCCATCTCGGGGCGAAGCTGAGGCCATCTTGGGCGAAGCTGAGGCCATCTTGGGCGAAGCTGAGGCCATCTCGGGCGAAGCTGAGGCCATCTCGGGCGTAGCTGAGGCCATCTCGGGCGTAGCTGAGGCCATCTCGGGGAAGCTGAGGCCATCTCAGGCGCAGGCTAGCTGAGGCCATCTCGGCGCAGGCGTAGCTGAGGCCATCTCGGCGCAGGCGTAGCTGAGGCCATCTCGGGCGCAGGCGTAGCTGAGGCCATCTCGGGCGCAGGCGTAGCTGAGGCCATCTCGGGCGCAGGCGTAGCTGAGGCCATCTCGGGCGCAGGCATAGCTGAGGCCATCTCGGGCACTGGCGTGGCGGCGGCGGCCATCTTGTGTGCTGGCGTGGCGGCGGCGGCCATCTCGTGTGCTGGCGTGGCGGCGGCGGCCATCTCGGGCGCTGGCGTGGCGGCGGCGGCCATCTCGGGCGCTGGCGTCAGATCTTGAAAGTCCAGCCATGCCCTCCACCACGCCCTAATCACAGCCGGGGGCTGCTGATGTAAACCCTCCGGGGATTTCTCTGTCCCAGAGGTAGGTGGCCGAAATGGGTCCTCATCCAGCTGGAGCTGGGATGTTGGCTGTAGCTCCAGGGCTCTTGCTGGCCCTGGCTGCAGCCCCAGAACAGTGGGCGGCGTCTTCTGCCCGCCCCAGCCGACGTCCGATGTTGCGGGGACTAGTCGACTGAGGACGGGATCCCATAGCAGGGCGTCTTCCAGAGAGTCCTCATCCACTCGCTCGTAGACTGCCTCCTCATCATCCAAGGAGAGGGAGTCGGACCCCCAATCACCCTGCCAGGTGTAGCGCTGCTCCTGCTGCTCCGTGGGTTGACGGTGAGCTTCATACCTCGGAGCGCTATAGCTTGCCCCTCCGAGGAATCCACTCACCGCCCGGCTCTGCGGGCTTCTTGGGTGGCTTATCATTCTGTCACGGATGGAGCGGCGTAGTGCGGTGAAAGCCATGTGCAGAGTCTTAGTCTTATATTTATTCCCAACAACAGAACATAAAACAAACCGAGTACGGCGGAAAAGGACTAACTGGTGCAAACTGCAAATGATAATAAATTATAATAAAACATTCACACAACAAGTTTTGTCCCCAGATAGAAACAAACAATGATAAGCAACGAGGTGACTTCTAGAAAACCTCTAACTAATGACAACATTACACCCAGCTGTGAACTAAGGAAGTGGAACACCCGAAACCAGACGGTGCAGTACCCAACAATCACCACACGTTACAGTACCCCTATTTAACGGATAGATCCCAGATAGCCAACCTAACATAAAAAGAACACAAGGGAGCAACAGGAGAGGACCCACAGTCAAACCCAAAGGGTCAGTCCAGGACCACCGGTCCAGCCCTGAATAGGCCTCGGTAGCCGATCGCCATCTTGAGCTGCTGAGAGGCCTCCAGTTTGAGCGGCTGAGGGGGCGTCGTGGCGGCGGCCATCGTGGCGGCGGCCATCGTGGGTGACGTGGCGGAGGCCATCTTTGGCAACGTGGCGGAGGCCATCTTTGGCAACGTGGCGGAGGCCATCTTTGGCGACGTGGCGGAGGCCATCGTGGGCGACGTGGCGGAGGCCAACACTCCGGGAGGCCAGGCGGAGGAAGGAGGTGCGTCAGCGTCGCTGCGGCCATCTCGGGGCGAAGCTGAGGCCATCTTGGGCGAAGCTGAGGCCATCTCGGGCGAAGCTGAGGCCATCTCGGGCGAAGCTGAGGCCATCTCGGGCGAAGCTGAGGCCATCTCGGGCGTAGCTGAGGCCATCTCGGGCGTAGCTGAGGCCATCTCAGGGGAAGCTGAGGCCATCTCGGGCGCAGGCGTAGCTGAGGCCATCTCGGGCGCAGGCGTAGCTGAGGCCATCTCGGGCGCAGGCGTAGCTGAGGCCATCTCGGGCGCAGGCGTAGCTGAGGCCATCTCGGGCGCAGGCGTAGCTGAGGCCATCTCGGGCGCAGGCGTAGCTGAGGCCATCTCGGGCGCAGGCATAGCTGAGGCCATCTCGGGCACTGGCGTGGCGGCGGCGGCCATCTTGTGTGCTGGCGTGGCGGCGGCGGCCATCTCGTGTGCTGGCGTGGCGGCGGCGGCCATCTCGGGCGCTGGCGTGGCGGCGGCGGCCATCTCGGGCGCTGGCGTCAGATCTTGAAAGTCCAGCCATGCCCTCCACCACGCCCTAATCACAGCCGGGGGCTGCTGATGTAAACCCTCCGGGGATTTCTCTGTCCCAGAGGTAGGTGGCCGAAATGGGTCCTCATCCAGCTGGAGCTGGGATGTTGGCTGTAGCTCCAGGGCTCTTGCTGGCCCTGGCTGCAGCCCCAGAACAGTGGGCGGCGTCTTCTGCCCGCCCCAGCCGACGTCCGATGTTGCGGGGACTAGTCGACTGAGGACGGGATCCCATAGCAGGGCGTCTTCCAGAGAGTCCTCATCCACTCGCTCGTAGACTGCCTCCTCATCATCCAAGGAGAGGGAGTCGGACCCCCAATCACCCTGCCAGGTGTAGCGCTGCTCCTGCTGCTCCGTGGGTTGACGGTGAGCTTCATACCTCGGAGCGCTATAGCTTGCCCCTCCGAGGAATCCACTCACCGCCCGGCTCTGCGGGCTTCTTGGGTGGCTTATCATTCTGTTACGGATGGAGCGGCGTAGTGCGGTGAAAGCCATGTGCAGAGTCTTATATTTATTCACAACAACACAACATAAAACAAACCGAGTATGGCGGAAAAAGGACTAACTGGTGCAAACTGCAAATGATAGTGCGCGTATAGCGTCTTATAATAAAACATTCACACAACAAGTTTGTCCCCAGATAACACTCACCTCTAACCAATGTGACGTAGAAACAAACAATGATAAGCAACGAGGTGACTTCCTAGAAAACCTTTATAGCCCGAACTAATGACAACATTACACCCAGCTGTGAACTAAGGAAGTGGAACACCCGAAACCAGACGGTGCAGTACCCAACAATCACCACACGTTACAGTTGTTCTGACGCTGTATGAGTGTTAAACATGATATCACAGACACACACCTATATTTAAATGAATAATTAAAGCTAATCTGAGTCCTGGTGCTGTGAAAATGGGGAAGAAATGGATATGGAAGCTTGATATTTCACCTTTTAAATAAATGTTGTTTTCTTATATCTTGTAAATACAACATATACACTAATAATTTGCATACCAAAAAACACGTTGTTACATTTCTGTTTCACAAGATGTTTTTGCACGTTGGCCGTAAGGACAAATCTGTATGTAATAATTAGCTTTTTGAAATATATCTACAAGGTCCTAAAACACCACTGCAAAATGATTTTCTATTCTCTATATTAAAACAATGAATAAGTTAAATTCATACAAATAGCACAATCAGAAAGATTTAACATGAATATTGTCACTTTAGAAAACACAGGGGTGCAGCAAAGTCTTAATGAAAGCAGAATGGTCTAAATATGCATGTCTAGAAACAGCTCTACCCTTTTGCTAAATGATATACAAAGTAAATATTTCAGTGAAATGCATTTATTTTCTATAACACGTCAATTAGCTTAAAATATGTTTTTAAACAATCACATGTTCTGCCTCAAACCAAACTGATGGTATTGAATTCAATAAAATAAATGCTAAACATGTTTAAATTATACAATTAATTACCACAAGCCAGTTTCTGACAAAACATTCCTAGTTGGGAATAACCTGGATTGTTTTATGGTGGGGAGACGCCTCCTTAGAACATGTGTGACTGTTGAGCATTTTGAATTTAACATAAATAAAACAACTGATAAACACCGATAAAACTTTGGGGACTGCATGTAACATTGGTAATATACTGTACAGTAGTGGTGTTAGATACAGAATGTTACCTGTGTGTGTGTGTGTGTGTGTGTGTATAAAGAGCGTAATATACGTAGGCAGTGTGTTGACACTCGGTTTATTGTGGTTTATTCAGAATAAGATGCTGGGATGTGTGTTGGTGAGGTGCACGTGTTCAGATGGTTGCACATGGTTCCCCTGTGTGTGTACAGTAGTGAGGATATCATGCCCAGTGTTACCTGTGAGGACGCTAGCTGCTCTCTGTTGTGCCCTCGCCCAGGGAACGCAGGGAGATTTATCACCTATTGATACACTATCTCGCTGAGCGCGCCCCCGAAGACACCCCACAGTACATTGTTGACTCATGAGCTATGTAGCCCTTGGCCCATGAATCATCCCTATAACAGAGTACCCCACCCTCCCCCCCCGTTCCTCCACTTCCCTCCTCTTTGCTCCTCTTCTCTCCTCTGCCTCCTTCTCAGTGACTTTCTTATTCACTGTCAAATAGATAAAGTACACGAAGACGCGAGCCAAATAAAGAAACAAATGTTTTTTTCTTATCATTTCGACAACAAAATTAAACGTCACCCGCGTTCCTAGTTGGGAGAGGACAGAGCGGGTATTCTGGGCTCTTTTACCACCAGCCGTTAGAAGTGTCATCTGTGTTTCTGGTGCTGCTCACTCAGCAGTTAGAGAGAAGTTCAATGGGGAATGCTCTCTGCTTTTGTCTCGTTCTCTTCCTCATTCCCTCTTACATCCGAGAACGGCCTTTAAAAGCCTCTGAATAAAATTCCTTCTCTTGTCCATTACTCCGTAAACCCAATTCCCTCTCATTTTCTCCCTATAATCTCCTTGTTTATTTACTACATAATTGTTCATCTCTGAACTCATTTTAACATGTTTTATTCTCGTCCTCCGTTTCCTTTTCTTTCCACCACCTTACTATCCTTGTCCAACTCAGTGCTACGGACCACCTCGGTTCTTCTGATTTGTCCTCCTCCCAGTCTCACTCCCGGAGTTGAGTGATAGATCTCCCTGCTCTCGGAAGAGACGTGGCTAAGGTAGAGGGATGACAGACGTAATAAAAATAAAGCTGCCTGTCGGGCCTGCTTCCTCCATTCATCATTCCGTCTGAGTGAGGCGTCTACTGCGCCCCGTCTGGGTCCTGTCTATAACGCCCACAGCCTGGGAAACGCCATTTGTCACACGCTAAATGCTGCCATCGGCGGAGAGTACAGCGGCGAATGCCACCTCTTCTTCCCGCGTGTCATCTTGAGGGGGATTGATGAACTTTACGGATTTATTCATGTCACCTGGAAAGTACACACTTAGTGTGGCGCACGGGAGAAGCGCGATGATGGCCCGATGTTTAGTTATGCTGCCGCGGTCGAGCCTCCGCTCTGCTAATGTGACGGCGACAGTCGCTATAAGTGCCGGATAAGTGCAATGTGGATAGAAAGGGAGTCCTTTCAAAGTGCCTCTTGGTTACTGTGGACACTGCTTCATAAGGAGGTAAGTCATTTGCTGTGCGCGTGTGTGTGTGTTTGCGTGCACGTGCGTGGGTGTGTGTGTGCATGCACGTGGGTGTGTGTGTGTGTGCATGCACGTGGAAGTGTGCATGCACGTGGACTTGTGCCTGCACGTTGGTGTGTGCATGCACGTGGGCGTGTGTGTGTGCATGCACATGGGCGTGTGTGTGTGCATGCACGTGGGCGTGTGTGTGTGCATGCACGTGGGCGTGTGTGTGTGCATGCACGTGGTTGTGTGTGCATGCACGGGGACGTGTGCATGCACGTGGGTGTGTGTGTGTGTGCATGCATGTGGGTGTGTGTGTGTGCATGCATGTGGGAGTGTGTGTGTGTGCATGCACATGGGCGTGTGTGTGTGCATGCACGTGTTTGTGTGTGTGTGTGTGTGCATGCACGTGGGCGGGTGTGTGCGCATGCACGTGGGCGTGTGTGTGTGCATGCACGTGTTTGTGTGTGTGTGTGCGTGGGTGTGTGTACATGCACGTGGGCGTGTGTGTGTGTGCATGCACGTGTGTGTGTGTGCCAGAGAGGGGGAGAGTGAACGTCGTCGTATCGTTCATACAAATACTCATTCGGTATCCCACTCCAGTTGGGTTTGACATAAATGTCCCCTTAATCAAATTCTGGCAGCCTTAAATCAAATTCCCGTAAACACATCAGGTATATCAGATAAACTCTACCAACAGCACAGTTTTCCCCTTTCACACAGTCTATCTCAGATGAAGTGTTTCTGTGGAAGTTGTGTTTTGTTGGCCTACGGGTTAGATTGGGTAAAGCTCATGCAACTCAACACTGCAATGGTCACATAAGCTTTCAGTAGGAAAACGGCATTCCAAAGAAATCCAAAGACATTTTAATGCCGTACATCTTTTTCGCAAAACTTTTACGCAAGGCCAGATAATGCATCTGTTTTGGAACGAGTAGGTATCATATAATGATAAAAAAAACGTTTGTTTGCTATTCTCTGTGAACATTTAGCGAAACATAAAGTGTGCTTATCAAGTAATGGTTGACAGTCTGGAGAGCTAAGAGGCTCTCTGTCATATTTTTTATGGTGTGGTCATACATAATTTATCTGGCAACTTTATGTTGGACTCCACCACAGCCGTTCACGGTGTAGGAAGATGCTATTTTACATTCTAGTCTGTGTGTTTTATGATAAATGTACACAAAGTGCTCTATTTCTACCCCTAGTGCACATAAACTAGATAAAGACATAACCCCCAGACACAGCTTCCCAAGCATATCCATCCACCCAGATTCCCTTCTGTGAAGCTGCGTTTCAAAACACAGCCATTTGTAATAATCCAGTATCCAGACAAAGCTGATTGAGGTACTTTGATGCCAGTGATGTAAATGTAAGGCTCATGTCATATATGTAGTGATCCATGCACAGCCATAGTCAAAAACCATACAACTCAATCCCATAGAGAAGCAATATTATTCTGCACCTGGGAAGTACTGACTGTTTGTTTTAATAGTACATCTGGGTTTAGGGTTTGGGTTAGGGTTGAGTCAGGGTCAGCTCAGCTCAGTGAGTGCTGTACTGCATATATTATATCATTCATTGAATCACAGTGAGCATCTCTAACCATTTTGGCAACCCAGGATAAAGTCTGTCTGTTTCTAGTCTAAAGCAATGAATCTGCCTATGGTTAATCAATACTTGGGCCGATATAGATATCGGTATTTTTGTTTCTTCCAGCACTTGATTATTGTCAGTTTCTCATTTCTCCTTAATATCGTTCCTCCTTTATTTTCCTCTCATCCCAATTAATGTCCATTACACAATATATTATCACACAGATGCCAGTGGTCGAACAACCATGTTTGACCTTTTCCATCACTGTGGCCCGTAAGGTTCCTGCACCACACAAATCAGCGTCGCACCAACGCCCCCAACGGTAACAAAAACGTGTTGTTCCGGACTCATCCGGGGGCGTCCGGCTGGGGCGGCTCCACCCGTACACCTGCCTCCTCCAGGGGCCTCGTCAGGGGAGTTATTTCAGGCTTCCCAGGGAGCAGCTTGGGACGCAGCCCAGGCACACAATGTGTCCTCAGGCCAGGCTGCAGGAAGGTGGTGGAGCAACACTGTCAGGTGACGGAGGTTACAGGAGCATCCACACAACCGCCAGCACCTCCTCCTCCCAACCCCTCATCAGGAAGCTTCCCCAGTCGACGCTTCTCCTCAAAAAGGGGACTTAGTGTCAGGATGAAACAGAAAAAAACCCATCTAAACAAAACAAAGTCCTGACTAATAAACATGTTGAATATTCATGTAAACCCATCTAAACAAAACAAAGTCCTGACTAATAAACATGTTGCATATTCATGTAAACCAACTCGCCAGCATCAGACTGAATGTTGGTTGTGGTAACGCCCATATACCACCCCCGACAACAACACCTGGCAAACAGACACTCTATTAACCATACATAGGCTCATTACTGCCCCTAGAGGCCTGGTTCAGACAATTAACAGCGCTTGTCATATGTTGACACTGAACATAATGGCATGTGATTAAGGACTTATTGCACTTGGATATGTTGATATTGAACGTAATAGAACTGCTGATGTGTTCACTTTGACAGAATTGTGTTTTATCAGAATAGCTACATGTGAACATGTTTCCACCTTGTGACATACTGTATGTAATGATGCTATGTGTGGGATTTGACCAAAGTTATATAAGAAACGGAGGTTGTCTATGTTGGTCCTGTCTGGATTTGTTTGCTTATCTGGAGGTAACGTTTGCCCACATATATGTTTGACAAGTATACACATTTTTGTCATCCAGTTCTGAAGTATTTTAAATAATGTGTATACACTTGATCGTACCTGAACTCATTGTTACCCAAACCTTTGCCGGTTTGAATCTTGAAATGTGGGCTGCATCTTGATCAAACATGGAGTCGTGCACATAACTGCAGGGCTTGTATATCATCGTTAAGTGAAAGTTTACACTGGACCTTTATGCCTTCTCTGTGGGTGGATGGTCTCTGTGGCAACCGTGACCTTCCAGAAAGAGATGCTGTTACACTATCATTTTCAAGGGTTTACTTCAGAGCCAAACTCTGGAGAACACGTCCCGGCAAGATGTGCCGTCTCTCACATGTTTCGCTACAGCTGTTAAAACGAGGCAAAAATCCATTCAAAATCAGGCAGCATACGGTAACGCACAGGCCTGCCGAAGCCAAGATCGAGTATCTTACAGGCTTTATCTTACGACCCTCAATCCAGAAACCTCATGCAAATGGACAGTAAGAAATCAGAACAGAGCATCTGAATGTGGATAATGCTTACAGACATACTGGGTTGTACTGACAGAATACAGTCTGGGTCAGTACTTTGCTTGCTGCCATGTGCTGGTGGTTTGCGGGCGGAGAGTTGGTTTGGTCGACAAAAGCAAAGGAAGGATAAAGGAATGGCAGAGGCTGTTGATGTTGGCACAGATGGACGGGGACCCTGAGTGTCCTCTGGCCGGGTCGTCCTACAGACTCAAGAGAGGCCCAGAGCCCTGCTAGCCTCCGGCTGCCCCCAGGGCAGAGCAGGGACGCGTCCCGACCAGAACACAAGTCCCTTGGCACGGTTACAACCTAACAGCAAGCCAGCTCACACACCTTCCTTGTGCCTTCCTTCCTCCATCCTTTCCTCCTTTCCTCTTTCACACCCTGTGCACTCGTTCCTTTTTCGCTCTCCTATAATTATTATTGTCCGTCTCCCTCTATTCAACTTCATTTTAATGAGCTATAAATAGAACAACACATTCTCATCTCTGTACAGTTTTGACACTCCTTTGTCATTTTTTCTCTCATTCCTTCTCTCCCTCCCTCCCTCTCTCCAGATACTGACTCTTCGTCCTGCTCCCCTCATTCCGATAAGGACCTCCTTCCACCTCACCGCTGAGAGTGCGCCTGCTGTCAGAAACGATCGTGCGCCGGAAACTTGATGTGCTTGTCTTTGTTTAAGAGCGACAGATTGATTTAGTGTTTTTTTAATTCCTGCCCTGACTCTGTGGCCTATTGAGAGACCGGGGAGACTCACCCGCACAATCACCTCCATTTACATTCACCATCTGTCCCTTAGGTGACCTTTTGCAATTCTAAAGGATGTCCTCTCCTGAATCAAACATATTTTAATTGCTGTTGTAAATGAGAGATGGTAACACTTGGGACTCCCGGACGGATGTGTTTTTACTTAATGACCGACGGGGAGTACGGAAACACAGACCCGGTGACTGCTACATGTGTGACCTTTAACCTCGAAACGTGGCTGACCCTCAGCGGTTCTCTCACCCGTCTGACCCAGCCTGGCTATTGGTCGACGGAGGGGTCAAGTTGTGTCATGTCATCATCTGGGGTCACCTATTCTGTCTGAGGTGTTCTGAGCAGTATGATAGATTATTGCTTTTAAATCAACTTAATAAAAACAGCTTTCCAGGACAGATATGTTGCGATTATGTCATTGTGAATATAGACAAAATAGGCAAAGTTGGATTGTGGTAAAGAGTTGCATTTTAATGACCAATATAAATGAACTAAACAAGGGATGATGTGAATATCCCCTATCTTAACAGTATATCATCTGCATTAATACACACTATTTCTCTCTCTCTCATTCTGTTATATTCTCTCTCTATTCTTCTCTGGCCCATATTTTCTGGCACTATTCTGTACTCTCTTCATTACCTTCTATTTCTCACCTCTCTATCTGCCCTCATCTCACCTGTCTATCTGCTCTCATCTCACCTGTCTATCTGCCCTCTTCTCACCTGTCTATCTGCCCTCATCTCACCTGTCTATCTGCCCTCATCTCACCTGTCTATCTGCCCTCATCTCACCTGTCTATCTGCCCTCATCTCACCTGTCTATCTGCCCTCATCTCACCTGTCTATCTGCCCTCATCTCACCTGTCTATCTGCCCTCATCTCACCTGTCTATCTGCCCTCATCTCACCTGTCTATCTGCCCTCATCTCACCTGTCTATCTGCTCTCATCTCACCTGTCTATCTGCTCTCATCTCACCTGTCTATCTGCCCTCATCTCACCTGTCTATCTGCCCTCATCTGCTATCCTCATCTCACCTGTCTATCTGTCTGTCTATCTGCCCTCATCTCACCTGCCCTCATCTCTATCTGCCCTCATCTCACCTGTCTATCTGCCCTCATCTCACCTGTCTATCTGCCCTCATCTCACCTGTCTATCTGCCCTCATCTCACCTGTCTATCTGCTCTCATCTCTCCTGTCTATCTGCCCTCATCTCACCTGTCTATCTCTATCTGTCTATCTGCCCTCATCTCACCTGTCTATCTGCCCTCATCTCACCTGTCTATCTGCCCTCATCTCACCTGTCTATCTGCCCTCATCTCACCTGTCTATCTGCCCTCATCTCACC